>JAGPOW010003316.1:64139587-64168573 GCA_030014935.1 Caiman crocodilus
AGCTTTGTGTCATCTGCAAACTTGGACAGAGTACATTTCAGTCCCTCATCCAAGTCACTGATGAAGACATTAAAGAGTTTTGGTCCAAGGACCAAGCCCCGTGGGACCCACTACCCACACCCTTCCAGGTCGATACTGACCCATCCACCACAACTCTCTGGGTGCAACCCTCTAGCCAATTTGCCACCCACCGGACTATGTAGTCATCCAAGTCACAGCCTCTTAACTTGTTCACCAATATGGGGTGGGATACCATATCGAAAGCTTTCCTGAAATCTAACTATACAACATCCACCCCTCCTCCTGTGTCCAGGTGTTTTGTAACCTGGTCATAAAAAGAGACTAGATTGGTCAGGCATGATCTGCTTGCCATGAACCTGTGCTGGTTTCCCTCAGCATAATTTGTCCTGCTGGGCTCTCACAAATGTGAGCCTTTATAATTTTTTAAAAGATTTTGCCAAGGATGGAGGTGAGACTGACTGGCCTATAGTTGCCCGAGTCCTCCTTCCTCCCCTTCTTGAAAATAGGGACTAGATTGGCTCTTTTCCAGTCCTCCGGGAGCGTTCAAATATCCCGCCAGTGGCTGTGCAATGATGTCAGCCAGTGCCTTCAGCACCCTCGGATGGAGCTCATCTGGGCCTGCTGACTTAAGGGCATCCAGTTCTTCCAAGTGACTCTGCACCATCTGAGGGTCTACGCATGGTAGTCTGGTGCCTTACTGCTGCCTCTCTACAACCTCAGTGAGAGAGCTGTTGTGCCCCTCGCTTAGGAACACTGAGGCAAAGAACTCGTTGAGGAGTTCAGCCTTGTCCCCCCTTGTCCATCACCAATTGTTTCTGCTCATTTAGCAGGGGTCTTATTCCTCCCTGGGCCTTCCTTTTACTCCCTATATATCTAAAAAACATTTCTTGTTGTCCTTTACTTGGGATGCTATCCTCAGCTCCATGGTAGCTTTGACCCATCTAACTGCCTCCCTACAAGCACGAAAGCATGAAAGTTTATAACTAAGTTATAAACTTCTGAAAATTGTGATTATTAAATATTGAATAGAATCAATACAGTGTTTAACATTGTTAAAAAACTCTAAGGGCCAGGGCAGGCTCTGTTTGGCATATAGATGTACTCTACAAAATACAAATACAAAAAATAGTTCAGATTATCAATTTTCTTTGGTAACAATTTTCTGTATTCTGGATGCTTTAAGATGGTACAGGCCTGATTTTAGGTGTGTGAAACCAGAGGAAAATGGAACAGCTTCAAACTAACACAGATCAAAATGGCAGAACTAACTCGTTTTTCTCAGCCTTCCTTTGTTTAAAAGTTGCACTTGCACTCTGCAAAAATGTATTTTCTGAGTGAAAGGAATAAGTGGATGCAGGAGTGATGGTCTAGGAGGGAAAATAAGAGGGGTTGCTGATTTTAAATAATCTCACTTGGTTAAGGGCTGATTAGAATGGTTTTCTTGATTTCACTTTATTCTTTGTGTTCTTCCATACTACCGGGTTCCTGAAAAGATTAAAAATGGATTTCTGATGCAGTGAAAGAAAAGATGTTCTATTGGTATTTGCAAGTCTGGACAGGTCTGGAAGTGCTGCAAGCAAACTAATTCCCAGGTGATTTATGCAGGATAATTGGACTATGGAGGTAAAACTATCTGAATTGTGGTTGGAGAGATTGTTTATGTGTGGCATGGGAGAAAGTAAAGCTGCTCCTAGTGTTATAATACTCAGCTTCTTCTGAATTTGATCCTTTTCAGAAGTCCCAACCCCTCTAAAATTTCTCTTGACATGCCCAAGAGGCATATCAGCTTTTTAAACATGATCAACTTTTTAAAATGCTAAATCCATGTCATTTTAATTATGAGAAAGGCAGCATAATATGATATGTTCATTATTTAATGGACTATAGTTGTTTAATAACATTCTGTTTCCTTCTGCCTCTCTAATACACATCCATTCTGGTTGCTACATAAGTATATAGCTAGAATTTTCCTCACTCTGCTCTCCCATTTATTTTGTTTTAAGCCATGAGTATGTACTTTAATGCTGCATATTTCAATCCCATGCCTACCTTTAATTAGATAATTTTATCAGGTCCTGTATTTTAATTTAGAAATACTGACATAGTTTTGTAAATGTTCAGAGTGATTAGCAGAGTAAGGGGGAAGGAGAAATTGCCTTTGTGACACCATAACATTTTATATGGTGACACCGGGGCAAGCAAAGAGATGTCCATACTAATCATCATGTTAAGTTGCTCAGAATTTGTGGCCACTACATAGGTGGTATCAATTAGTGCCACTTTACTGTGGCAGATTTCTCTTAGGTTTGTGGTGGGAGAGAGTGCATCATGATGCTAGATGTCACCACACTGTTTAAGAACCATCAGCAAGCTTTCATTGAGGCCAGAAAATGGAAGTGAAAGAAGTACCAGCTGCTGGTAGACACCTTGAGGAGCTGGGGATATGATATAATGATTGAGGTTCTGCTTGTTGGGGCACTCGGAGCCTGAGACCTCAGCAATGAGAGCATCCTGTGTACCTGCTATGTATCCTATTACCATGCCACACTGATGTGACACCTCGAAGTGTCTGACACCATTTGATGGTCAAGGTGTAGCAAAACCCCCCGTTTTTGTTTTTTTTTAATTTAAAATGCATACCTTCCCCTTCCCCAACCATTTCTGACTTGTTCTCTCCCTCTCTAGTCCCTATAGATAAGTATAAGTGAGCTAAGACATAGGATAAGCTCACTTATACTTTTATTTTGGTAGCAAGTTGTATTTGTTTTGTTTTTTTCTCCTTTATCTTGTTTAATTATTATGTTTATATTGATTTTTACTGTTATATATTACTCTTACTGATACTATATTATTTAGGCTTATATATGTAAGTTAGCATAAGTCATGTCGAGTGTCCATTTTGTTTGTCAAATCTCTATCCTGTCTCCAGGCCAAGTTGTGTAATCCATGATTCATACCTATTCCTATGTAACTTGGTTCCCGAATGAATGGGGATGAATGCGGGTGCTTGAGAGACTATGGCAGTAGGTCTAAAAATGGCTCCCTCTGAATGACCAAACCATCAGCACCAATACCTGGACCAATGACCCAGCCCTTGGAACCACCCTCAGCTTTCAAGAAACAAAAGATGAGGCAACTCACCATTGTGCCAGACTTCATATGCTCAGTAGGAACACCTGGAGCCCTCTGGAACAGGACTGACCTTGCTTGGACAGGCCCTCCCCACAGGAGATCAGAGGTAGTCTGCCCCGTAAAAAGGGGTAGTGAAGACTGACTCCTTGGGATGCCCTCTTCACCTGGACCAGCACCATGTCACACCACCTATCTACTCAAGAGGCCCTGCTGGCAACCCCCGCTCTGGACAACATCTGCTGGACAAAGACCTCTTTCCAGCCTGGATAGCTACCTATCACTCTCCACCCCCTCTTCAACCAAGGATGCGGACTCTGCTTCTCTTCCCTACCTGGACTCCAGCCCTTCCGCTGAGTCTCTTTCTCCTGCTGCCATTGTGAGTGCTTGTGCGTGTGTGTGTGTGTGTGTGTGTGAACCAATAATTTTGTGAGGATGTGTAACATGTTATCTGTTTAATAAACCTGTTATTTTGAAACCCCGAGTTGGGTTTTTGTCTGTTTCCTGACTGTTTCCTCCTTGCTACATCTTATCTGCCCCCCAATCTCTCAGCTGTCTACCTCAGTTTCCAGCCCCAAGCTCCCAGATTTCTGCCTCTCTTTCTTTCCTGGCTGTCTCCTCCTTGCCACTGGGCTTTTTCCCTTGCACCAGTGACCTTGAGTAACCCTGGGGCCACTTGGCTCTAAGAAACCCCAAGCCTCAGTTCCTCAGCCAGCTTCTCTCTAGTCTACTGGTTCTAATCCTGGTTCTGGCAACTTTCACTCCTTACATCTTAACTCTCTCTCTATCACATTAACCTTCCCCCAGGTACCCCAAGCACACACATACATATCGTGCCATCCAAGTTAGGAACTTACTTGTGTGTATGTGTAGGTGGGTTATGTGTGTGAGATATATCTTAGTGATCTGTGTATATGTACTGAGTGTGCGGGTATGGACAATTGATTTTTGTCTAACCTTTGGGGTATATAGTATATGTACTTGAACTGCTGATACGTATGCATGTGCCTAGGTTGGTTTGGATGTGTATGTGCCTGAGTTGGTAGTGTTTGTATGTGTATGCACCTAATTGATTTGTGTGTTTGTATATGTGCAATTGTGTCACACCCTCCTGTCTAACAGCACAATATTGAGATCCTGAGAGTTGGCCTCACCCCACAGGGCAACAAAGGGACATCTTGTGCCAGTATGTGGACCTCACCAGACTGCTAGCCAGAAGCGATACAGAGGGGAACACCTGATCATGTCGCCCCCTTCCCTCCCTTTCTCCATTTCCACCCTCCACCCCCAGGCTTAGTTGACTCCATGTAACTTAGTTTCATATGTAACATTCTCACCCCTACCCTCATCTTCTACTGTGTAGCCCCCTACTCAGGTCTTTCTGTATTTCCTTGTGCTTTGAACTTTGTCATTTGAACTTTAACGTTTTCTAATAAATTTAATTTTTGGCATCAAGAGGAGGGTGTCAGGGCTCGCCTTGGCCCTCCTGGTGTGGGCCTAGTACTGCAGTACCTCCAGGCCTGGTGCCAGTTCTCTGAGGAAGGAACACCTGCCCATTTTTTTGAGGCATACATCTGCCCCCCTTTCCCTCCCTCAGAAAGGTTTGCATCAGCACTTCAGCCTTTCTGGCTAAGACAAAAGAAGCATTATCACCAAGAGGAGGGTGTCAGGGCTGGGTCTGGCCCCCCCAGTGCTGGTCTGGTATTGCAGTACCTCCAGCCCAGTGCCAGTTCCCTGTGGAGGTAACACTTACCCATTTTTTTTAAGGACCACAAAAAAAAAATCCTACCAGCTTGCTCCAGCCTTTCTGAGTGCCAGCCTTGTATTGCAGTACCTCCAGACCTGTTACTTGTTCTCCCCTGGGGGAGTGACTGCCCATTTTTTTTATGGGCCCTCTCCATAGACGCTCCCTATTGGTATGTTTGCCCCATATGAGTAATGTGTTTTATAGTTATGCTTAGTGTTCTGCATTTAATTAGCTGATTTCCATTACTGAGCACACGTGACTTTTGTCAGCAGTTTAATGATAGATAGTGTATTTAGTAAGATTTCCTTGTATGTGAATGTAAGGCAAGGGGCTTTCCCCACTATACTGATTGGGGGAAAAACCACTTATCTTATATTTGGGTAAATAAGGTATATCTTCTCCATTACTGTGAATCCACATATACTTATTGTGAATCATATACTTAAATGCTTTACTGTGGTAGGTTCTGAAAGAGAATAGCACTCTGTGATACTTTGGGTTTAATGAAAAACAAATCCCTCTTCATATTTTATTTCATTACTTAGAAATAAAGGTTTATTCCACAACCTGATGTATGCATTGCTTCTTTTCTGAATACAGAACAGGAATATCAATTTGTGCCACTTTATTGTGGCAGGCTTCTCTTAAGTTTGTGGACAGAGCACAAAACTGACAGAAAATATAAAAGTCACCTTGGAGTGAGTGTGTTAATGAACAAATGAACTGGAGGTTCTGTAAGGTTGCCCTTTTGCAAACTCAGAAGGTCCTGGTGCGCTACCATACTGGTTATGGCAGGAGTTCCACATTAATTTGACTTGCTTGCATTATTTTCAGTTTGCTAAAAGGAGGTGAATAATTTAATTGTCTGGTTAAGGAAGGTAGGAAATGGCATAAAACAAACAAACAAACAAAAAGAGAGATTCATTTGCCCTAAATGAATGAGTAGAATACTGTAGGAATAATAAGTCCTCCTCTTCAAAAGTTAATGCTTATTATTGAAGTGCTGTGACCTTTCCTTTGCATTGGCAGCAAAATGCATGCTTTCTAATCTTGTGCTTAAGCCAACACAGCAAGCCCTCTTTTTCTGACCATTTATATTTACATTTAAACAATTCCTTTATCTACTTGTTCCAGTACACGCATTTAATGCAAATTACAAAATGTGTTTGTGAGGAATTTGATCTCAGTGAGGGGTAAGCAAGCAACCTGAACTTAACAGAGATAATGGTTTAGTGGCTCAATAAAATGGACTTGCTATATAGAGGTTAGTTTGAAATCACGCAGAACACAGGTTAGGGTGGCACCGGCTTAGGGCACCTATAAACATTTCCATGCCTGCTCTGATTCCTTCTAATTAGAACATGTTGGAGCAGACTTGATTAATCAAATTTACTAAACAAGCTTTAGTTCAAGTGCCCCCATTGCCACTGATACATGAGACACAGTGGTGCTTTAACTAGAACTGCTCTTGAAGCTGCAATTAAAGTGCAATGCCCCCCAACCCATGGAGCAGGTGTAAAAGTGCCCTTATAGACTAGTTAGCATTTGAAGGCTACAGCCTAGTTCCACAGATGCTATGCTCTGATTCTAGCAAGTGGTGCCTCTGAATTTAGCTCTAGTCTGGGACACCTGGGCTAAATATAGACAGTCAAAAAGCCAGAGCCTGAATCAATTCAGTGTGCTTAGATTAAACATACTGAGAAACAACTGGACAGACATTCACTTTTGATTCAGGAAATGCAGCCATATACCTGCAATGGCTCAGGCCATGAGAGCAGGGGAGGGGCAGCTACAGTACAACTCTCTGGCATGTAGCCAGAATGTGCTGTGTATTCATTTTCTCTTCCTGCTGCCCCCAAGGTCTCTGGGATTTACAGTCCAGAATTACAGCGCAGAACTCTGCATGGTTGTTCATAGCTTCCTTTTCCTGCTTCCAGGTGCCTCTGGGATTTGTAGTCCACAGTCGTGGCCAGCAGTAAGTTTTTAGCAGGGCAGGGCACCTCTGTACTTGGGGGAAGGGAAGTTTACCCCGCTCCCTGGCCCAGACCCCAGCTGGGGTTTGCCTGGGTGGAAGGGCAGTCCCTGCCTCCCCCTTCCTCCCTGCCAACCCTCCTCTGCTGAAGAAGATAGCATAGCCCAGCACAGGGTTGGAAAACATGCTGAGCTGCTGGGGGACTGTGATTTCATTTGAAATAGGAAGGGGGCTGGGACAGAAGTTTCATAAACTGGTTTGACCCAAATCAGTTAAGTCTGTTAGTACAGTCAAGCATGTTTATCTTAAACCAGTTTCAGCCATTTTGAAACTGGTTCATGTGCACTGAAATTCTTTTCTGTTACAGGTTTAAACCTGTTTCTGATTACATCAATCGGTTCATGTGTAACTTCTATCCCTAGCCCTGGTGGTGACAAGACCAGTGAAGGAGGAGCTAGGGCAAGCATGGCAGTGGCAATGGGCCAAGTGGCTGCAGGGCAACCAGGCTGTATCAGTCCTTACTTGCCTTCTCACAGTCAAGGGACATGCCTATCTGGGACTGGGACCCTGAATTCTGTAGCAGACTACTTCCTAAGCCTGCCCTGCAACTTCCAGTAGTCCTCCAGAAACCCAGCGTGCCAGATAGAATGGACCCTTGACCTGGATTTGGCTTGTGGCCTATGTTTGACATCCCTGCTACAGGGCTGCATTCATATGAGTATAAATAGCAAAGGAAATGTTACATGGAGAGGCAAATTATGGTTGCATGCAATTGGATTTGTACAACAATTACACATGATAGCCCCAACAATCTTGCTTCCATTGATTCAATGGCAGAAATCCTTTGTCCTGCTTAGATCAAAGGCAAGTGCAAAATGCCCACTTAACTCACCCATTTCAAAGGAAGAAGGATCAGGTCCTCTAAGAAATAGAGAAGCTCAAGATTTTCAGAATTTAGCTCCAGACTACACACTTATCCAGCCTGGCAGCAGTCCATTTGTGCAACACATAAGTGGGATAATTATGAATCAGTAGCTCTTTAAAAATAAAGTTAATCCAAAAGAGAGATTACAGAGTAATTTGTGGGTGGATACAGACATTTGGGGAGGTTAGGGGAAAGTTGTATAACGTTAAAAATGGCCACTCAATCTAATTTACACTGGACCGTACACTTAGATTCCTAGTTAGTTTGATCTAAGCATGAACTACACAGAAGTTCAGGACAGTTAGATTGGTTTAAAAATGGCTAACCTGACCTAAATTAACTCTACCTCTGAGGTAGTCTAATTTAGATCTGGTCTGGTGAAATAGATCTAACTGAACTTCTGTACAGTTCCCAGCACAGTCCTAGGGCTAGGCAAGCCCAGCTGCTGGCCTTACCCTTGGGACTGTGCTTTCCTTATCCACTCTGGCACCAAACCCCAATCCTGCAAGCTACTCCCATTGCTAGTTTTGCTGGCTTTTGCCAGTGCCAGAAGCCAAGGAAATAAATTGGGGTGGGGGCAGGGGTGGGAGAGATAGATGGGGTTGGTTTGCAGGGGGAGTTGTTTGTCTGATAGTAAGAGTGGTTGGAGGGGGGCCAAAAATAGCCCTTATTTCTAAGCCCCCCCACCACAGACCCCACAAGCTCCTTTGATCCCACCAAACCCTCCCAGACCCCAGCAACTCCCTGATCCCCGGTCTCCTTGTGGACCCTGTTTGCCCCCCTAATCCCATTGTGGACAAGGCTTGTCCCCACAATCCCTCCCATGGACCCTGCCTGCCCCCTGATCCTTCCTGTGGACCCTGCCTGTCTCCCCTGATCTCCCTACAGACCTCTCGATCCCCTCCAGAGCCTGCTTGCCTCCCTGATCCCTCCAAGCCCAACTAGGACACCCTTGCAATCCTGATTTGCTTTAAGGTTGCCAGTTTTAACTTAATCTAACCTCCCTCAAACCTCCCCAAATGTCTGTCCATGGCCTGTCTTACAACTCCATGCACTGGGATTCTAAGTACAATGGATTTGCATTTGCATCATGAGTTACAGGCTTGAAATACCTGCCATGACACTGAAATCAATTAGATTACTCATAGAAGGGATCTTAAATGCATGCAAAAGTGGTAGCAGGATTTGGACTCACTGGGCACATCTACACAGGTTGCTACATTGCTGTAGCAATGAGCTACATTGCCGTAGCACGCTGGTATGATGACAGTATTGGCAGGTTACTCCGCAGTAATGCCCAGTTACTGTGCATTCAGGCACACATGTAGATGCACCCATTTTGCCTTAACTGTGAAAACAAAACATAAACACTTATTTTATTGCTGGTTATTTTAAGATTGATAGAATCCAAAATGGATGATATAAAAAATGAGTTAAGAATACTGAGCGCCTTAAGAAACAGATAATAATATATGGGAGGTTGCACTTGATTGTGAACATTTTAAAAAACACATAACTTGTTACTTGCTGTTGTGCAATATAAAGATGCAAGAAACTTCATTGCCAGGTGCAACAGCATATTAGAAGGATATATTCTAACAGACTGTTAATCTGGTTCAATGCTGTTGCCAAGTAGCAGCATTCATTTAAAGCTTTGTGCATGAGTGCTGGAATATTTTCTGTATTCTGTTTATTAATTATAACTTATAAGGCCTGCCTAGTATTAGAGGAAAATAAATGTGAAGTGGTTGAGAGAGAGAGGGCAGACAATGGTTCAGAACAGGTAAATGGATATGAAGGCCTTTAATAATTGCTATTTTATAACTAGAGCTGGTAGTTTGGTTTATTTGTTTTAATGCAATGGGTTATTTTGACCAACACACACACACACACATATTGGAAAAACAAAGGTATTTTGGAAAAAGTTTTTGACAGGGTAAGCTTTTATTTTTTGAGGAAAAATGCCATGCAATTTTGCAGATTGTTTTTCATTCTTTAAAAACAATCTGTATAACAAATATAAGACTATAATGTAATAATATCAAAAGTGTTATATATCATTTGTAATTTAGCAAAAACTTCAATTTTTGGTGAAAACACAAAAATTCCTAACTATTTTGATATTTTTGATAATGACTGGCTTGCACCTTTAAGAATGAGGATCTGCATTCTGGGAGAGTATGTTTTATTATGCTGAGCTACAAATCTTTTTGGAAATTATAAGTGGAATCTTTAGAAAGGCAGGGCTTTTGTATACATAGTGATTTTGTCCTTCTGCCAGGCAACAATGCAATGTAATACATTCTATTCTATTTGTGCTTAAATAACAAATACTTTACAACATATAAATCAATACACTACAAAAGAAAACATACTCAAAATAAGTACAAATTTTGCCATTTAAAGCTGTTTTCTAAATATATTCATTCTTGCATCCTCTTATTTCTAACATTTGCTTTGTATTTATTTATTTAGTTCTACAGGCAAGTTTTAAAACCAGCTTGGGTCTTCACTTTTCACAGTACTGAAGCACTCTGACTCTAATCCAACATAACTGTGTTGCATAGATCTAGTATAAGAGGATTGCCACTGAAATCAATGGCTGCTTTTATAGACGTGCTCTGATGTGTTCCAACTAGAATGTGCTGGAGCAGACTAGATTAATTGATTAATAGAGTCCGCTCCATGTTCTAATTAGAATACTCTAGCATCACCTCAGTGTCCCATTTCAAAATGGCAGCGGGGGTGCTTTAACTAAAACTCACTGTGTGAGCTTTAGTTAAAGCACCCCGTGGCCGTTTTGAAATGCAGGGGGATTAATGCACAAAACGCTGAGCTGTTTCAATTAGAGTAGCTGCTTGGGAACCTCTCTATTTAAAACACCCCTCTTCCACTCCTGAACATGTGTATATGCAGCCTATTTGTGCAGACACACACTTTATTATTTGTAAATAGTAAATATGCACAATACATGATCTATGCTGTTTTTGTGACTATATCAAGGACTCCTATGCCATTTACAGGCACCAAGGTCCAAGTCCTCAAAGATATTTATAATTCTAACTCCTGTTCAAGTACTGAACTCCCATTGAGATCAGATATAAGGCAATGATCCTGTAATATCTCTGGGTATCCAAGTAAGGCAAAGTTCACACTGAATTTATGAAAATAAATGAAAAAACGATATGTTCTGAGATTAAGAAACAGAATTTAAGCAAGCACACTGACCACTGATTGTAATTTAGGATAGAATAACCAGTGACTTATTCTTCCACACTGGTTTCAGTGCTGATAAACTGTTAACTTCATTGTGCAACTGTCAAAGCATTTCTGTTTGAAACGTTTTTCTACCTGTGATAAATAATTGGCGATGAATAGTGACCAAACACCAGCAACCTGTGCTCGCTGAAAGGGGAAACAGCGGGGGCAGCCGAATCAGCCGTATGAAGCATGCATGCAGCAAAATCCCTGGCTAACACAGCTTGAAAAGTGTGCAAAAGTAAAACCTGAGCTGATTGGCTGTTGGAGCAGTATAAAAACAAAAGCCCGGGAAAGGAAAGGTGGGACCGCACATAGCATCCGGAGGCTTGATCACCTTCACCGAGGTCCTGCGTCCATAGTTTTCCTTTTCCTCCCGGACGCTCCCATCAGGTAGTCTGCAGCAGATGACAATCAAGAGCTCTTGGGTTCCCTACGGTTGAGGTTTTTGGTTGTGGCGTTTATTATGGAGTTTAAAGGGAACTGCCAGCACGGAGTGGGTACGAGGTGTTGAAGTGCCTCACGGTGGTACGAGGTGTCAGAGTTCCTCGCGGTGGTGTTTGGAGGAGTGTATTTACGGTGTTCAAGTTGTAAGTAAAGCATTTATTTCCTCACATTGGCTTTGGAGTTTCTTATTCAGGACGGGAAAGAAGTAATAGGGCGAAACGTTCCTGAACCCTTTCGTCCCCGGCCTGTTCGACTCAAGGGTTAATCCCCTCCCCCCGCCAAATTCCTCCTCACACTACCCATCTTAAAATTGCTGGAAGTCATTGGCAGATCCCAGTTTCCACTGACAGCTTCTAGTTTGCTAGTGCATACTACAAAGAAAATTATATTTTGACTAAAAGATTTTCAAAGCTGTCTTGGGATTTGGATGCAGAAAAAGAGGAGCTGGACATTCAAATTCTTCAAGTGTCTTTGACAGTCACAGTCTTAATACCTAGAAATTCCTTCCATCTCCCTAGTCTCTGAATATGCAAACCTTCATTTAATCTTGTTAATCAGTCATTGGCACTTTGGTGAATTTATGGGACATATCTTGGAAAACTCAAGGATTTTTGGAAGAGCTTTGTAAATGGCCTGTAGATGGAATTTAGGATTATAGCCACAGGTATTTTATTTAACATCACATAAAATTTTCGAGGTGTATTGTCAGAAGTCACCCATCATAAAGAAATGATGTTCCTGACTACCAATTTAAAACTAGTAGTAGCAGCAGAGTAGAAAGGCTAACTTATTGTTTAATTTGTGCTGTTCCCTGCTCATCCTAACAGAGCACTTAAATGGCGTGTTCCAATATGGTAAGAGTACCTTTTAAAAACCTTTCTTGGGGATGAAATAAAGTACAATACCTTATGTACAGCAGACAAGGCTGTAGTGGACTAATGCTGAATGTTAATACAGATAGATATACTTCTAACAATGTAACCCTTCTGCTAGACATTGGATGGTAATAGCAAGGGCCAGGTTCAAATTTAGGTGTTTTACAGCAACTTTCCTAATTTAGCTTGGGCCCCAACCCAGAAACCTGAGTAAATTAATTTTGACTACTTGTTTTAACATGAACAAACTTCCTCATTCACAATCAAATATTAAACTAAAGCAGGGTCTATTATAAAGGAAAAAGGGAGTAAAACATACACCTTAAAGAAAACCGTAACTATTATATAGTAACTGAAACCCAAAACAGATCAGAGACACAGTGGGTGCATCTACACAAGATGCTATGGTGCTGTAGCAGTGCACTATGATGCTGTAGTGGTGCCATAGTGTCCACTGGCAAAAACTATGATGCTGCTGCTACATCACAAATTTGCTCTCAGTCAGAATCTACGTATGTGCTACTGTGCAGTAACTTCTCAGGACTTATTTTGCTACTTGTGTTTTCAAGGAGCCAATTTATTTCCGAGTAGAGTGATTTACTGAGCAGTTAGTGTCTGCACATGTAGATGCTGATGCTTATTGTGCAGTAATCTGCTGTATTGCACAGTGAAGAGTCTCATGTAGATGAGTCCTGTAACACAGTACCCTACCTGAGTATTCTCCCACACAGTACTATCTTATGTCAGAGTTAATTAATTTACTGTACCCTAATACTGGTGCATGTGAAGACCGTGATGCTTTACTGTAGAGCTAATTAGTCTACTCCACAGTAAAACACATGTGTAGATGCACCCACTGTAGACCTCTCTGTTAAAAGAAGATAAAGAATTTTATGAGTTTCACTTATCTCCCTGGGATGTGCTGACTACAAGCATGTAAGGATTTCCATCCGGGTTTATCCAAGCACTTAGGCTTGTGTTTCACTTAAATTTTCAAAACAAGAAGTCAGATTTGGGCATATGTATTCTTCTTAGATTAAAGGAATCTAAAAGATGTTCTAAAACTCAGAGGAATAACTACCTGTGGTGTCTCCTTTCCTGAGAAATGGCTAGGTTGTTAGCACTCCAAGTTTCCGTTGCCAGCAGTAGCAAACCCTTTTCAAAAGAAGTATCATGTTCTGCAATTGATACAGGAGTATTGAATACTTTTTGAAGATTGATGCAGTCAATTATATGCTTACCTTTTGATGAACCCAGACTAATATTGGCTGATTAATAATCCTAATGGTTGTAAACTTATTAGCATAAATTTATGCTTCAATTTTGCAATCACAATGGAATGGAATGAAATAAGTTAATAACACAAAGTGCTTCTTTGATTAAGACTGAATGTAACAAGGGCAATTGCATTTGACTCTAGTTGTGTAGAGCACAGCAACAAAAAAGCTCAGATTCTAAATTCACAATATCTCCAGAAAAAATCATTAGTCAATGGAGGCTTATTAAAAGGTGAGAAGAAATGATGTTCTTATTTTTCTCAATGCAGGACGAGAAGTCCAATGTTGCATTATTGAGGCCCAGTGTCTAGATATACCAGGACTAACATCTAAAGTTACACACAGGGCCCTATGAAATTCACTGAGCATTTATATTTCACATTAAATTAGAAAGTGAAATGCAATAAGGAAATATACCAGGAGGGAGAAGAACATTAGGAATTATGTAAAGTTCATTATACAATGTTTACGAGCTTCATATCTATTTTTAGACCTATTCCTCTTTTAAAATTAAAGCTATTAACATAGAGATACATAAGCACTGGCAAAATGATTGAAAGTGAAATGTAGATTGTCCTAAATAAAAATCCAGTGATTGGGTGTGTTTGAAGATCGTCCTTAGAGGTCGAGCTCAAATGTTTGTAAACATTGGTTGTTTTCAGTATGGATAATGGTTGCAGCTCATTGGGTGATGGCAGTAATAGTACTCAGGCCATAAACAGTTGGGATTTCTCAGGAGACATAGCCTTTTATTCTGGGATTCTATAGATGTACAAAATGATTGTCCCACTTAAAGTTTTGTGATGTACCTGTCGAATAGCAAGGTAATAGCCCCTCCTCCTCCAATCCAGGCTAACTCAAGTTCATTGCCATTCAAGCTGTATGTGTAAATGACTGTCCCAGGTCTATTTAATGCCAGTCAAATACTGAGACAATCAATCTTTGACTGGATGTCTGTTTTATCCCTACTGTAGTTTGTCACCTTCAGTTAAGTTCATGACTACTATGGTAGTGGCCTCAGTTGCTTGTTCACCTTATAGTTTCATAGTTGGTAGGGTTGGAAAGGACTTGAGCAGATCATCAGGTCCGACCCCCTGCCACGGGCAGGAAAGGATGCTGGGGTCAAATGACCCTGGTTAGGTGTCTATTGAGCCTCCTTTTAAAAACTCCCAGAGTAGGAGCAAGTACCACTTCCCTTGGAAATTGGATCCAGATCCTAGCCGCCCTGACTGTGAAGTAGTGCCTCCTGATATCCAGCCTGAATCTACTCTCTGTCAATTTATGGCCGTTATTCCTTGTTACTTCCAGTAGTGCTTGGGGGAACAGGGTCGCACCTAGACGCCTAGGGTCGCACCTGCTGGTCTCCTTTGGCCAGTTTATAGATGGCCACCAGTTTATAGATGGCCACCAGGTTCCCTCCCAGCCTTCTCTTGTGGAGGCTGAACAGGTTCAGGTCCTGTAGTCTCTCCTCAGAGGGCCTGCCCTGCTGCCCCCTGATCATACGAGTGGCCCTCCTCTGGACCCTCTCGATGTTGTCCACATCCCTCCAGAAGTGCAGCACCCAGAACTGGATGCTGTACTCCAACTGTGGCCTGACCAATGTCATATAAAGCGGGAGGATCACCTTCTTGGACCTGCTCATGATGCATCTATGGATGCATGACAAGATGTGATTAGCCTTCCTGACTGTTTCCCCACTTTGGCGGCCCATGTTCATCTTGGAGTCTATAATGACTACAAGATCCTTTTCTGCCTCTGTGCTCATGAGAAGGGAGTTCCCCAGCCTGTAGGCATGCTGCTGGTTCTTTCTCCTTAGGTGCAGTACCCTGCACTTGTCAGTATTGAATCCCATCTTACTCTCATCCGCCCACCCCTGTAACCTGTCCAGATCCTATTGTGGCCTGTCCCTCCCTTCTAGCCTGCCCACTTCTCCCCACATCTTAGTGTCCTCTATGAATTTAAACAAGGTGCTTTTCACCCCCTTATTCGAGTTGCTGATGAAGATATTGAACAGTGTGGGCCCAAGAACCGAGCCCTGGAGGACCACACTGCTCACATCCCTCCAGGTTGAAAATGACCCATCTACCACCACTCTCTAGGTGCGACCCTCCAGCCAATTGGCGACTCATCTGACTGTGTAGGCATTGACACCACAATCTCCTAATTTTTTAATGAGAATGGGGTGAGAGACAGTGTCAAAGGCCTTCCTGAAGTCCAGAAAGACTACATCTACCATGATACCAGCGTCTAAGGATTTTGTGACTTGGTCATAGAAGGCCACCAGGTTGGTCTGAGAAGACCTGCCGATAATTTTCTCAAAGAGCTTCCCCAGGACCAAGGTAAGACTAACAGGCCTATAATTTTCTGGGTCCTCCTTCCTCCCTTTTTTGAAAATGGGGACCACATTGGCCCTTTTCTAGTCCTCTGGCACCTCACCAGAGCACTATGAGTGCTCATAAAGCTGTGCCAGGGGTCTCGCAATGACCTCTGAGAATTGCCTCAGTACTCTGGGGTGAAGAGCATCAGGACCTGCTGATTTGAACACCTCCAAAAGTAGCAAAAGCAGGGTTGTCTCCAAGGAGTTGTAAACTGTTAGCACTGTAATAATTCTAACAATCATCATCTCTCAGAAGCTGATTATCAGGCTTAGATGTGGAGAGAAGCCTCTGGCAAATTATAAAGAAGAATGGTTAATAAGGATTTAGGAAGAAAGTTGCAGTGGAAGGTAGGGATTGCAAAGTAAGGGGTACAGTATAAACAAAATAGTAATTCATGGCACAAGGGCTTAGAAAAGCATGCTTTATGACTCAGACTGTTAGACAATGTATTCAAACACTATTTTCCTTCTTTCCCTACTTTACCCCAACTAGATTTTCTTTACAACAGCACCTCCTAGGGCTAGGGGCAGAAGTTATACATAAACTGGTTTAAGTAATCAGAAGCTAGTTTAAACCTGTGACAGAACAGAAGTTCAGTGCACATAAACCAATTTCAAAATGGCTGAAAATGGTTTAAGGTAAGCCTGGTTGAATATAGTATTAGACTTAACTGATTTAGGTCAAACCAGTTCATTAAATTTCTTTTCTAGCCCCCTTCTTAGTTCAAGTTAAATCATAGTCTCCCAGAATGATTTTCAGCCCTGGGCTGGGCTATACTGTCTGCTCCAGAGAGCATGACTGGCCTTGTCCCTTTGTTTTCTAGCTGGAGTAATCAGGGTTGGCTCTCTGGCCTCACTGGCTGGCTCACTAGCCCCCATTGCCCCCCCAGAAAAACCTCAGCTGGGGCCTGAGGCCAAGGACGGGGGGCAGGGTTAAACTTAACTTCTACCAAGTACATACCCTGCTGGCTTAGTGCTGGCTGCAACTGTGGACTACAAATCCCAGAGGCACCTGGAAGCAGGAAGAGGAAGTGATGAGTAACCCTGCCAAGTCTGGCTGCTGTAATTGTGGACTGCAAATCCTAGAGACCTAAGGGGCAGCAGGAAGAGGAAGAAAACACATAACCCATGCTGGCTGTGTGCTAGACAGCTTGAGTCACTGCAGGCATGTGGCTACATTTCCTGAATCACAAGTGAATGTCTGTTTATTTGCTTATTGGTTCAATCTTTGCAACTTAAACTAACTTGCAAAGACTGAATCAATTAAGTTTTGGACTTTTTGACTGTCTGTATTGAGCCCTAGCAGTAAGCAAGGAGATTGAAAGAACAAGGGATCCAGTACATCGTGGAGGCAGGTGGCATTTGAAGGTGAATAGGCAAAACTGCCATGTAAAGCTTTACTCAGAAACATCACACCAACACTACCAACATTCCTTTCCCAAGTTATTAATTTGAAAGTATAGATAGTATCCAGGGTTAAAATTATAAATTGCCATGTGTAAACAGACACTGATTTTTGCTTGTTTACATTGTTATTCACACTATAACATTAAATGACACGAGTAGGGGCTTTTAGGATGCCAAAATTGAAATACCTTTGATAAGAGGACTGCATAAGATAGAAATTTACAAAAGAAAACTGATTTAGTTATTACATCAACATTCATCTTTGTCTAAAAAGCCCCAAGGTGAGTAATATGAAATTAATATTTTATTCTAAATGATAATGTGAAAAAACAAAAGTAGAACAAGCTCAATACATTCTCCTTTTGTGTTGCATAAAAAGAAAAAGTAGAAGTTGAAGTTATTAGGGTACACAACTCTTTTGTCCCAGCGTGGCTCCCAGAAAAATCTGTTCAAAGTCCTCAAGCTCTCCACATCTGACACCAGGAGAGAAGTAGGATACATTACTCAGATGACTCCTGTTCCATGTGGGGAAGGGTGAAGGTGGGCAATGGATAGATTTGTAGGCATTTGACATTTGAAACACAATAAAGATGACTTAACAGCTGCAGTGGTGAGCCTATTTGATTGGAAATTGGTAAGGGGCCTGAATTAGACTCCTAGGATAAAAAAGATAGAGAATTGAATAGGGATGCCATCATTGTCAAAACTAATCTGACATGTTAATCAAAGTATTTTATACAAAAGGATCGCACAAAGAAATATTCATGTCTGATCCAGTATTCACTAAAATCAACAGGAATCTTTTCATTGGCTTCAATGGTCTTTGGCTCAGAACCTTTGCAAGTGAAAGAAATGAAGCAAGGAGTGGGTCCATCTTCTCAAATCTCTCAGGTAACATAGCATTTGATCAAAACTTGAAAAAGAATCTTTCCTGAAAGATTTGCTTTAGTTAGAATGAAAAATAAAATGAATCTTTGAATGTACTACTCTGGTTTCCAGTTTCACAAGTCATTCTGCAAAAGTGAACCTTTTGATTGTATAAAACTAATGCAGGATGGAGGGCTATACAATACTCCCCTGCCCTCCATTTTCATTTTTTTTCCAGAAAATAAATTAATTAGTCTAGTATATCATAATCCTCAATGCCAGGATCTAGAGCTGTTGAATGAGCCTGCTTCTGTCATAATCATACAAATACATTAATTTTTTTTGTTGAAGGCAATTAGTGAAGATCACCAAAGCTTCATTAGCTGGAGAAATGGAGACCAAAAGTATAGAAAATGAAACTATTTAAGGTAGTGAGAATCACCAAACTCCATTGCATTCACTGTCAAAGATGAAGAGATAGATGCCAAAAATGCTAGAAAGGACACTGAAACACCATAAAGAATTAAATTCTTTGCATAATAACTGTTAACCAGTATTTCTGAAGATATAGTGGCATAAACACTAGCAGCCCAAGCTGATAAGGGAATAAAGGCAATAACAGAAGTAGAAATAAGAATATAGCGGTATTAAATAAAAATAACTTTTCCAAAGCCTGGAGGGAAAACTAGGGAAGTGTAAGGGAATATTGATTATCAATTAAATATCATTCTAGCTGGCTCAGATATGGAATTGTGGTATACATGCTAAGGCCAAAATGCTCTGAATTACTTTCCCAAAACAGGAACATAAATCCCTGTTTAGGCATCTGCACCAATGGCTCAAACATCAGTTTTGCATGGAAAAAAAGAGGTGTTATAGGGTGTGTATTGGGATAGCAACAGAAATGTTTTAAACGCCTCTGTAATATTTCAGAAAGGCTAGCTGTAAAAATACAAAGGCCCTTTGAAATGTTTCAAAAGTGGCTGAAGTACTCTAAAATGGTATCTTTTTAAACGAGGTGCTATTTGGAACCATATAATGGTTTTGTTACACTTGCACAAGGACTGGGGAACTCAGAATCTCACCATGCTCTGCTCCTGCCTCTTTCCTAGGGGTAGAGAGGGAGAGCAGGGAGAACAGCCTGACAGCTCTCCAGGCAGTGTGTGGATGTCTTTAAGAGTGCTATGTATAAATTGTGACATTGGCTTGGGGATTGCGGGAGGGAACCACAGGAAACAGCAGATGAGTAGGCTTAGAAGGCTCTCTGAATAAACAAACTTTATCGTTTTGTAAGTTTAACTCCTTGTTCTTTTGAGAATAACACAGGCATGAGGTCCCACTTGTGGGTCCCACTGCCAGGATCCCCCTCTGCCACTGCTGCCAGATACTCCAGCCTCAATCAAGTCTACCTCTCCACTCAAAGGGAGAGGTTCTGGAGATTTAGGGCAGGAATCCTGGAGGCATAGGGATCCTCCACTGCTGCCACCGATGCCTCCCACCGGACACTGGCTGAGCTTCATAGAATTCCCAGAGCTGGGGAAGGCCTTCTTCCAGAAGCTGTGAAGCTGGGCTCTCTGTCTCCCGTCTTCTCTACCTCTGCTCCTGGCAAAGGGGAAGTAGAGAATTTTGGGAGACTGAGGAATGGAGAATGAGCTGTCCCAGTTGTGGGGTAACCCTGCCACTGCTACTGCCTCCACTTCCGCTGGCTGTCTCCCAACCCCTGCTAGATCCTGCGGTCCTCTGCACTAGACCCTCTGTTCCCCACCACTACCCTTGGTGGCAGACCCCTGTGCCCTCAGTGCTGCCTACTCCTCTATTCCCTAATCCAGGAGGAGAGATCCCTTGGCCACTACTCCCCCAGTTCAAGAGCACTTGGCGTCTCGGAGCTCCCCCTCTCTGCCTGTGCCCCAGAGGGTGGGCCGTGCAGCACAGTGTAGTGCAGGAACTGTTGGGTGAGGCCAGGGCTGCGTGGGCGTGTGGTGCAGTGGTAGTGAGTGGATGGGAGTGGCCAGACTCATGCATGGTGCAGTGGGGGTGGCATCTGTGCAGTGTGGGGCTTAGTGGGTCTATGACTTGCCCTGCTATGGCCTGCATGGCTTATAAATTGGACAGCCCTGGACTAATCAATTCCCTTCTCTCTCTTTTCCTGCAGTGCCCGCTGGCTGGAAAGCAAATGGTAAACCTAAAGGGATTTTGAAGCCCTCCAGCCAGGGCCTGTATGTATGTCTTCTGGCTGAAATGCTTACAAGGATATTACACTTGGAAATGTTTCAAAAGTTACTTCTGTCTGCAGCCATAAAACATTACCTCTGTTGACACCCATACAAATTGAGCAGCCTTACTGCTAAATCCCCTCTCCTGAAAAAGCTGAAATATAAAGCTTACATTTAAAAGTATCTGCAAAACACTTACAGCAGAGGCTGAAGGACGTGTGTTTTATGGTCCCATTTTGGAATGCACGGGTACCCTGGGTGTTAACTGAACAGCTACTGCTACTAATATTTCATCTGTGATTTCCATGGGAGCTGTAGGTTGTTAAGACCTTGAAATCAACTTGTTCATTTCCATGGATAGAATTAAATGTCTAACATTATGCACATGAGATTGAAAATGTAGGGCCAAGTGAATTGTGCAAAGCTAGATAAATTATCAGCAGAGCTGAGATTAGAACTTGGGTGTACCTAACCATAAATCTCTCTTTACTAAGCAACATTTCTGTTCTAGTAAGAATTGGAATCATTTGTTTTCACTGATTACAACTTCAGCACTTTCGAAGGACAGTTACCAAATTCCTTGATTTAATCATGATTTAATATTTAATATGGTATTCTTCTTAGACCCCCAGTTTCTGGATTAAAAAAATTGTTAGCCTTTTGCTTTGAAGAAAAAGGAGGAAATTGTTTGAAAATGTAATCTGTGAGGAACTTATCATCTCAAACATCAACAGGCAAATGAAATGCACTCACAGTTTATTACTTTCTTAAAGTCTCATAATGTGTAAATCTACTTCATGTTATTTTTAATACCTGAAGTTGGCAATATTATGATTGCTGTAATGTAGACCAGATTTAATAAAGCTATATAGGCACCCACTTACACATACACATATTGTAGCAGCCATAGCAGATTAACAAAAAAAAAAAATCAAGTTTTCTATATAGACTTTAAAAAATATAGACCATAAGGTATAATTTTAGAAATATACAATTGTACTATAGATCATGAAGTTTTCTTTTAATGTGGAATGATCTAACTTTCTGAGATTTAGTTACATTGTTAAAAAAGCTAAAAATACCATTTGACTACAACTATGATTAATTATGAAAAGAAATAGAATGGGCTTTCCCAGAACTGATAGAAACCTCAGCTTCCATTCCATGGGAAATTCTGATATCCCAGGATTTTTCTTTTGTTTCAAATTACAGTGGAAATACACATTTTTTCCATGAACTAATTTAAAAATATTCTTTGCTTCAATAAAGTAATTTAACTTGAATTTCTACTAGTGTTATTTTTTTTAATTTTGTATTTTGTAAATCATTTTAGATTTTTAATTGAGGGTATGAAATGGGCTGCTTGTGGGCTGCATGCAGCCCACAAAATGTTAACATGCAGACAGGGGCTCATTTGTGGCCACCACTCTTCCCATTGTTCCTGCTACTGTAATGACTAGGGCACTGGGCTCTCTATTATTCTTCTAGTTTCTGCCTCCTGCCCTGCTTTTGAGGGCAGGGTATGCAGTGGAAGGGTCTGTGCTGTCCATGCTCTGCACACAGCCAAGAGGAGCAGAGCTCTGGTGGGATGGAGGGATCTCATGAAGACTGCCCTTGCAGTGTACATCTTGTTCAGCTGGTGGACCATGGGTTTGTGGCCTGCAGAAGGAGGTGATGGGTCTGTGTGGCAGATGGCCTGGTCCAGGTGGGAGCCTGATCAGAGTTGGCAGGCACAGCCCTGGAGCAGCACAGCCCTGGAGCTGGGGCGAGTGGCTGTGCTTTCCCAGCCTCAGGGCTATGATGCAAATGTGTGCAGGTGTTCATTAGATCAGATTAACCCAGGGTGGACAAAATACAGTGCAAGGCCTGGATCTGGCTTGCCAACAGATTTGATCTGGCTTGCAGATGGCTGGCTGACATCTCACAGGATCTGGCTTATGAGTGGCTGGCAGCTCCAGTAATTGTGTGGTGCTGGGTGGGCGGGTGGGACTGCTTCAGCTCAGGAGCATCTGATAGCTGTGCCGCTGCAGGAGGGTGAGCGCATCAGCTATGGACATACCAGGCAAGTTCAGGAGCCCAGATGCAGAACCTGTCAGTGGCATCCACAGCTGACCCACCACCCTCACAGCATGGTGGAAGCTCCCACCTGGAGCCCTGACCCAGAAGCTGCCAGTGGTAACAGCCATGGACCCAGGCAGGAGCTGCTGCTGCACTGGACAGGTGGCAATGTCTCTCTATCTCTTTTGCTTTCTCTGTCTTTCCTACTCCCCCACCCTTTCTTTTCCCTGTTCTGCCCCCTCCTTCCAGAATCTGTTTGGAGCTGACACTGCCACCCACCTAGCACACTAGCAGCTCCTCCCTGGGTCTACAGCTAAATATCTGGGCTCCTGGTGTGCTACCGCTTTGGCTGGCTTTTGGACAGAGGGAAGGAGGCAGGGAGAGAGAGAAGAGAAGAGATGGAGAGAGATGAGATGGGATGGGATGGGATGGAATGAGTGAGATGGATGTGGTCTTCAATAGGTCCCCAAAACCGATTAAGTGGCCCTCCAGCTGAAATAACTGCCCAACCTTGGATTAACTCCTTTATAAATTGGATTAATCCAATCTCGATCTAAATTAATTTCCCTCCTTTTTTGCCAATTTAAACCCTGAAAACATGTTTACAAATGGGTATTTAGATCAACCTGACACTGATTAGGTTGATCTAAATGCAACATTTGTATGCACCTTATATTAATTGGTACTTGGCATTCTAAGTAGGCATTGGAAATTCTGATTGGTGTGTAGTAGGTAGTTAACTAATGCATCTATACTACACAGGGACAAACTGTGTGTCAGTGCCAAAAAATGGCAGTCACACAGCTGGAAAGCTAACATTTGGGCATATAGAGGAAAATGGGATTCTGCCCTATGTGTGGGGTTGTGATTGAAGGGCTTCATTTCCATGATTCTACATTCTTTTTTTATACCCAGTACTGCCTAGGACAAAAAATTGCTGAAGGGAATTTCTTCAAATAACATTTGTTCCCGTTTCAAATCAGCTGGCTTGTGTAAATTCTTGTGAGTTTTTTTTCTTCTGGATATCATAATATTAGAAGTTGAAGATTAGTACATCGTATTAAACTTCCCAGATGATAAAACTTTTGAAGTTTTACCCTAGACATGGTGAATTTTAACCTCCAGCATATAATAACCCAACACATATATATAATACCTAATGCATACAAAACATATGGAGATTAAACAAAAATTCATGGAACATAAAATTTTAAGCTTATGAGAGAAAAGCAGTGAAAAACAGAAAGATGAATATTAAGAAAAATAAATCTATCCTAGGAGAAGATAGAGTTCAATATATTTGAACTTTGTCCTGAAAGCTGATGTTTACTGCTATTGCTTTCATGGGCAGTATGGAGAACATCCGCATCTATAGAGAATACAACAAATGGAGCATATCAAAAGTAATTTTCATATCAGCATAATCTTTAAAAGACCAGGCTGTTTAGGGAATGATTATTTTACTCTCTGATACAAGTAAGCCTTGAGTCTGGGTTTACTTGTGTTTTTTTGCAAATTTAAAAAAACTATGCAGTAGTTGTGTACTAAAGCTGTATTCCACATTTAATGAATATGCAACACAATGTTACTATAATTGATTTTTCCTGTCAGATTGTGATAAATGACTTTCTCAGAAGAACCGTAGGTTACAATCATGAATTGTGATATGCAAGCAGCCAGTAATTAAAAAGAAAACCTTAATGGAGTTGTCCCAGTTCTTCTTCTGCAACTTTGATATAAAAATCAGGAATCTCTGAATGTGTACTCTGAAGTTAGTTAAGAAACTTTCTCTCCCTTTCTGTCTCTCTTTTTTGAGAATTCCTTCAATAAAACCAGCTTGTACATTTTTCAAATATCTTTCATATTAAGCAGGAACTATTCCAGCCCCAAGAAGAAAATAAAGTAATAGAACTAGTGGAAATATTTAGAATATCATATATTTTATGGGGAATAAAGGAAATATTTTTTCTCTAACAATGCCATTATTTCACGCTTCTGTTTTATTACTAGATACTAGAAGATGATGGATAATCCCTGGTGGTACGCTTTCAGATGATTCTGGGATGGCTGGTACAAAATGAATGTGAAATATTTTTTGCCTCATACTTTTCTTTTCACAATCCTTGCAGTTGAAAACCCCATGGGTACATCTCCTGTCCATCCTATATACATCATGTATTGCAATGTCTCTGTATCTGGAGAAATAATGAGAGGACAGGCACATTTGGGAGCATGCAGAATAATGTACTGAATCCTCACTGTTCTCATGGCCTTTATGATATCTGACTGGTGCCCCTCTGCAGAAAATTGGGTTTCATAATTTACAGAGCTGACCTCTGTCATCATTCCACTTCTCTTC
Organism: Caiman crocodilus; assembly: GCA_030014935.1. Taxonomy (NCBI): domain Eukaryota; kingdom Metazoa; phylum Chordata; order Crocodylia; family Alligatoridae; genus Caiman; species Caiman crocodilus. The sequence goes on from JAGPOW010003316.1 coordinate 64,164,520, forward strand.
CCACCCTTCTCTACCCACTCTTTTATTCCTGACTCCAGCTTTGCATTTATTTGGGTGCGGAGGGGAGAATTGTTCACTTTTTTAACAAACCCACACATAGATGCACACACACAACTCCTTTTCAAAAGCCTCAAGTAAAATCAGACGTTGGCTCAGGTCAAGCTTTTGCTGACCTTGTATTTCTGAGAAAGACAATTCAATAGCCATAGGGAGCTGCTCTTAATTGGAGCACACAAATCAATATGTTAAGTTTAAAGATTAACCAGATGTCAAAATGCCCATCAACTCAGCTTCTCTAGGCAGTCGTATTTGATATTGATGCATTTGTAATTCCAGCATCAGCCCCTTTCTCTCACATCTGAGGTGGTCAAAGTTAATATGAATGACATACTGAGTGCTCTCAGCATGGTCTAGAGAGACGAATGAGATTAATACGGAAATAAAATTATGGTTTTTGCAGCACCCATGTTTTTTTTTTTAATGTGAAGTGGGGTTAAAACAAAATAACCCACAACAATAAAATGGGAGGCATTACGTGCTTTGTCTTGCAGTGATGATGAGATCCAAAACAGAGCCATGTGATAAATCAAAGGATCTTGGAGCTCTGCTGCTCTGCCATTGTTCTGGATGCAGTCTCAAGAAATTTTCTCAAAAAGTCTCAAGAAACTTCCAATTGAGGTTACTGTTTAGAGTTAATCCTATTCAACCTTCCCCCTCCACCCCATACACATACACACATCTCTGCACTTGCAGTTTCTAGCTTAGCTGGATAATGAAAGTGACACATTAAGAGCCAAAAAAATCTCTCTCTCACTATTGTCATCCCAACTGAGAGTCAGGAAGTAGACTGGATATATTTTCATGAGACTTTCAGCACAGTTTTTCAGGCTCCAGCCTGGCTAGTTCTGATGAGTTCAGAGCAGCACAATCCAAACCATCCTTGGAATCAAGCCTATATGAAATGACTGCTTGCAGTTGGAGGAAGATTTTTTCCCATCCCTTATATATGGGATAAATCTTCCTCCAACACACATTTCATGTAGGCTTGATTTCAAGGATGATTTGGATCAGTGGCTCTTTTATCCGAGGCACTTTGCCCATGTTCATCATTGATTAGATAAAAGCCTCTTAGAGGCTAAGAGAGACAGGCCAGACATCTAACAAGAAGATTGTGTTGGAGAAGAGCAATTGAGGGAAGGTGAAAGGCAGAGGAAAAACCCATTATTTAGTTTCTTCCCTAAATGCCATCCATTTGAAAGGAGATGTATGAATGCAAAAGGGCAATCTGACTCCTCCTATCTAGAGCTGCTTCTGGTTGAGATAAATGTGGTTGTAACAGCAACTCAAGGTAAAAAAAAAATCTGCTCCTGATATATATCTTTGGTTTAATTCTACAGTAGTAGAGGTGAGTGATACAATGTAGGTCTCTGGAAATTTATGAGGAAATGAGCGTTTTTTTAAAAAAAAAATTATTTCTACATAACATATGTAAGAGAGGGATAAAATCACAGGTCCTGGGAATTCATCATTTAGTAAGAATTTTTGTTCTTTGACTTTTCCTTCTTGACATAACGTCTCTCAAGACAAAGTGTTCTAGATGGAAGGACTTGGAATATTAAGAGGCTAGGTAGCTGAAGAGAGACAATGTGGTAACTGTCTTGTAGTTGAATCAGGATGAACTAAGGCTATGGCGGCAGTGAAATAATTAGAAAAAGAGATGCTTCCCCCCCTCATTGCTTTTTAACTCTATTCTATAGTCTCTGGCTTTCTTGACACATGCTCCACTACTCTGATTCTGATGGACATGTCACAAGCTGGAGATGCCAGATGCTGCCACTCATTTTACCAGAGAAGCTATCATTCAGGGCAAGTAATACCCTGATATGTTGTCATGCTTGATAGAAGATTTTAGAGTATTGCTCAGGCTGACAAACATTGTGAGCTTTTTATTTAATAATTTATTTTTCAGACATGAGTGAGACGAAGAAAGATAAATTGATTTTTTTCTGTAAAATATTCTCTGGAATAAAGGGATCAAATTGTGTGCATGTATACACATACACATATTATGGAATGATGGCTGCTGTGAGAGAATAGATTAATCGTATTGAGATTCCCAAATCTATGTATTCATTAAAACGTGCAGCATTATTTTCTCACAGTATTTAAAATATTTGGGGTGGAGGAAATGTAAAATAATATTCTACATAAGGTTTGACAAGGCAAAGAAAGAGAAAAAAATAGCAAATGATCACACATTGAAATAAATGGACTTTGTATGATGTGGCTCAAACAAGAGTACATTTCAGGCTTAAAGATGAGTACAAGAGATCTCAGGCTTAAAGATGCATTTCACAGCTACAGTAACAATTTCAAAAGAGTCTTATTATGCTTTTTAGGTTTTAATACAAAATCATCCAAATTTGATAAAGTATTTGGTTGCAGACTCCAGAAGAATTCTAGTAATAGATCAGCTGTTCTGGGTCTCCTTGAAGAAGTTGCTTCGGGAGAGTTAAAAAGTCTGAGACTGTGGTCTGGCTAAACATAGCTACCTCAAATGGAAAAGCTTGACTGTAACAAGATTTCCTCTTGTAGTTACTGGAGGCCCATCATATCAGAATCACTTTTCTTAAGAGGCACAAGAGTATTGCTGTAAAAATTTATGAACTAGTGCTTCAGGAGTGAGTACAAAGGTATTTGCAGGAGCTACAGTAAAATTAGTCACCTTCTCAATCCATTTATCAAAACAACAGATTCTATTCAACAGCAAGTGAATGAATGGTAAGTAATTAGCTTTGCAGCTTATCTATCTCTAGAGCATTTTAAAACAATTAAAGGAATTAACATTTCATAAAACAAGCACTGTAAAGGTTCTTAGACTTTCCCAACTATTGTTTTAATAGGTACTGTACTAGGGAACTGATATATTATATATATGGGTTTTTTTTTCTTTTTTCTTTTACGCAGCATGCCAATTCAAGCATAATTTTTTTTGACTACTGATTTTTTTTCTAAGAGTAACATTCTCAGATCCTATCACGTATTTACTCAAGTACAGTAATTCATATGCGGATCCAGGATTTTACAAAGAGGGGTTTGAGAGCAGCAGCCGGCACTGGAGGAGTGGCCGCAGTCTGTGCTTCCAGCTGCTTTCTCTCACATCACTGCAGGCAGACTGTACCATGGGAGCAGCAGTCAGGGACTATTTTACGCACTACTTTAAAAACTACTTTACAAACCCACAATAACTAATTCTTTTGTATTATTTTGAAGTATTGTATAGGCTTAAAAAGAATATAAAAAACTTTGACATGAAGCTGCTTCAAATCATCTATAAGTACCTTGGCCAAGGTCAAATAGCATATCAGCAGCAAAGTTTGGTATAGGGTGTACAGCTTAGTTCCCTGCCCCCTACGCTAGCCACACTTCACTTATATAAATACACTGATTCTCTGGAATGCTTGGAAATAAAAAAGTTGTAATTTGCATTGAAGATGGAAAAATGGTGGCTTTAAAATCATTTTAACAGCATATCAAACACATTCTCAAAAGCCAATACACAAATATATTTTGTAATTTTGTTCAACATCTTTGTCACTGACTTGGACGAGGGGGTGGAAAGCAAGGTATCCAACTTTGCTGATGTCACCAAACTGTGGGCTGAGGTGGGGACACCGAGGAGAGGGAGAGGCTGCAATGGGATCTGGGCCGACTGCAGGAGTGGGTGGACAAGAACAGGATGGAATTCAACATGGACAAGTGCAGGGTGATGCATCTGGGGAAAGGAAACCCCCAGCACACATACTGGCTGGGAAGCTCCCCTCTCACTAGCACAGTGGAGGAACGTGATCTTGGCGTCATTGTTGATGCCAAGATGAACATGAGCCGCCAATGTCAGACGGTGGTTGGAAAGGCCAACCGGACCTTAGCGTGCATCCAGCGATGCATTTCGAGCCGGTCCAAGGCGGTGATTCTCCCCCTTTATGCGGTGTTGGTCAGGCCACAGATGGAGTACTGTGTCCAGTTCTGGGCGCCGCACTTCAAGAGGGATGTG
>JAGPOW010003316.1:64172819-64185509 GCA_030014935.1 Caiman crocodilus
TGGTCACAAGTTACTGGAGAGCAGGTTTAGGTTGGACATTAGGAGGCACTACTTCACAGTTAGGGTGGCTAGGATGTGGAACCGGCTTCCTAGGGATGTGGTTCTTGCTCCTACCTTAGGCATCTTCAAGAGTAGATTAGATAGGTACTTGGCTGGGGTCCTGTGACCCCAGCACTCGTTCCTGCCGCTGGCGGGGGTCAGACTAGATGGCCTGCTCTAGGCCCCTTCTGACCCTAGTTACTATGAAACTATGAAACATCTACATGTGTAACTACAGCGCCTGAATAAACAGCAGAGCTTAGTGCTCCAGAATTAATTGCTCCTAGTATGCTGTTTGAACATGTGCCCAGGAGCAATTAACTCTGGGGTACTAAGCTCTGTAGTTTATTCAGGTGCAGCATGTAGAGCCTGGGGGGAGCTGCCTGGGCTGGCAGGGGATTAGCAGGCAGCCACCACACTGAAGCAGCCTTGTGCCCCAGACAACTAGGTAGCATCTACATATACGTGGCTGTCGAGTTTTTTACTCTACAGCTGGATAGTACTTCTAAGTACAAGTACTATCCAGCTGCAGAGTAAAATAGTTTACTCCAGCCTAATAGGGGCTCATCTGTAGATGCCAAGACATTTACTGAACAGCTGATTAGTCAACTGAGCAATAAACTTCTTAGGTAAATGTACATGGGTGCATCTACACATGTGAGTAGTTCCATAGAACTGTGTGTACATGAAATGAGAGGAGTATGTGCATGGCACTTTAAAGTAGGCTAAATGCTTTTGCACCACTTTAATGGTGTCAGTGTTTGTACACCGTGGCAGCATATTGTGCATTAATTCCAGGTGCTGTAGGAAATTTGGTGGCATAATGCATCTTAAATGACTTGGGGTACAGCAAACTAAAACTCCTTTGACTCTGGGGCTTGACAGCAGCCTAGGAAAGCAGAACCTGCACAAGAAAAGCAGAAAAACTGATCTTTTTCTTTTTTTCCTCCCTGGAGCCTGCCTGAGCTGCACAGGGGCCTGGTGTTCCATCCACAGCTGTGGTGGCCCGGGGGACCACCCAAGCCAGGTGCCTGCGGATGGGTGCTGCCTGGGGGCGGAGGCTGCAGCTGCCACAAAGGGAAGCACCAGCACCCCCTGCAGCCCAAGGGCTACTCTGCCTATTGGCAGCTCACCCTCCCGGACTCACCAGAGAGGCAGGTAAGTCAGAGGGGTGTGCATGACACAGGGGTTTAATCAGCCCTAAATTAAAGCAGTGTTTTTTAAAACACACCGCTTCAGTTTAGGGTCCCCATTTCATCTACATGCTAGGATAAACTTTGGAAGGTCCATACATTTGCCCCATGACAGGATCAATCCAGTGATAAGAGATTTTACATTCTTCTTTGGGAATCTATTCCAGTTCTTAATCATTTTCCCCATTAGTATTTTTTTCCCCAATGCCTATACTAAATCTACCTTGTTGAAATTTAAACCTTGACTTCATGTCCTGTCTCTTGTGGATCTGTAGAATGGTTTCTTAACTTTCCCTCTGCAGCAACATTTTAATACATTGAAAGGCTCATCATGTTTTCTCTCTGTTTTGCTTCCTTTTGAATAAGCAAAGCTAAGTAGTATGGTATGTAAGCAATCTGTAGCTACTCACTTTTACATAACTCCACAAGTACACTAATATTTACAAGATAAGGGGCATCATTTCCTCATAAAAGAGCTGGCAAATTTGTAAGGTTATTAAACGACTGGTGAAGTAGTCACCATAGGAAGATTTGTCAGATGCAATGTAATATTTCTGTAGATATTTTAATTGACTTCCTTTTATATCTACAGACAAACATCTTTTCCATCTGCTTAGTCAAATTTCAGAGACCAATGTGTGACTTGCCTTAATCTTTATTTTTTAAATCCTAATCTTTTTAATACTATGTGTTTTTTTGAAGGCTGACTTGTTCTTATTTTATGTATAGGATTGTCTGGTTCTGAAGAACATGTAAGCATTCCTCAGAATGAAGAATGATTATTTTATACTACTATAAAATATGTATGCTACTGCATATCATTGCCAAATATATACATTGGAAAGCTGCAAAGGGATCTACCTTATGACTTCCTTGTGTTGGTAAGATAGGAATGGAGGAGGCTCTTGGAGAAGATAGGGAAAAGCGTTTGTCAGATTATATTTTTCCATGCTATAGAGGTAGAACAAGAGAACTATAGCTGGCTAGGGGGAAGGGAAGCAGCACGGTTATCTACCAATTTCTTTGAACTAGGTCTGGAGAAGCTTGAGTGGTGGAGAGAATAAATGGATGATGGGATTTGAAGGCTAATTTTGCATTTTCTGAGGTAACGACAAACTTCCCCTTTCAGGTGATTTCATAGACATTTGGGCTGGAAGGGACCACAGAGGATCATTGAGTCCAGTCTCCTGTCCAGGGGCAGGAAGTCAGCAGGGATCTTAGGATCCCAGCAAGATAAGCATCCAAATGTGCCTTAAAGGCGTTCAAAGTGGGTGCTTGAACCACCTCCAGTGGCAGGCTATTCCAAAGCTTGCGGGCCCGGACAGTGAAGAAGTTCTTCCTTATGTCCAGCCTGAATCGGTCGTGGCAGAGTTTGTGACTGTTCAACCGTGGGGCACTCTAGTGAACAGATGTTCCCCAAGATCCTGATGAGCATCCTGATAAACGTATAGGTGGCCACCAGATCACCCCTGAGCCTACACTTTTCCAGCCTGAAGAGTCCCATGGCTCTCAGCCTTTCATCATGAGGTCTGTTTTCCTGACCTCTGATCATGCGCGTGGCTCTCCTTTGCACTCTCTGAAGCTTCTCCACATCCTTTTTGAATTGTGAAGCCCAAAGCTGGACACAGTACTCCAGCTGTGGCCTCACCAAGGCTGACTACAACGGGAGAATGACATCTTGGGACTTACTCGAGAAGCATCTATAGATATAAGCCAGCGTTTGGCTCACTTTACTAGCCGCAGCATCACACTGAAGGCTCATGTTCATCTTGTGGTCAATCATGACCCCAAGTCCCTTTCATCTGTAGTGCTAGCCAGCACAGCACTGCAGAGCCTATAAGCATGCTGCAGGTTTTTCCTTCCAAGGTGGAGAACCTTGCATTTTTTGGTGCTGAATACTAACAGGACCTGGGGGTGTCCATCAGGTGTTATTTTAACTTTAATTATTTTAATTCAGGCCTATTTGAAAGAAATGGAAGTGACACCCCCATTATGTAGCATCAACCATAAGAAGGTGTGCTGGTTGGAAAGAGAGAGAGCTGATATTGCTTCATAGTTAAGATTGCAGCTAACTTTCTACCAGGACTTTGACTGACCTTACTGATGTTTCTGTTCCTTAGATGGAACCAGTCTCCCTGAGATTTTTTTTAAAAGCACAAAAAACCATTTTTCTGCAGGCCTGGAAAAAAACTTTTCACGCTTTAGGGTCAATCTGGCCAGGCAGAGGGAAAGGGGTGGGGCCTCGCTCCAGAACTGGGTCAGAACTTTAGTTGCTGGAGAATTACATAGATGTATTCACTGAGAACCAGACTTCAGTTGCATGGAAGACTTTTGAAATTGTTTTCATTAGGAATGGAAACCAAATAATTCTGAAACTTCAACATAACATCCGTTTTCTGCCCAGTTTCGATAGGACTCCTGGCTGTGGGGCTGTGCACCTGTAAAGGTGCCTAGTGAGGGATTTGGAACTCTTTCAGCTCCAAAGAGTACATCAGCATGTTGAATTTTTTATTTCAAGTGTCTGAGCCTTGTGCAAAATGAACCCCAGGAAATCCAATTCATAAGACTTCATCAGGAACCAATTTAAAGGTATTGTTCCTCAGTATATACCTTCCCTTGCCAAACAAATGTTATCAGGGCAAACTAATTTAATAGGAAAGTTTAGGTGCTTGTGAACAATCTAATAAAAGGACTTCTAGGTACCTTTTAATTTTTTCTATAAAATCTTAGGAAACACCACCCTAGTATTTTTCAAAAGATACTTTATCTAAAGTGATGGACTGTATTGTGCCAGCTACTCTGTGATAATACTTCTAATGACTTTCTGTAGAATATTGCCCTCAGTAGTACCTCTGGTAACTGCAATCCACGCTTTGTATGAGATGAGAAGGCAACAGGGAATTCACCTGCTCCATGTATTGTAGGATCTATCAGTCACTCCATGCACTCAGCAAACCTGATTGGCTGTCAGGATGTGGAAGAATGGAGAAGGACAACTAATTAGAAGTTTGCTCTAAAACCCACAAAGTGTCTTAAATCTTTAAGTTTTATGGAACACCGCAGAACTGGCCTGTCAAATTGTCAATGTAACAAACTCCAGTCCAAGCTTTTTCCATTTTTATTTGCAGCATAGTAACCTAGAGCCCCTCTGTGTTTACAATCTAAATAGGCTAGGTCAGTTGTGTTCAGCCTTTTTTTGGCTAGTGTGCTGGATGGGCAGTGTCTGATCCCTCCACAGACTAGATCTGGCAGGACCCCATCTGTCCATGCAGTGAGGGGAGGAGAGCAGTCTGGCCCCAATCCAGCCATGTGGTGGATGGGGGCTTGGGCCAGCCCCAACCTGACCCTGCAGGTGGGGATGAGCTGTTACCTGGCCTGTTCAAGCCCCATGGGGAGAGGGGGCATGGCTTAGCTCTGCAGGTGGAAAGGGGCATGGCCTGGCTTCACCCTAGCCTGGTCAGGCAGAGGGAAAGGGGCATTGTCTGGCGCCAAACCACCCATGCACAGGGAGAGGGCATGGCCTGCCTTCCAGGAGGAAGGGCATGTGCCCCAGCCTCAATCTGGCTAGGCAGAGGGAAGGGGGTGTGTCCTAGCTCCCCCAATGGGGGGAGTGGGGAAGGGGTCATGGCCTAGCTCTGACCTGCCCCACAGGGCTTGGGATTTTAGCAGTGGGAAGTGGAATACTGCCACTTTTCCTTTGCCACCAAATTTCCCAACCCATGGGGAGCCTTACAGGCTGGATTCCAAGGCTCTGCAGGCTACATTTAGCCTGCAGGCTGGAGGTTGAGCACCCTTGGGCTAGCTTACCAAAATGTGAGAGAAACAGAAAAATGTATCAACCCATTTTACAGGCTGGGAAAATGGGACTGAAAAACTTCAAGTCTAGCTCAAAGTCATAGCATCATAGAAGTAGGGTCGGAAGAGACCCCCTGCCTGGGCAGGAAGAAAACTGGGCTCAAATGACCCCAGCCAGGTAGGCATCAAGCTGCTTCTTAAAGTCTCCCAGGGTAGGAGCCAGCACCACTTCCCTTGGAAGTCGGTTCCAGATCCTAGCTGCCCTGACTGTGAAGTAGTTCCTCTGGATGTCTAATCTAAACCTACTCTCCATCAACTTGTGGACATTAGTCCTTGTTATCCCAGGGGTGCTAGGAGAAACAAGGTCTCCCCCAAACTCTTTTGGTCCCCACCTAGTGAGTTTATAGATGGTCACCAGGTTCCCCCTCAGCCTTCTCCTGTGAAGGCTGAACAGGTCCAGGTCCCGTAGCCTCTCATTGTAGGGTCTGTCCTCCTGTCCCCGGATCATGCGGGTGGTCCTCCTCTGGACCCTCAAAGTTGTCCACATCCCTCTTGAAGTGGGGTGCCCAGAACTGGACACAGTACTCCAGCTGCGGTCTGACCAGAGTCATGTAGAGGGGGAGGATCACCTCCTTGGCTCTACTTGAGATGCACCTGTGGATGCACGATCTATACAGGTCATACAGCAAGATTAGCTATACTAAACATTTAACTCAGACAAGCTCCTTTAGGTGAATCTGATATCTTTTATTAGAGCAGCTTAAGTAATTGGAATTTTTTTTAGCAAAGTTTTTGGCTCCCCCATGGCAGGCCTGGTCCCACTTCTCTCCTCCCCTCAGCTCCTAAATACATCTAGTGCCACATGCTTGTGCTGACTAAGCAGATGGATCTTTAGTAGGTTTTTCAAAATCAGGAGAAGGTGGTGAAATGACGTCTTTGTCTCTCAGTTCATAGTATGGAGACCATATAAATGCCAGCATATGTTGCCAGAAAATTGGGATAAGCATGTCCCTGTTTAACTCATCCTTGAAATGTGATGAGAGACTGCTCAGGCCCCTACAGAGGGGAGGACTGTCTGAAATGATCACTGCACAGCTCATCACCATTTTTTATGAACATTTCATTATTTGGTATGCCCAGGGCTCTGGGCTACCGAATCAGATGCAACCTCTTCCAACTGTGCTTCCCAACCTCTTCCCACAACTGCAAGCAGAAAGCTGAATTTCCCACTGTGCTGTCATCAGAGGAGATGAGGGCCTGCGTGAAGAGTAGGCATACCCTAATCCCAGTCTTTTGCCTCTAGGGTCTCTCTAAGCCCAGGAGAAGAATCTTTGGAACTGGTCAGTCTCAATCATATCCCTGAACATCTCTTTTACTTCCTGTCCTTGGGTTTATGCATCCACTGGAACCCCTATGCTTACAGAAATGGAAGGGGGTGGTCCATTGGCAACCACCTCCTGAGAACAGGAGAAACAAGGGAGCTCTTTTGATAGGCTGAATTTTAGAATTGGAAGAAGAATTACTCCAAGCTAATGAGATCATTTGAAAGCTGTAATCAGCAAGTTTTCCTGAGTTGAGGGCTCCTAATGCCTTCATCCAAATCTTGCTATTGGGCTTAGCAGACATTTCCCTTCTCCCACAGTACCATCATGCACTGTCAGATTTGCAGGGGCAAATCTGACTCATCCCAGCTGCAAATTGCTGTTCTTGAGTTACAGGATAAAGCTGCCTGTTCAAAACTGGTATCCTTGTACTTGTTTCCTGGCTCACTGATTGCTAATAGCTAACAAAATAATACTTCTCCTCTCCCCCATGTCTGCATCATTTTGCATTCTCCAACAGTGCCAATAGAACAGCATGCAAATACCATGGTCAAACTTCTTTTTTTCCTGTGAGTTGTCTTTCAGAGAGACAGTGAGAACAGCTGCAAGTCTGGGCATACAAACAAGTTTGTTTATCCTTGAAAGGGACTGATTATGTGTGGCATAGGAGAGGGTGCAAGCTGACGAGAACCCAAACACCCAACTAAAGCATCTAGGCAATACAAGCAACCCTTGCTTAGTGCTCTTAATTGGTTTCCAAAAAAATGAGCATTAAGTGGAACAACATTAAGTAAAACCCATTTTTCCATAGGAATTAATGTAAATAAATATAATTTCATTACCAGGGTGCCCAGCAGCAGCCATGTGAGCACCTGGTAGCTCAGGGCCAGCTTGGCTGGCACTGTGTCATTGCCGCCCCCGGGCCCAGGCTGCTAAGGCAGTGCTGTTGGTCCCCTTCATGCCAGGTGGGAAGTTGGGGGAAGAACGATCATAGCTACAGTCATGGTCACTCTGGACAGTGGGAGCAGGTGGGGGCATTCAGGGCTCCCCCAGCATAAGTTATAGTGAGAGTCATAGCCCCACTGTGCCTGGCCTGGGTGAAGGCAGACTAAATTGCACAACGAGGCTGTGTGTTGCCAATGCACTGTGGTGCTCACAGGCATCAAGCAGGGAGCGTGCACTACCATTATAACAAAACTCTCTGAGAGCTAAGTGGAATTGCGTATGAATTTTAAGGAAGTGTTATAGTAAAATAATGCTAAGTGAAACAGGGTTAGGTGGGGTTGTCTGTACTCAACCACCTTGTGAGGTTCCCTGCTTTTTTCTCAGGATGGAGGCAATATGACTACTCACAATGCAAATTATGCATGTGTGGGCATATTTACATAAGACACTACAGTAGCAACTCTGCTGTTCAGTAGCTCGATGCCACTGTGAGTAGAGTTGTCTGGCACTAATCGTGATCTGCCGCATCTGTGCAGTAGCATCTGAAAAAATGTGTCAGAGCGGTACTGTGTAGTAACACCAGTTATTGCTCATGCAAGTACTACATGACTGTGCAGTAACAATTGTGCAGTCCGCTGCTTATGTCGACGTGGCCTATTTTTGAACTTGATACTACAGAATTAAATAAGTAGGCTCTTGGGTATAAAATAAAAAACAAACAAGCAAAGACAAGACACCACTTCTGTGAATTTCTCAGTTTGCATCTGCTAAGATTTTTATCCAAATCTGAACTTTGTTGACCTTGCTCTTCAATCAGGTGGACAGGTAGAAGCAAACTGCTTGAACAAGTTTCATGAGGGAAAATTGGAAGTATACATAGAGCTCCATTACTGGGCCCTTTCTACTGAACTGGCAGGATAGTGTCACAGTTATTAAAAAGAAATAAACTCTCTTATTATTTGAAGCCATACTACCTTCATTGTGCAGTTTTGGTCACCAGCTGCTGGCATAACCAAAAACTACATTGAGTTTCTCTATTGCAAACCTAGCACCTCCAAAATAATGCAATCATATTAGACTAGTCTGATGCTACCTGTTTCACCTGAACACAGGAGATATACAGGAGTACATTGGGTACAAACCATACCAGAAATAAAGATGACACCTATATTTACGCTAAATTACTTCTGAGGAGTGGATAACAAGATAATGAGTAACTGGAATGGAAACTGAGTATCATTTTTTCTATCTTTCTTTGGCCTATGATGATTTCTTTCTTCTGCTGCTCTGTCTCTTATTTAGAATTCTACAAAAAATTAAAAGGAAATATATTCAAATATCTTTTGAATTATTTTCCATTTTCACAAATAGAAGCTTAAACCTTATTGAATCTCAGCCGCACCTGCTTTTTAAAGGCCAGATTTTAAAAAAGTATTTAAGCAATTAAATACAAATAGGTGCTGGATAGCACTTTTGAAAGTGCCTAAATTCCTATCTGTAACCTTAGACTTTAAGTGCTTTTTAACATCTGGCCTTAAAATCATTAAATCAGTTTTCAAACTGGAACTCAGATGCCTAAGTCACTATTGTAACTTTACTCAATATGATGTCCCTTTAATGTGTAAACAAAGAAAATAGATGTGAAACACGAAGCCACTTGAGGCACATCCTAAATAAATACATAATATGGACTTGTCAGTTTAATTTAACTGAAGCACTGGAAAGTTAATTTGATTATGACTTCCAGTTCTGATCACACTTCAGAGATATAGCATTTGTAACAAGGGTTAATATACCATAGAGTTGAAGGACACACTTTATAATTGGTGCATACAATAAAAGCTGCCAAACAATGGACTCTTATTGGTGAAAAGTGACATTCTTCTAATTAAAATATCTATACTAAAGCAAAGCTATTTTTGTACTGCACTGGGCATGTAGACATGTGCATTTGATTTGGGAGCAGTTTATTCTTGAGCACTCATGGGCAGGCATCTACACATGCAAGGAAGTGGGAACAGATTTGCTGCTCCTAGCAGCAAACTGCTTTCATTTCCTTGGGCCATACAATGAGCCCTTTCTGCCACCAAGGGGAGCTGGAGACTCCAGCCTACAGCTGCCTGAGGCCAGAGGCCATCTTTAAAAGGCAGCCTGGCTCCCTGTTCTTTGGTCAGCTGCTTCTTTGGCCAGGAACCATGTGCACAGTGCAAGGGTAGCATGTGGCAGCTCTGTCACCACAGCCTCTGTCTCCCTGCAGCATGACTGCACCAGCCCCTGCCTCTGGCAATAACACTCAATGCCACAGCTTGTTAAGTGATGAAGTGGGATTCAGGGCTAGTGTATAAAGGATTGACATGACAACTCATTTGATGAATGACAGAAAGACTTTATTTACTACAAGTATTCCCTGTTAAATGAGCATAAAGCAAGGTCCAGTATATTTAGCTGTTAGAGTAAGAGCTTCTCACCAATACAGGCAAGAGGTCTCAGTTTTGTCAGCTTCTCAAGGTGTGATTCATTTAGTTTAAACGGTTTCACTGTTTTGATGCTGTTTTGCCATTTTACCCATAGGGTATAATGGGGAATGATAAAATGCAGCAGGCAGGCAGATCAGAGGCTTGTCCACACCCCCAGGAGGGCTGAGCCAGAGTCCTCCTTGGGGTGTGTGCCCTGGATCTGGCTGCTGTATGACAGCAGCCAGGTGCTGCCTCCAGGGACTGATGCCGGGAAGACTGATGCTGCCACTGGCCCCAGGTACTGGCAGGCTTGGCAGAAGCCAACAGCACCATCTGCCACTGGACAGTGTGGCCCTGGAAGCCATGCAGCACTGTGTTCCTAGGAAATGGTGGCAGGGTGCTGTCAGGCTGGCAGAGCTGACCTGCAGCCTGGCAGGGGGATGCGGTGGGTAGGCTTGGTCATAGGCTGTCTGCACATGTGCCCCAGGGCTCACAGGTTGAGCCTGCAGGTTTTTAAAGACCTGTGACTGGGACTACCATGAAGCTGGCCCAGCCCTGGGGCAGGAGAGGCTCCCAATCCCGGGGCCTTGGGGATAACTTGAGTCTGACTCGCTAGTGGTAGGACTGACCAGGAGAAAATTTGCTCCTGGTTGGTGTCTACATGTGCACTACTGTGCAGTAACTACTCACAAGTAAATTTACTCCTTGAATTTGCAGATAACAAATTTACTTGTAAGTAGAGCATTTTACTTTGCAGTAAGCGTGTGCACATGTAGACTCGCAAGCTTACTGTGGAGTAAACTGCTCTACTGTGCAGTAAAGTGTCTCAAGTAGATGCATCCTCTATAGGGAAACATGAAAGATATGTTTGTTTCATATAACTCTGTTGTGGATAATGCCTATTGAGTGGTTTAAAAGGTAATGAGAATGGCTTGGTATTTGAGAACATTAGGTTGCTGCACCTTGTTATCTGCAGAAAGGAAAAGATGGCATTACATCCCACTATTGAAATGAGTAACAAATTTGGAGGACTATAAAATAGTCAGGATTGGGAGAGAGGATCCTTTTTCAGACTCACACTAATAACCCCCTTTTATCTATCCCACCAGAAATGTACAGCTGGAGAGAGAACAGCTAGATGCATGTACCAGCTAAACTTAGATGATGCATGTTATGAGCTAAACCTCATATTTTAAGGTGAATATTCATCATAACTGTTCTGTTCTTGCAGTTTTATAGTTGTCTTCCCTTTCATCCTGTTATATATATCAATAAGGAGTGGGTTTACTTAGGGAGTATTTTTTTTCTATGCAGTAGCTTGCCTGCTTCACTGTGGCCTCCCTTGGAACAGTCCTTTAATAATGTAAATATGTCTTATTGTTTCATTTTTTTACTAAATAAGGTAAATACTGACAGAGATGAAAGACTGTTCTCTCACTGCTAGATGTAGGTCAGCAGTGGTAAAATCTAAAGGAGATGCAATAAACTCCTGTAAGCATACATTACTATTAGACAGAAAAACTTGAAATTGATTTTAGAAGGGTCACAGCCTAAGTAACAATGATTCAGTTATAGGTACTAGGATCAGGGTACTTCAAGGGCTTGAACTGAACTGCTGCTTATGTAATTCAAGATGGGTTCATCTACACATGTACTTTACTGCACAGTAGGCTAATTAGCTCTGCATTGTCTACACGTGTGCCGGTATTAGGGTGCAGTAAATTAATTGACTCTGTCATAAGATAGTACTGTAGGGGACAGTACTATCTTACAGCAGAGTACTTAACTGCGCTGAAATGCATATATAGACAGTAACCAGGGCTGGCTGGGGCACAATGTTCCAGATTTGGCCACCCTTACTGTGAAAAAATTCTTCCTAATGTCTAACCTGGATCTACTCTCCATTAGCAGGTATAAACTAGTGGAGAGTAGATTCAGATTAGACATTAGGAAGAAATTCTTCATAGTAAGGGTGGCCAGAATTTGGAATGGGCTGCCAAGGGAGGTGGTGCTCTCCCCTAACATGGAGGTCTTAAAGAGGAGGCTAGACAGACACATGGCTGGGGTCGTATGACCCCAGCACTCTGTCATACCTGGGACAGGGGGTCAGACACAATGATCTTTTGTGGTCCCTACCGACCCTACAATCTATGAATCTATGAGTGGTGGTAAAGTGTGGGGGCTGCTTGCCACAAAGCCCCACACTTTAGCACCTTTGTGCCCCAGCCAGACCCTCTGCTTCCTGATGCTGCCACCTAGAGTGCAAGGCTGCTCTGCCCTGTCTCAAAGTGTTATGGTCCCAGGTGCATGTGTAGATGTGGTGCCCTTGGAGCAGTTGATTCTGGCAGAAACTGTGCTGGGGTTTATTGGTCCACCTGAATTGCACATGTAGATGCACCAAGTGGCAGTTACATCTGGGTAAAGATATTTCCTTGACCAAAAAAAAACCACAAAGTGATATAATTCTTAACCCATATAAAACAGTTTTTACAAACTTTCATTTATAAAACTGGAGGAAGTAGAAGCAATAGGTGTCCACTAGGAAATTCAAATCCAATTCTTTATATTATGTATTTGTCTAAGAGTTGTTTGTTGTTTCCTTTCTCCATGGTGACATTCACAAATGCAAAGTCAAATGAAGATACTCTGTTCAAGTGACAGTATCTATTTCAGATTGAAAATTGACATGCTGAAAAGGTACTTTATGGTTGTCAAATAGTCCAGAATGTATAAAAATATGAATAAATCAAGAACAAGAATAAAATAAGTTCTGAAGAGCGTCAGGTTTCCCAGATGTTTCATTTTTCAAGCTAATGAATATATATAATCATTATAATCCCATCATAGTATCATAGTGTCTAGAGTCGGAAGGGACCTGGGCAGATCATCTAGTCCGACCCCCTGCCCCGGCAGGAAAGAGCACCGGGGTCAGATGACCCC
>JAGPOW010003316.1:64185609-64200429 GCA_030014935.1 Caiman crocodilus
CTGCCGGCTCATGTTCATCGTGGAGTCAACGATGACTCCGAGGTCTTTTTCCGCCTCTGTGCAGGCAAGAGGGAAGTTCCCCAACCTGTAAGCGTGGCAGGTTGTTTCACAACAAAATATTTCTGATGCAACTATGTTGTGAACTTGATACCTTGATTCAATACTATTGCTGTACGGGGAGCCTTTGAATCCTCGGTGCACAGTCTTCTAGCCTGACCATATATACTAAACATGCAAGTAGTCCCATTCAAGTGATGTTCATGAATGAGATGGATGACTAGGTAGATCAGTGCTTCCCAAATGTTTCCTCAGCATAGCCCCATTTCCATAGCATGGCCCCTCACTTCCGACATGCAGCCCCCCACTCACTCCTGACTTACAGTCCCCAGGTCCTGTCGGTACCCATCATTTCCAATCCATAGCCTCGTACTCTCCCCAGGTGCCCCAGGGCCAGAGCCCTCAGCCCCCTGTCCCCCTCACCCTAGCAGCACCCAAGCCCCAGAAGCAGAAGTTGCTGAGCTGGAGTGTGGAGCCTCGCTCCCCACCCCTGTCCCTGTCCCCTCCCCTACAGGTGGCATGGCCAGAACGGAGCCCATGGAAGTGGGGGAGGATGCAGGATGCCGGCTGTGGTCTTGGAGCTCCCAACACCCTGCTGCCCTTCCCCTGGGCTTCTGCAGCCCAGTGGGCAGGACCTGGCACAGGAGAGAGTGCCACTCTGTGGCCCCAGCCACTGATGTTGTGACTCCATTTGTGGTCATGACCCACAGTTTGGGAACCACTGAGGTAGACTGTTGCACACCATTGGCTACTGTTGACAATGGAATTCCATTGTCCTGTTTCATGGTGGAACTGTTCTCAGGCAGGTTAGGTCATTCCTGTTGAACTTCACCCAACCTGTGTTGGAGAATTGATACTGCTGTTCTTCCAACACCTTCACCTGAAGAACTTTATGAAGACCAATTCTCTTCCTCCCACCATTCAAGATCTGTGCAAAACATTTTAGAACAAAAGCAAGGACTAAAATGTCAGAATGCCCAGACAACACCAAGTTTGATATTAGAGGCAAACAGTCCTATTTCCCAGTTTTTAAGGGCATTGGCTAAGACAAGGAGCTGGATGAGGAGTGACTGGCTGAGAAGCAAAGTCCAGGAAAGATATAGTGGTTAAAAAAACTCTGGGGAGCTTTCCAGCTCTCTGTGAGTGAGCAGAGTGGATGTGATAAGTCATGGAGGAGAAATAAATAATGGGCAATGCTGGCTTGTATGTGTATATTCTGTATATCCAAGAAGATTATTAGAATTTCAAATTTACTTCCCCCCTCCTCTGGAAAATGGTTATGATCTGTGCAATAAGAAACAAATCAGCTTGTCAGGCTGGGTTTTAAAATCATACTAAAGTGTTACCCAGAGAGAAATCTTATGAATAAACATATAGGTTACCATGGAAAGGCCTCTTGCTGATAGACTTCTAATTTTGCTTTCTCCCTTCTGTGGCTGTTCTAATAAATAGGAAACGACCAGCATTACAATCACCAGCTGGGGTCTTGTTTCATTTTGGGAACGGGAAGAGAACCCTTCACCTGCAAGGCTATAATTTAAATCTGGCCAGTGTGCATAGTGATGAAACAATACATGATTATTGCCACCATCTGGTGGCTTTCCAGTGCTCATTGTCAAATTATTTGTGGCCTACTCCCCACTTAAGATAATGGGAGATTTTCACATAACATGAAATGAGAATAGGCTCAGGATTTTAGTGTTCCAACCTGTTTCTTTGTGGCATAGGAGTTGGCTTCACAATGCCATTGTTATAAGTTACATTTCCACTGATAGCGGAAAGATAAAAAATAGAACAGACATGGACTTCATCCTTATTGTTTGTTCTCAGAGATGGTTATCTGAAGTCAGGGATGGAAGACGACCTTGTGTGAAGAGCTTGCACAACTGTATCATTTGACCTGGGGTCCCAATCAGAGAAGGGAGTCTGACCCTTGGGATCCCTACACATAACTTGCACCTGGGCATCTTCCAATTCTTTAGCTACTTTACCAGCACCTGCTCTATCTGGTATAAAGGAACTATTATGAACCTGGGAATTAACAATCTGCACTTTTAAGGTAATCCCAAATTCTGCTTTGACCTTTTTAACCCTACATATGCTCTGTTCTGCAGGTTTATGCAATAAGCTACTTCATCAGCAGTATTTTACATAGGATTCTCTCACTTCTGGCACCTGAGTATAGAGCTCTTCCTCCCTTGCCAGCTTTAGATCTGGTGCAGCAGATTCTATTTCACTCAGTTCTTTTTGCCAGGCAGGTTGGGCATGCTCAGGACATTCCTTTTCAGGCTGCTGTCTTTAAATCACTGCCATCTCACTAAGATTTGCTAGTATAGATCAAATAATTCTTTAGGATACTGAAATTAACTCCAGCACACAAAGGCAAGGTTTAAACTTCCTCCTAGCCTCAGCCGCAGTCAGAGACAACAACATAAAACTTCAAAAGTGGAATCAAGACAGCTTTCTGAGTAGTTTCTTGGCTACGGTATCATTCATCATTTCATTGTAAGTGGAAACAATGTGAATTACATATCTCACTTCTGTGCATTAAACAACTGAATATATTTGTAACATTTGGGCATGCTAGGTAAATGAGTTGTCAAGCTTTGACAAGAAAAATTTCAAAGATGTCTATATTAAATAAAATTTCAGCTGTTAGGTATAAAAAATACTGTTTAGGTCCCAGGAGATGAGATCTTTACAAACTGGACTCCCACTTCCAGGACTCTCACTCCCAAGCCACAGGCCCTAGACATGCTGGTAACTTTCACTCCCCACTCATAGCCCCCATGAATGCCCCCATGAATGCTGTTTGCCCATGGAGGCTGGGACATGGCGAGCTCCCACAGGCAGTGGTGGCACGGGCGGTGGCGGGAGCATGGTAGTGGCAAGTGGGGAACTCCTACAGGTGGCCACAGTGCTGTTGGGGGGTAGGTGGGAGGGTGGTGAGTGCTGGCCAGTGATCGGCAACCACCCGCAGATGTTGTCTGCAACAGCCAGTGGTGATCACAGACTGCCCGCAGTCAGTGGTAAGTGTGGGGGGTGGCGACTGACAAATGCCTGCAGGCACTGCTGGCAACGTTGGCAGCACCTTTTCACAGGGGGTGCACATGCACCTGAGTGCACCCTCTATGTGTCGCCACTGCCCCTACCCCACCAAGCCCTGACATCAGGGGCCCTCAGCTGCCAGGGCTACAGGGCCAGGGACCTGGGACTGCAACCTGGATCTGCACCTCTCCCCCTGTCCCCTCCAGGAGTGCACACAGGAGTGGGGAGCTGGCCCCTCCACCACCCAGATGAGCCACCCATGACCCGTCCTGCTCTCCCTGAGGCTGCGCATTCCAGCCCCAAGCCCCATGTACTGCCCAGCTAGGCAGCAGTTCCAGCCCACCCCTGTCCAACTCCCTCCCTCCCCCACAATGGCGGCTTCAATCCCCCCTGGCTCCCTCCAGAGAAGCAGGACCTGCTCTCCAGACTGCCTTATTTTTCCTCAAAATATTGCCTTAGGATTTTTTCCTCCATGCTTTAAGTGAATGTTTAACATTACTAGGGCTTAAATGAAGTAATGACAATTTATCCCAGCTGATGATTTACCTTGTGGCCCTTACAAACCAGAGGGTGTTTGCAAAAAATGAGATCATAAATACAGTAATTTGAGAAAAATCATAATCTACATGTATATTATTGGGCAACTTCATGAGTTAGTTAATTATTGAGTAGGCATGGCTACACAGGATGTTTTCTGTGGAGCTGCCTAATTAGCTCTGCAGTAAACATCTCAGCATCAACACATGCACCCCAGTTAGGCTGCAGTAAACTAATAAACTCTCTTGCAGGTTAGTACTTCTAAGTACAAGTACTATCCTGCAGCAGAGATTTTTAGTACACAGCAATGCACATATAGATTCTGACCTAACTGGCTGGGGCACAAAGGTGCTTCATTGCAGGGTTTGCTTGCTGGCTAGCTCCTCACTGGAGTACCCTTGTGTCCCAGACAGCCCCTCCACAGCACGTTGAGGTCCCCTGCCAGCCAGGCTTGCTCCAACCCAGATCAGTGTACTGTGGTCCTGGTACATGTTCAAATGCAGCACCCAGGGGCAACTCTGGTCAGATATGCACTGGAGTTTACTACTTCAAATTAATTGCATGTGTAGACATGCTCACCGTGTATTAATTGTTCATCTCAAATTTGAAATCTCTGCTGAGAGAGGTGACAGATTTCATGAAGTTTATTTCCCTTCTTGGATCTCCCTTTCTCATTTGCAGTTTATACAAGAAATAAGCAAAGAAAAAATGGGTGCAATGTGTAATTATTTCATAATCTGAATTTTCTTGAACTGACCCCTGCCTCACTGCTCTTGTCTCCTTTTTTCTAAGAAGGTACAGTGGGCTTTTATATTCCTCATTTCTGGAGTGAGAGAGAAATCCAGATCTTCCCAGCTAGTGGTGGGTACGTGGCATGAAGGAAAGAATGAAAATCTGTGGAACCTTGAGATGGAAACTGTGCTCCATGTACTGCCTTTGGGGCACTTGCCATAGAGTTGGAATGTAGGAGTACATCATACTGGTGGATCTTCTGCTATGTATATTCTCTCTTGAAGCGGTATGCTATGCAGAGGTTACTACAACCAGAAGTAGAGCTTTCCTTCCCCACACAATCCCTCCCATATGGCTCAGTTACTTAGGCTGTATTCTTGAAGAATATTTGCTACCCTAAACCTATTTTCTTTTATGGGCTGCCCTCATTACAATGTTGGAGTGTACTGCAGTTCATTATTTTTAGCTTGAATTTTAATGGCATTTTTAGCATGTCATTCCAAATGGAGTTGGTTTCTCCATTAGAGTTTTATTTCCATTTCTAATAGCATTGTTGTCTATGTAAGTACTGCAGAAAATAGTCTCTCTATATCATTTCACTTATTTAATTTATTTCAGGAGGAAGAGATCACTGTTTGAAATTTTATTTGCTGTATCATAGCTTCTTCTAGCATGACTGATCAAAATACGTGTACTTGGCTAGTGCTGGGAGAGTAGATGGCCAGTAAAAAACGAACAGAGTACCAGACACCATAATGTCATATACCAGAAATAAACTATCCTGCCTATTCTGTGCATTTGTTCTTCCTTCTTCAGACATTAAAATATATGAATGCTAGTGTCTGTGTGGGATGGATAATGTGAATGCCAGTACTCAGAGCTCTTGGTTCCTATGAAGTTATCTGGATTGCATCTAAATACAGGGATTGATACTACTAAACTCAAAGCAAAATCAGGGCCAGAGCATATACCAGAGGCTTGATCTATCCTTTACAGCAGTCAAACAAGAGTCTTTTCATGGTCTTCAGTGGCCATTGGATTAGGCCCCAGGTAAACATAAACTCTTCTTGAAAGGAAGGTTTCCCTTTTGAACTTTCTGTCCTATTTAAAGTTCTCTCCCAGCCAATTAACTTCAGTCAATCAGAAGAAGAAATCTCACTTGCTTTGTTGAGAGACTTACTTGGGGAATTCACAGAGACTGATGGAAGTTCACAAGAGCTCTGTAGCCCGGAGCAGATAGATATTCGAAAAGATAATGCTTAGCAGCAGGAGAATGAAGCAGAGCTGCACAACTGGCTTAATTACAAAAGAAGATTAAAAGGGCTGGGATAATCTTATGCAGGCTAAAGCATGACATAAAGTGGGTGTGGAGTTGTTTACTGCCCCCAGGTTGCAGCCCAGAGCAGAGAGTGCTTGATTTTTTCTCCATGCTTCTAGGCTTTTCTGGTTGCCTCACAGGGCTGGGAAGGAAGGTCTTTTCTCCTCTTGTTGCTACAGATATCAGGTTTGGGTTTTTTCCCCACTATCCCCAGAGGCATTGGATGTTGCCTGCTGCCAGGGCTCTGAATATTGATTGGGGTTTGCCAAAGCTGCTGCTAGAACTAAAAACTGAGGTTCCTGGTTGCAGGCAGGGTCTTGTTCTTCCATGCAGGCAAAGACCAATCCGTACTTTTGGGGTCTGGGAGGTATTTTACCACGTGGTCAGATTAGTATGGACTGTGTGGGGTTAGCCTTCCTCTTCAGAGAGAGGCATGGATCTCTCTTTCTTAGACCTCCTAAAAGTATTTAACAAAATTTAAAGTTGCAGGACATTAACAGTGGCCGTATCTCTGCTGTATACATGTGGCAGGTTAGAGTGTTCTTTGTGTCTACAAGCTATGTGTCTTGTAATTGTGCAACAGAATTGTTTGTATATTTTTAGGAACAGATTAGACAAAAACTTTTATGGGATGGTTTGGATGGGGTGTTCCTGCCTGCAGCAAGGGTTTGGACTAGATGACTTCCTGAGATCCCTACCAGCCCTACTTTTCTATAATTCTGTTTCCCAAGGAGCATTCCTTATGTGCATGGAATCTATCCTCTAGAATAGGGAGTAGTGTACATTTCTGTTTAGACTTATTGGAGAATTAGGAGAGAAAACGAGCTCATAAAATAACAAGAAAATGCAATTCAACTATAAAATCATAGGAAAGTAGGGCTCAAAGTGATCTCAGGTGGTTATCTAGCCCAACCTCCTGCTCAAGGCAGGCTCATCACTAACTAAATTATCCCAGCAAAAATGTTTCACTTCATTAATATTTTGGAGGATGGGATACAGTGCACACTTGGGAAATTTGCAGCCAACACCAAGTTGGGTAGAGTTGCGGGCACACTGCATGGTAGATTTAGGAATGAGAATGAATTTCTTATGAGTGATTTAGGACCTTTTTACAAGTTTATCAAAATCAATCAGGACAATCGTCTGCTACAGACTAGAGAGAATTACTGGCTATGCTTCAGTACCATGGAAAGGACCTGGGGGTTGCAGTGGTCCATAAAAATGTGAGCCAACAAAAAAAGTCAACTACATATTGAGCTATATTGATCAGAACATCACTTGCAAATTAAGGGAAGTGATTCTTCCTTTCTCTTCTCATATCTCTTTTCATAGGAAAAATATTCAATGGAGTTGGTTTCTCCAGCTATTTGAATTGGTCTAATAAAAGATATCAGATTTACTCAAATAACTTTATCTGCTTATCTCCACACTTTAAGAAAGATGTAGACCAGGGTGTTGCAGCGAGAGGCTACATGTGATACCAGTGTGCAGTCCTAGGGCTGCATAGCACGTGGGCTGCCTACTGTGCATACAGCCTCCCCAGAATCCTCTCATGGCATGGTGTATGCCAAAGGCATGATGACACAACTCCTGCCATGTGGGCTGTGCCAGTGGCACTGGGATGACTGTGCCTCAAACGGTGCTGGACAAGATGACCTCTTGAGGTCCCTACAGCCCCACTTGTCTGTGATTCAGTTGTTATTGTTGAACCTTTTTTCCTCTCTAGAACAGATTTTAGGTCTCCCAAATTGACTCTGTCCCTCTCCCTATTTAATCTGCAATTTAACATTTTCTGAAGTGCTCCCTACTAGGACCCTTAAGTTGAGTAGTACCTGAATTCCAGCTGGGGCATATCCTGATCTTTTTTATACCTGCAATAATGTTCCTGTAAACAATTGTCTCAGGTATCTCTAATACTTGAATCACTCTCTGACTGTGCCTGCACTAACATGAATTGTTGATGCAGAGAAATAGTAAGGGCTTTAAAGGAGTTCTATTGCCTAGTTTCCACTTTTTCTATGAAATTCTTCATTATTTCCTGAGAAATACTGTAGACAAGATCGGAACTACCTTTTATAGGGTGCATAAAATTTCATCCCAAGTCAGTTACCATCCCTTCTCTGCAATCAAAGGCCTACCTCTGAATTCAAAGTTTTACATTTTGATTATTTCAATCACTGTACAACAGTGAATTAAATGTCAAGCACTCTAGGTGTGATAATAATATCTATAATGAGCTAGGAGACCTGCAGTCACCTAATTCCATAAGACCTTTAATCTATATTTAGTGCAGGGTTGAAAGGCTGTGGTTATGGGCATGCCAGCAAGCCCAGAGAAAGGCACATAGACTGAGCATACATTTAGAGAGATACAGTCAATAGGCACATCCACACATGTAGCCATGTGCGCTTGCAGCAGATCAAATAGAAGCAGCACAAACTTGAGCTGTGGATTTTTGCCTCATCTCATGTGCCTGGACATTCACTTTGGTGTGGGGCAAGTTGTGCCACTTGGGGCAAAATAACCCTGCCCAGCTCCTCCCAGGTCTGCAGC
Organism: Caiman crocodilus; assembly: GCA_030014935.1. Lineage (NCBI taxonomy): Eukaryota > Metazoa > Chordata > Crocodylia > Alligatoridae > Caiman > Caiman crocodilus. The sequence goes on from JAGPOW010003316.1 coordinate 64,193,855, forward strand.
CAGGGGGAGCTAGAGACTGGGGCAGGCACCCATGCTGGTCCCAGCATTATAAAAACCTGCCCTGGAGAGTAGCTCAGGGCTAGTTGGTCTTAGGAGCTTCTGAGGCCCAGCCACTTGGTATCTGGGGGACACTACCCCTTGTGCCAGCTGGACTGCTGAAGCAGCCCTAACTTGGACTGGCCCCTGCTCCCTGTAAGCACTGCAGCAGTCTGGCAGTAGGGGCTGCTGCCTGGCTGTAACCTGGTGCCATTTGTGACAGCATCCACCCTCTTGGACCTGCAGCTCCATGGCTGTGTACCTGCCAGACCCAGATGGGGTGCCTCTGCTCTGTCATCTGGGTAGCTACTGCCCAGAAGGTGTACTCCTTGTGGTGGCTTGCTTTGAACTATCCAAGTGTGTCCTCTTGGCCCCAAGTGGCCAAGAGGTCAACCACCTTGTCTGCCCTCCAGCTGGGTCCCCAGTGCTGGCCCTGGGCAGGCTCCTCTGCCCAGGTCTCACCACTTGTCTTACCAGCAAAGATCCTGATGTTCTCTGTTTAAAAAATTGCAAATTATCTGATAAGAAGACCAAATACTCTCATTAAAATACCAAGACAGTGCTCTTTTGCTATTAAAATGAAATGCCACTAGGGGGCCAGCCAGAGCCCAACCCCAGGGCTCCTGGCTGGCCATCTCTCCACCTCCAGGACTGGGCTGCTCTCTAGCGCAAAGCCTCCAGCCATTTTATGTTTTGGGGCATGCAGCACAGGGAGCCTGAAGGAGGCAGTGGTGTCTGAAGGAGCCCACCACGCCCTGTGTGCCCCCCTAGACAGGATCCAGGCAGCCTCTGCCCATCCTGTCCCCTAGCTGGAGCTGCTCCTTGGCCACAAGTGAGTGTTGCAAAGGGCTGCAGCTTACTGTGTCCCTTACCCAGCTTTAAGATTCCTCCTAGGGCTGCTGGCCCTGTTTTCTATGGCAGCAGGGCCAGCACCTGCTCCTGCTCAACCCCAACTCTATGTCTTTGCAGGCACTGTGGTGAAGTTCCTCTGCCATTCAGCTTGCAGTTCCTGCCTGTGCCCCTCTTCTGGGTGCTGCTGGCAGTACTCCAGGGCTGACATTGCAAGGACAGCTGCAAATGCCTAGAGAGCTGGCACAGGGAGCATATATAGCACATTGTTCCCATTGAAACCTGAATGCCTGGTCCCCCAGCTGGACCTAGGAGGAGGTGCATGTCATCATGGCACTGGGGGGTGGGGTGGGGCCATGTCCAGAGGCAGTTTGCATGGGGTGGACACTTGAATACCCACATTTATGAGGCCATTTCAGCTGGGATGCATGCATGAGGCCACTTCTGGATTGTGCGGCCCTGCCGCGTGAAGGCCAAGGTCTTGCAGGCACAGTGGGTGGCCTTGACTAATTTCAATCATCGGTCTGGTCATGCCCAAAGACCGTGCCCTTCATGTGGGAACTGACCCACATTTACATTTTGGTGCCTTGGGAGACAGGCTATACCCCTGCTTGTGCCACTGGCAGGGGAGGCCTGCCCTTGCCAGCTCCCTGCCCTGATGTCTCCAGTGATGCGTCACTGGAGGAGGGGACCTTGGGCCTTCAGTGCCCCACTCTGCCCACCTCCCCAGGTGCTGCATTCACTGGGCAGCTCAGGGAGCCCTACCCAGTTGCTCCCTCACATTCAGCCCAGCCCCACACCCTGCCATGAGGAGCAGCCAGCCACTGCTGGCTGCCAGCTCCACCCTGGAAGAGAGGCCCTGGTCAGACACTGGTCTGCCGCAGGCCAAGAAGACTAGGAGCATCCAGATACCATTGCTGATGGGGCACCCCATGTTTAACCACCAGCATTGCCAGCCCCAGACACATGGTAAGTCCTTCACTGGGGGAGGGCCCTCCCAGTGTCTGGCTCTTCCCCTGGCCCCGACCTCTCACCCCACTCTTTTCCTGGCTCACGTGCCTGGACAGTTTAGCATGGTCCCTGGGCACCCATGCATGGGCAACCTCTGATCTGAGGCTGGGCAGCTCAAGGGCCCTGCTGCAGAGCATTTTAAATTCACATGTAGACATGTCCATTGACAGTTTTTGCTACTTGGGTTCTATGGTCAGTGTCAGCATGCCCATACCTGTTTCTCTTGTAGCTCCCTCAATTCCTGCCTGCCACGATTTGCTCTGAATGCAACTTTGGCGGGGAGGAAGAGTTGTTAGACACCGGTACCATGGTAAGGAACACGCTAGCCAGATCTTAGTTCCAAGTGCTTTATATAACGTTAGCCTGGCTGTCTCTCTTGGGACGTCAATCCCCCCTGTGGGATTGCTGCGGGGTTCTCACTGTCTGCCTTCAGGGATTGAAGCAGGACTACTTGTTAGCTTATTACTCAATGATCAGCCGCTAATTGCCTTGCTAGTGGCTGATTAATACCAACACTGGGATTCACCGGCTGTGGCTCATGCTGGCTTCTGAAGCGCAGTGTCATCAATTTCCTTTTTTCTTTCTTCTACTTTCTTTCTTCTCTGCCTCCTTTCACCCTCTGGTCCAGGATCAGGGTTACAGTGGCTGCAAGGCAGGGTTGGGGCTCCTTCTCCCTCTTCCTCTCTGCCTCTTTCTTTACTCTTCTTCCCTCTCCCTCCTCCCCCACCCCTGCTCGGGGAATCCCCAAGCTCTGAGCCCTTGGAGCTGTGGGGTTCCCGTGCCGCCGCTCCATTTATGACTCACCACAGAGGCTGTCTTTTCAAGGTAGGACGTGATCCGGGGAAGGGAGCATCAGTCCCCAAAACTCCCCTCATCATCTGGAAGTGCATCCCTGCCTCCTGGACTCTCTCAGTATCCGTTGCCGTAGGCGTCCCTTCTCATTCCTCTCAATGAGTGTGTGCCCAAAGGCAACCTTGGGAAGTTTCGTCCCCTCTTTATTTCTCTTTCCTGGGTCCTCATTGGCTGCCTGGGGTATTACGTTCCCTATTTCCTGGATGTCTTCATCTCAAACAGCTGCTCCCTCATCTTAGTAACTGTGTTGCAGCTGCAATGCTGTTACAATCAGCAGGAATCTTGATCTTCAGACTTAACTGACTAACAGAATTGGAAAAGTAGCTAAAATTTTGGGCCATTACAGAACCATGCATAGAATAACATCAAACTATCAAGCAAAGGTAAAGATGTTAATTTACAAGATTTGTGTGCTGTCTTCCCTGCTTCATGGTTCCGAAATGTGAATTACATATGTTAGGCACATCAAGAGACTGAACAGCTTCTGTATGAGATACCTGCACAAGATCCTAACAATAAAATTGGAAGACAGAATACCAAACACAGAGGTGCTAGAGCACATGGGAGTGACACACTTAGAAACTACTATAAAGAACAGGAGGTGAAGATGGAGGTGAAGATGGAGGTGAATATATCTGCAAGAATATTTTGCTTAGCAAGATTTGAGATGGCTCTAGAAAGTGGATCATCTTCTATGGTGATACCACAATGTGTGCAAAAATGATATTAAATTCCACATCAGTGTGAAAGTTGGGAGGAGCATGCAGAATCTCAGCCAATCTGGAGGAAACACCTGGCATTGGGTGCAGCTCAACATCAACATGAAGTGCTTTGATCCAGAGTATGGAAGCGAAGCAAGAAAGAAGAAAGCAGCATGCTGTAAATCTGGACTCCAACTCAGACAACACATGGATCTGTGAAACTTGAAACAAGCTGTTTCTCTCAAATTGTGCTTGTCAGTCACATATAGATTCATCAGCAGGGATCCTGGTTTTCTTTGATTTTTCGGTTTAAAAAAAGTAACCCCAAATCCACATTTTTCCGTGATTAAAATGAAATGCAACTAATATAGTTTCATTTTAATCACGGAAAAATGTGGATTTGGGGTTTCTTTTTTAAACTGAAAATTGGGATTTTTTTTAAAATCAGAGAAAACCAGGATCCCACCAGGCATCTGACTAGACCTCTTATGTGTACACTATGATTCAGAGGATTGACGGTTTCTTACTCAACATGTGTCTTTTGGAGTCAAAAAGTTACTGGCGTAGTGTAAACCTTCTAGAAATGAAGGGGTGATGTATGTTAATAGCCAAACTGGTTAAGCCTGCCTAGAGTGCATGGCTTGGTTTTCAGTCATCCTAGGGTAGTTAGTGACTGAGTCCACCAGCCAAAAAGCCTGGGTAAGGTAAGCTGACAAAGACTTATGAGAGACCCTGATCGTCAGGGTCAGATCCTGGGGCTGTATTTAGACCCTTGAAGCTGACTAAGGACTGCATCTTTGGATTTAAGGTATAGGGTAAGAACAGGTCAGTGTTCTGGTATTTTCTTTGTTTTTTTACTCATCTCTCTGTCTCTGTTTGTTCTGTTTTTATAACAAGTTCTTTTTTTTGTCTCTATACTGGTTGCCTGTGGAAGGTGTGACTTCTGGGTAGGTGATATTCAGGCTGACCCTCTCCATAGAGAGGGGGACCCTCCCAGGAGGGCCAGAGCAGACTTGATTAATTGAGTCTGCTGAAGTGGGGTAGTTACTGAGCTCCAGTAGACTCCAGTGTCATGTGTATCAGTGTCTCCATGCTTCAAAATGGTGATGGGGTGCTTTAAAACTAAAACTTGTTTGAGGAGCTTTTGTTCAAAGTGCCCCACTGCCATTTTGCAGCACAGGAATGGGGATACATGTGATGCTCCGGGCACTTCTAATTGGTGTGGCTCTTGGAGCTGCACTAACAAAATCGCTCCTCCCTGCCTCCCGGACCATGTCTATAAAAACCCTCTGGTGCCTAATTTCATGGTACTGCCAAAATGCTGGTGAGAATCCAACTAAGCATGAATTTATGTTTAAATATAAAGCCCCAAGGGCATGCCTGAATTTCAGTTTAACTGCAGGGAAACCTATCTATCCATTCTTTAGTTCTTGATTCACAAGAGTACAAGCAGTAAGACTCCTGGATCAGAATCCAGTTCCCTGCTATTGTGCATACTCATTTCAGGATTCAAAATGCCTTAATTGTGTTTTTATTAGATCTGACCAGGAAACAATTTTCCAATCCTAGGAGTATTTGAGAAATTTGAGTATTTGAAAGTTTTCCTCCATCTGAAATGAAATCAAAATCTTGAATATTTTCAAAACCTGAAAAATTATAACCCAAACCAGAATTTCTCTTTATTTAATGTTTATTTTCCTCTGATTTCAGAACATTTTACTTTGATTTTGAATGGAACATAAAATGAAATTTTGAAACAACACTTTAACCCAATCTTGGAGATATTACAGAAAAATGTTGAAATGAAATATACATTAATAAAAGTTCAAAAATTTAGAAAAATGGAAAAAGAAATAATTGAAAGTGATCCATTCCCATTAAATCAGAAAAGGCTGATATAATGTAACAACCCTATCATGAAATTCCTTACTAGCTCTAGATTTTATGCTATAATTTTTCACTGCACTGAAACTGGGTAGATCATGGGATTTAAACTTTATCTCATGTTGATATTGCTTATAAAATAGAAAAGCCAGTCAGACGCTGGGAATTGTTTATTGAGTTCATTGTCTGAAAGCTTCAGTAGGGTGCCTTTGTCATCTGTGAATGAGCCTGATTACTTTTCCAGCTATAAGGACATAACCCAGTGTGAAACACTGCAAAATTGTTGTTATACTTCTAGCTGTGATTTGGGCTTTGGGAGATCAGTTTGTGCCCCGTATGCCTGCTCAGTAACTACTGTCAAACTCCTCCAAAAACCTCCATAAACCTTATTTTTGTCTGCCCTTCAGAGTCTAACCAGCAAATTTACATTTTCATAGATCTGTGTGAAGTTTGCTTTCTGATTTTCATTTGCATTTCCAGAACATAAATGTATCAAGGTGAAGCTAATGAATGCATTACAAAAATGAAATTTGCTGCTAGTTATTTATAAGAGGGACTGGTCTTTAATTTAATGAATTAAACTGTTAGCACATAGGAAAACGAGTTTCCTTACATGCACATTCTTTTCATGAAGAGGTCACATCTCTAATGTGTCATACAAATGATTCTTGAAGAATAAAGGGACTTGTGATGTTTTGACTTCTTGACATCAAAAGAAAGACTCAGCTAAGAGGGAATAGTGCAAGCAGAGGAAAATCTATGTACCAGAGAATCAAAGAGGAATGTCAAGTTTGTTTTTCCTCTGCTACTGATGATGGATCTGTAGAAATCTGAGAGCTGTTTACTTTGATCAACTCCCCCACTCTTAACTGAAGGACTGTAGGTGCCATATTTTCCTTTACCAGTAGTGTAAACTGAGTTGGGGCAGCCCAGACACTAGCTCCTGGTGCTGCTTTTGGAAAGGGGCATGCAGCTCCCAAAAAGCCATCAAAACCTCTGCTGTAACCTCAATATACATTTTCACTGACTACCTGTCTTGTATGCATACCAGCCCAGCCTCTGGCTTCTTTACTTTTCATTCCATCCAGGAAGAGCACACACCAACCGCAGAAACTTCCTTAGCCTGACGAAAGGTTTTTGAATCCGAAAGCTTGCTTAATAATTATTTTCCAACTATTTGGGTTGGTCTAATAAAAGATATCAGATTCACCCAAGGAACCTTGTCTGCCTATGTCCTTAGAC
>JAGPOW010003316.1:64200529-64211765 GCA_030014935.1 Caiman crocodilus
TTGCTTAATAATTATTTTCCAACTATTTGGGTTGGTCTAATAAAAGATATCAGATTCACCCAAGGAACCTTGTCTGCCTATGTCCTTAGACCAACACGGTTACAACCTACATCCCTGCTGTAACCAAACATTACTGAGTCATTGAAGTAGGTGCTAAGAAATAAAGAGAACTCGTTTTATAACTAAAAACTTTTCCTATGTCACTTGCTCAGTTCTCACTCTCTTATCATCATTCCTAGCCCATAACCAGAGTCTTCTGGGATAGACCAGAGCTGAATTCCTAAAGTGAGAAGAAATCCTGACAAAAAAAAATCAATTCACCTATCATTTCTAAATTTAAAAAAAGACAAATAAAATCCTCCTTCCATTTTTTTTTTACTCCTATTCAGGTCAACTTTAAATGAGTTAGGATAAAAAGAGGAACTCTGAAGACAACTCCTCAACTCTGAGGAGGAACTTTGTCAAACTGCTCAAAGGTGGAATGATACCAAAAGACCATTTCAAAAATCATGATTTTTGAAACACTAGTCACTTAGGAAAACAAATGTATTTCTCCACACAAGCAGCCTGCTTGATGTCAGAGGCAGTGTGGCTTTGCTTGGGCCAGTGTGGGGAGAAGAAGACCCTTATCCCTTTTGATTGCATTCCTCTTCCTGGATGTTCAGCCTCCCTGTGGGTATGAGAAAAGCAGGAGAGGAGAGGACCTCTGTGGCTGATAGCTGGATACAAGTTTCGTATCTACCGTTTTACGTGGATGAGAAGGAACCATTTCTTCTCACTGCCAAATGAAGCTGGGCATACTGACTTTTCTCTATCTTTCAGCAGCCCCAGAATTCAAAGGGCAGGTTAGGTTGTAAAATGTGTGTTGCAAGTTGGCAGGTGCCCAGAACAGGTAGTTGTTAAACAGGGAATTCAGTTTCTGGTAAATCAAAGCTGAAGTATGTGGAGAAATCACCCCCCACCCCCCAGTCTGCCTTGCTACTTCAAACAGACAAAACCGTCTGAATCAAAAAAGAATACTTGCACAGGCCTGGTGGGCAACCCATGGATTTGTATAATGGGATGATGATGTTCTGTTTTGTTTTTGATTCCCTTCTTAATGATGCCTAACATTTTATTGGGTTTTTTGGCTGTCATTGCACATTGAGCTAATGTTTTTAGAAAATTATCTTCAACACTGCAAGGTCTCTTTCCTAAGCCATAACAGCTAGGTCACAGCCCAGTATTGTGCATGTATAGCTGAGGTAATTTTTCCCCATTAACTTGCGCTTGTTGACATTGAAGTTCTTCTGCCGTTTTTTTTGCCCACTCAGGTTGGTGAGGTCCCCCCTGTCAGCTTGGGATTTGACTACCCACAATAATTTGGTATCATTGGCAAACTTGGAGTTTTCACTGTGCACCCTATTTCCAGGTCTTTCATTAAAATGTTTAACAAAATAGGGCCCAGCACAGATCTCTGCAGCACCCTACATATGACCTCCCTCCATCTTGAAAAGTGACCATTTAGCTCTGTTCTTTTCTTCCTATCATTTGACCAGTTCTCAGTCCATGTAAGGACCTTCCCTTCAATCCTGTGGCAAAACAGGGTTTTTAGAAGTCTTTGGTGAGATACCTTGTCAAAAGATTTTTGAAAGTCCAAATATTTTAGGTCCACTGGATTTACCTTGTTCACATGCTTGTTAAGACCCTCGAAGAACTCCATAAGTTTGGTGAGGCAGGATTTCCCTTTATAAAAACCATGCTGACATCCTCAGCAGATCATGTTTGTCCATGTGGCTGCTGATTTTATTCTTTATTATAGACAGATTGTACCAACTTGCCAGGGAGGGAAATGAGATTTGCTAGTCTGTATTTCCCAGGATCAATTTTGGAGTCCTTTTTCAAGATGGGTGTTATGTTGGCAACCTATGTGTCCTCTGGCATAGAGCCTGTTTGTAATGATAGCTTACATACTTTTGCCAACAATTCTGTAATTTCACCTTTTAATTCCTCTAGAACTCTCAAGTGATTGCCATCCAGTCCTGGTGACTCATTAGTATTTGGTTTACCAGTTTGTTCTAAAATGTCTTGTGTGGTCACTTCAGTATGATCTAATGCTTCAGACCTATCTACTAGCAAGGACTAATCCAACATGGGAATTTCCCCCTGTATCTTCTGTGGTAAAAAATGCTGCAATTAATTCATTCAGATTCTCTGATATGGTTTTGTTATCCCTGAGTATACTTTTTACACCTTGGTCATCTAATTGTTCCACTGATTCTGTAAGTGACTTCCTGCTGCTGATGTATTTTAAAAACTTATAATTTATGGTAATTTACAACCAGGGATCCTGGTTTTCTCTGCTAAAAAAAAATTCCCAATTTTCAGGTTAAAAAAAATCAACCCAAAAGCCACATTTCTCTGTACTTAAAATGGAACACCAGTAATACACAGATGTGTGTGTGTGTGTGTGTGTGTGTGTGTGTGTGTGTATATATATATATAGAGAGAGAGGTGTTTCATTTTAATCATGGAAAAATGTGAATTTTGGGTTACTTTTTTAAACCTGAAACTTGGGGATTTTTTTATCAGAGAAAACCAGAATCCTTGCTTATAACTTATGATAACTTATGATTAACTTTGGCATCTTCCACTAGATGTTCCTCAATTTCTTTTTTGTCCTACCCAGTTTCACTTTTACATTTGACCTGCCAGACTTCGTGAGCGTGGCAGCGACATGCCTCCACAGCACGAGAAGAGGCGAGGGAGGTCTGCGGGGCACACAAAATCCTGAAACAGGACCCCGGAGGGGGAGACATACCTCCGGAAAACCCAATGGTGCTGGAGCCAGGGCTACGGCAGCAGCCACAGTTGCGCGAGCTGGCATTATGCTGGTTATTTAAGCAGCTGTTCCCTGTGAGGGAGGCAGCCGGGCCAATCACAGCGGCCGAAATGGCTGCTGCAGAAAAGTTTAAAAACCCCGACAGTACTCGTGGGGAGGCAGAGCCAGAGAGAGGGAGAGACAGTAGGCAGCGCGCCTAGCATGCTGAAGCTTCTGCCTGGGAGAGGCACAGGATGGGTGTGGGGCCTTACCAGTGCAAGAGACAAGGAAAGCCCTCTGGAGGAGGCAAGAAAGGGGAAATCCCTTATCTCTCAAGAAAGAGTGAACGAGGAGGGGCCAGTGCTCCCCTTTGGAGACAGGGAGCAAGGGAATGCCAAAGCTTCCTGCTATTACCAGGGCTTCCCCTAAGGAAAATAGAGCAGGGACCAGGTGCAGAGTCCCCTGGAAGTCACTGGGGAAGTGAAGGAAGCTCCACGACCCACTCTGCCCCAGGGTAATACTATTTCTAAAGAAGATAAGAAAGAAGGACACCAAGAAATACAGGGAGAACCAAAAGACAGAGAGAGAAAAAGGGATGGGTGGACCAAGCTGTTCAGCTGAGCTCGCATCCTTTTATTTTCCTGAGTCCGCCAGCAGGCAAGCCCACAGAGGACTGAAAATTAACATTCGACCACCACAGGATCGGTTGCTGAGTGGACGGGGTGTAGGGTGGAGGGGTGGCGGAGCCCCGTGGAACAACGCACATAATAACTGTGTATACCCGTGTCGGGGAACCCCTCTGAGAAGATCTCTGCTAGAACCCTCTTGTAAGAATTTGCCAGCAAAAGTCATGGCAGGTGAGGTGAGGGGAGAGGCTACCTTACTGACGGGCAACACCATACGTAAGACCACTGTCATCACAGTGAGTTTTCTTGTTTTCCTCATACGTTGCTTTTAAAAGGCAGATCTTTATCAGTGAATCAAAGGGAAACAAGATAGAGATTGTAAGTTTGGATGAAAAACAGGACAGAAATTCCTTGAAGTGATCCAGAATGGTCTCTGTTCTCTAGGCTAGGCCATGGGATCTTCATGTCTTTGAGGCAGGAAGTGGTAGATCATGGACATATGGTAGAAGCTTACCATGACTGAAAAGCAGCGTCATCAAGTGCATAGCCCACCCCCAGGCAGGCTATTTCATAATCTGAGACGAGCTATGGGTGGGCTAATTAGCCCAGTTGAGTACCCATGCTAAGTAGCCCAGCCAGATGAATACGGCTTCCAATTTAAGATGCAGGACCAGTTCAGCATGCTTGAGGGCACCACTACTCGACACAATAAGTTTACTGTGTCAACATGATTGAGTGTTTTTCCTTCAGGTTTGTCCTTTATGTTATAGAAAAAGCCATAAACTGCTGTAAGACACAAGTAGATTTCTTGCATGACTTTGAGTAAGGTCACCAAACCAACCTGCATAAAAACCTTCCTGGATGCAGATGAGAGATAAGAGAGAACACTAGGTAACCATTTCAAAAGGTCTCTAATTGCTGTTTTTAGAGTTGGATTTCACACCATGTTCCTCCAATAGTTGTAACTTTAAGTCCACCTCAGTGCCTTTTATTTTGAGCAAAGCTAATTGTTAGTCTTCAAAATCTACTTTACCTATAGTTTCCCCCTCTTTGCCAAAATGAATCCTTGTCTAGTGGCTCATAAGTTACTTTTTTCTTATAATTACATTTTCTTCAAACCAGATAAAAGAAGGGACAAAAACAGCATGCATACTCTTTTGCTGCTAAACCTCTTACCTCTTTTTGATGTTAGCAGAAGCTCCCTCTAAGTTATCATTCAGGGGTTTCAGCTTCCAGCTGCTTGTAAGCTTTGATGATTTATGTCAAGACTAACTTCTCTACAGTGAGAACTAACTGGGGAGGGGGGAGGTTGGACTAACCATAAACCCCAATTCAGCATCTGCTACCCACATATGAAAAAGTTTCCTATATCACTCCTTATGCAGCTTCACTATTTAGTACCTCTGTCAAAGATCCAAAAGATGCCTGAGTGCACAGTCGCGGTCCTCAGCCTCCCCTCCCTGACCTGGGGTAACCTGTCATGTGCCACAGCATGCATGGCACGGGTATTTCCCATGGACAAATAGCAGCGGCACAAAGTGTGCCGCTGCTACTTGTCCCCAGGGAAGCAAACATTCACACTCACCTGGATGTGGCCATTGTGGTCTTTCTGGACACTTTCAGATAAGCACATGGCTGCAGGGGTGTGCATTTGCTGTAGCAAAAATAGCACCACAAATTTGTGCCATTGCTTTTTGTGCACATGCCCCTGATGTGGCGGTTTGGTGCAGGGCAAAATGTCCTCCTTTGGGGGAATGGCCATTTCCCCCCTCCTCCTGGCTCCTGTTGTGCTGGAAGGGCTGAAGGACAATTAGAGGAGGGGAAGCACTCTGGCCAGCAGCCAGAATATCTCCCTGGAGGACCCATTCTCCATATATGCCAGCACATGCCCCTGGAATGTCCACCACACTGCTTTTTTTTTATTTGAAGTTTTTTTTAACACAAGATCAACTGGTGTCAAATTTTGGTGCTGTGCTGCAAATTTGCAGTGCAATGAACAATTGCAAATTGCCACATGTGATTTGCTGCACCTCAAACAGCTCTGAGGCACTGCAAACTGTATGTGCATGCTTGTCTGGATGTGCCCTCTGAGTTCTTTGCAACAGAAAGAATTGCTACTGTTTTTCTGTTGGTTACAAAGGACCAACTCTTGGGATCATAATACTAATTTATTGTATGGAATGTGAAGTTACCATTAAAATTATAAATGCGAATTTTGAGTTATGAGAGGTACTGGTCACCTCAGTGTGCACACATGCACTCACTCTTCAAACACATGTCATTTAAACCTATGTAGTATAGTGTATAGTAGTTGCTGTAATGATTGTGAGAGCACTACTGTCAGTATATCCACCTATCCAAGGCCCTGGAGTCTGGTATTGATGGTCAGCTTCCTTCAAGGTGATATCTTCTCCAGAAGGGGGTTGCCTGTTTGCCCTTCTGCCTTGGTAGGTCAGGTGCTGGATGAGAGGGCACCACTGAGGGTCACGTTTCACTGCCTTTTATCCCTTTCTGGCAGACTTGTGTCATCCCCACAGCATCTCCCAGTGCATCCAGAAGTAGGTGGGACCTGCAGCAGGGAGGGAGGGACCCCAATACCAGACAGCTGTGGGCAGCTTAGAGCCAAGAAGGGACATACTCCCCCTCCCCCCCAGCTCCTAGTTCGCCCAGCCCTCAGGGAGCCACGTGACTGGAGCCTCATAAACAGGCCACGCAAACAAGCGCACTTGTCTGCCTGGCATGTGAGTTAGGATGTAGTTTGTGCAGGAGCGTGAGCAGCAGTGTCTGCGGCCCTGCCAGTGCACCTCAGGGTAAGAAGCCACAGTTAGCCAGACTACCACCAGTAAAATGCGGATGGGCATGTGCTGCACCCTGAGAGTCCCCTTGGGGTCTGTGGCCCCATGGTTCTGGGTTCCACGCAGATGGAGCCTCCGTCTCTTGGCCGCAGGGGCTGCCTGATACTTTTTCAGGCTCTGGGGTCTGGGAGCATGGCCTCCTCCCCTTGTGAGGTTTGCTCCCTTTTGGGGTCTCTGGCTCCTTATCCATGTGAGCACAAATGACACAGCTCAGAGTGCTCCCAGCTGGGTCATGAAGCGCTACAGGGATTTGGGAGTGGGCCTAAAGGGGTTGGCGGCACAGGTGGTGTTTTCTTCAGTCCTCCCAGTCTTGGGCTATGGGCTGAGGAGGGAGAGGAGGATCCAGGTAGTAAACCAAAGACTGCAGTGCCGTTGTCATCGGAAAGGCTTTGGCTTCCATGACCACAGTCCAATCTTTGGTGAGAGAGGCAGTGAGTTGCTGGGAAGGGATGGCCTCCACCTCTCTCCACTGGCTGACCTGCTCTACCGGGCTTTAATCTAAGCTGGCTGGGAGATGGGGGGACTACCATCACTCCTGGCACACTGAGAAACTCTTGCAAAGCCAGCAGGCCAAGGCACTTAAGGGAGTGCCCCCCTTCCCCAGCCCTGGAATGAGCTGTAGGCAACACAGAGACCCATAAAGGGACACTTGCCTGCCTGTGTACAAATGCCAGGAACTTGGGGAATAAACAGGAGGAACTTGTCCTCCTGCTTAGCACAAATAATTACGATGTTGCAGGGATAACGGGGACCCAGTGGGACTCCACCCATGACTGTGCCACAGGTATAGATGGCTATACCCTGTACAGGAGAGATTGAGTGGACAAAAGGAGTGGGGGTGTAGCTCTCTATGCCAAGGAAAGCTACACATCCCTGCAAGCCAACATTAGCACCCATGGTGGATGACTGGAGACCCTCTGGGTTAAAATCTGTGGGGAACACGGCACAGGGGACACAATGGTAAGAGTCTACTACAGACCTCCTGCCCATGATCAAGAGCTTGACCAGGAATTCTCCAGGCAATTGGCTAAGGCTGCACACTCCCAGTGCCTGGTTGTCATGGGAGACTTCAACTACCCAGACATCTCATGGGAAGAGAGCTCAGGCAAATCTGAATGGTCACAAAGCTTCCTCTCCTGTGTGGATGAGCTGTATCTGATGCAAGAAGTCTCTGGGCTGATGAAGGGTAAAGTGCTGCTTGACCTAGTACTGGCAATGGGGGATGACCTAATCAGCGACCTACCAATCAAAGGGAAGCTGGATGACAGTGACCATGAGCTGATCACCATCACCATCTGCCGTAAAGCTGGCAACTCAGTCAGCAACGCAGATGTCCTCAACTTCAGGAAGGCTGACTTTGACAAGCTCAGGAGGCTTGTCAGTGAGGCCCTAAAGGGCCACAACCCAAAGGGGAGGAGAGTTCAGGAAGAGTGGTTGCTCCTCAATGAAGCAATGCTGGATGCACAAAGAAAGTCTATTCCGTCTTGGAGGAAAAGCAGCAAAAGGGCATAGCAGCCCCCTTGGCTCTGCAGGGAACTAGCGGACCTCCTGCATCTAAAAAGAAAGATCTACAAAGGATGAAGGACTGGATCCACCTCCAAGGAGGAATATTCTGCACTGGTCTGGACCTGCAGGAAACGACCCAGAAAAGCCAAGGCTGCGAGTGAACCCCAACTAGCTTTGAGTATCAAGGACAATAAAAAGTCCTTTAGTTAGATATGTGGGGAGCCAGAGGAAAAGCAAGGGCAACATTGGACCCCTGCTAAACCAGATGGGACAGCTGAAAAAGCCCAGGATGCCCAGGAAAAAGCCAAATTGCTAAATGGGTACTTTGCATCACTTTTTCACCCAAAGGTGTTGCCTGGGTGAGGGTGATTCCTTACCCTCCATCAATGCTGGACTTGTGAAGGAACACCTTGAGAGGCTGGGCACCTTCAAGTCATCTGGCCCTGACAGTTTACATCCCAGGGTACTCAAGGAGCTGGCAAGCATTATAGCTCAGCCTCTGGCATGGATCTTCGAGAACTCCAGGTGCTCTGGTGAAGTGCCCAAAGATTGGAAGAAGGCCAATGTGGTGCCTATCTTCAATAAAGTGAGGAATGTGGATCCAGCAAACTGCAGTCCCATCAGCTTGACGTCCATCTCAGGGAAGGTCTTAGAAAAGATTGTCAAAGAGGCCATTCTTAATGGACTGGCTGATGGCAACATCCTGAGGGATAGCCAGCACAGGTTTGCTGCGGGTAGGTCTTGCTTGACCAATTTTATTTCCTTTGATGATCAGGTGACCTATCACCTGGACAATGGGGGAGAGATTGATGTCGTATACCTTGACTTCAAAAAAGCCTTCAATCTGGTATCCCATGATCAATTCTTAGCCAAATTGGCCAATTACAATTCACCATGATCTGCTAGCTGGGTAATTGGCTCTGTGGTTGGACCCAGAGGGTGTTGGTTGACGGAAGTCAATTGTCATGGTGCCCTGTGACCAGTGGGGTCCCTTAAGGCTCTGTTCTTGGGCCAACACTATTCTACATCTTTACCAATGATGTGGACATTGGTGTCAGTAGTGGACTAGCCAAGTTCGCTGATGATACCAAACTTTGGGGTAAAATGACCACACCTGAGGACAGGAGGGTGATGCAGGCTGACCTTGACAGGCTCAGCAAATGGGTGGACAAGAACCTGATGGTGTTTAACACTGAAAAATGCAAGGTTCTTTGCCGTGGGAAGAAAAACCTGCAGCGTGTTTATAGGCTTGGCAGTGCTACGCTGGCTAGCACTATGGACAAAAAGAACTTAGGGGTCATGACTGACCACAAGATGAACATGAGCCTTCCATGTGATGCTGCAGCTAGTAGAGTGAGCAAAATGCTGGCTTGTATCCATAGATGCTTCTCAAGCAAATCACGGGATGTCCTTCTCCTGTTGTACTTGGCTTTGGTGAGGCTACAGCTGGAGTACTGTGTCCAGTTTTGGGCTCCACAATTGAAAAAGGATGTGGAGAAGCTCAAGAGAGTCCAGAGGAGAGCTATGTGCGTGATCAGAGGTCAAGAAAACAGACCTTATGATGAGAGGCTGAGAGCTATCGGACTCTTCAGCCTGGAAAAGCACAAGCTCAGGGGTGATCTGATGGCCGCCTATAAGTTTATTAGGGGTGCTCACTAGGATCTGAGGGAATGTCTGTTCACCAGAACACCCCAAGGGATGACAAGGTCAAATGGTCACAAACTCCTCCATGACCGTTTCAGGCTGGACATAAGGAAGCACTTCTTTACTGTCCGAGCCCCCAAGGCCTGGAATAGACTGCCACCCGAGGTGGTTCAAGAACCTACTTTCAATGCTTTCAAGATAAATGTGGATGTTTATCTTGTTGAGATCCTATGAACCCTGCTGACTTCCTGCCCCTGGAGCAGTGGGCTAGACTCGATGATTTTCCAAGGTTTCTTCCAGCCCTAATGTTTATGAAAACTAAATCTATGAAATCATCTTTGCTGCCCAATCTAGAGGTCGTTGTCCCATGTGGGTTTTGAGTAGTACATGATAGCTGTTAGTCCCAGGCATCTGGGACTGTGGTACCTGAAATTTTGGGAGTCCACCCTTGACTTATTGACTTAGTGGATGTATTATCATGGGTTACAGGAATAGTTAATAGAGTGGGTGCTTAGTTCCAGGAATCAGTTCCTTGGTTTTATTAGCTTGAAATGGCTTGTAAAGTTTTGTAATGGTAAGTTCCTCTGGCTAGACTATAGTCAATTAACAGTCAGAGGTACTAGTGTTGTCATTCATATTCACATTCATTTGAGAGACTGCTGAATATAGTAGATTTTATCACTTTACAGTTACAATTTCAATGTAGGTTTTAACAATGTTCCAGGGTGTAACTTCATTCTACAGGGAGTACATTCCTAAAGGGTTTAAAAGTATAAAATATAAAATACAAAATGCCATGGGAAAGATGAGACAGATAAAATATAAAAATGCACTGAGAAATATAGAAAAATGCAACGCGGGTAGTGAGGATCAAGGATTATTTGGGACAATAATTGAGTTATTAGCACCAGTATATATTTGCAGTCTTTGAAGTGGATATTTTGGTTCTTTTGTTTTCTTTAGTGACACTGAGCTTAACTGATATGTTGATGTAGTTTCTAGGTTTCTCTTACAGAAAGCCACTTCAGCTTTCTGGCTTTCTCTGAGCCTTGTCACACCCATGCAATGAGTGTGCTAGGTCTCTGCCAATACTTAGAAGGAAAAAGAAATGCACAAAATGGGGCAGCGGGGTTGAGAAGGGGGAGGGGATGGGGAGGGGGAGAGGCAGTTTGCAGGCAAGAAGGGGCTTCCCTTATATCAATGTCCAGAAGGGAAACGTACAAAGGGGTTTTTTTGCCGTATTCCCATAGTCAAGAAATGAGTGAAAGTTAAGAGCTGGCCTTTTCTGAGCAGTGCCTTCAGTCTAAAAAGGTTGAGAACCCCTGCACTAAATCAGAGTCAGAGTTCTTTAGCTTGTAAGTTCAGGTGCATTCAGTCTGACATGACCTCTTACCTAAAAACTTAAAAGCAGGGAATCAAGATGAGTAGAAATATTCAAGTTACCGTCTGTCTTTACATTCCTAACAGTGAAGTCAGTAATGCACTAATACTACATGACTTCTGTTTCTCTTGCTTATGGATACCTATATGCTCCAATTTCAAAATTTATACTCTGCTGCAAAATTTTAAATGGGCATCTATTTTTTTTATACTCAGTTATGTCACATCATAGTTTTATTCCATGTATTTTGGAAACAATTTGGCTTTAATGCAGTAGAGGTCACTGTCATAGTTTTGATGTGGAATGGAGGTTGGATAAAGTTGGTTTACATAGTATCATAGTATCATAGTAGTTAGAGTCGGAAGGGACCTGGGCAGATCATCTAGTCCGACCCCCTGCCTTGGCAGGAAAGAGCACCGGGGTC
>JAGPOW010003316.1:64215557-64230068 GCA_030014935.1 Caiman crocodilus
GGTTTAGGTTGGACATTAGGAAACACTACTTCACAGTTAGGGTGGCTAGGACGTGGAACTGGCTTCCTAGGGAAGTTGTTCTTGCTCCTACCTTGGGCGCCTTCAAGAGTAGATTGGATAAGTACTTGGCTGGGGTTCTGTGACCCTGGCACTCGTTCCTGCCATTGGTGGGGGGTCAGACTAGATGGCCTTCTCTAGGCTCCTTCTGACCCTAGATACTATGATACTATGAAGCAGAGTTTTTCAATCAAGCCAACTCCTTTTGATTCTATTAGAATTTAGGAGTAAGGACTCAGTGAAATCAGAGTAAGGAGTAGAATTTGCTTAACTTTTTAAAATGACTGAGAAAGACAGAAGTATGAAGAAAAACCTCCCAAAACCAAACAAACAAATAATCAAACAAAAAAAACTCCAGAAGATTTAAGAAAAGAAATACTGGGTGTGTCTACATGTGCATTTGATATGGGACCAGTTTACTTGGGAGTCTACATGTGCAGGGAAGTGGGTGCAGATTTATTGCTAATAGCAGCAAACTGCTTCCACTTCCTGGATCCCTGCAATGGGCCCCTGCTGCCACCAGGGAGAGCTGGAGGCTCCGGCTGCAGCTGCTTGCAGCTGGAGGCCATCTTTAAAAGGCAGCCCTGCTCCCTGGCCAGCTGCAATTCTGGCCAGGATTAGCACACACAGTGCAGGGGCAGCATGTGGCAACTGTCTTGCCCCAGCCTCTGCCTTCCTGCACCCTGGCTGCTGCACTGGCAGTGATGCCCAGTGCCCTGGGCTCCTACTGGCCACTGCACTGGCTGCTGGCTGGCCCATGGCCATCTGGGCCCTCCCAGCTCCCCCATATACAGTGACCACCTTCCTGGCCACACTATACCATCTCAGGGCTGCGACCACCATGCAGCTGCCTTCTGGACCCAGTCCTGCTCACTGTATCCTGGAAGGGATGCAGATGATGGGCTCCAGGATGCCACTTCTGGGGCCACAGTTGCTCTTCTGGGCCTCCAGCTCTGCTGTCTTTGGGCCCACTGGGCCAGGAGTGGTGGTCGCATGTCATCCAGCACACCAGGGACAATGAGCAGTGGCTGGTGGCATTCTGTATGACCTCAGCCATATTCCAGGAACTCCTGGAGCAGCTCTGCACATTTGGAGTCACAGGACACCACTGTGTGTCTGCCCCTCCCTTTAGACACCCAGTTGGCCATCATCCTGCTCCAGCTGCCCAGGCCTACCAGCCTCCACTATGTAGGCAACCTCTTTAGTGTGGGCAAGGCCACCACCTGGGAGGCTGTTTTGGAGGTGTGCAGCACCCTCTAGCACATGCTGGGGTACATTGTGCTCCATGTGCATGACTCTCTGGGGGTCCTGGAGTGACATCCCCATTACTTAGTAGCCCAACAGGGACTGCTCCTACTACAGCCAGCAGGGCTTTCACTCCATTGTTCTCCAGGCCATGATTGGCCACTGTGGTGCTTCAACCAGTGTAAGTGCTGGCTGGGCAGGCAGTGACCATGATGGCCCCATCTTCTGGAACTCTGTCCTGCCAACCCAGTGCAGAGTGCTCTGGGGGTGCTGAACCTCCAGTTTGGTGCCATCATGGTTCCACCTCTCTGCTTCAGGAACCCTGCCCACCTGCTCTTCCTTTGGCTCATGCAGCCCTACACCAGCCAGCTGGACCCCCACCAGACCCACTTCAACAGGTGTCTGGCCAGACACAGACCTGATGCTGGTGGAGCATGCCATTAACTACCTCAAGGGATGCTGGTGCA
This sequence comes from Caiman crocodilus, assembly GCA_030014935.1. Classification (NCBI taxonomy): domain Eukaryota; kingdom Metazoa; phylum Chordata; order Crocodylia; family Alligatoridae; genus Caiman; species Caiman crocodilus. The sequence continues at coordinate 64,217,327 of JAGPOW010003316.1, forward strand.
CTCCCACCACATACCTCTAGTTCACCAAGGACAACATTCCCCAGATCATTGTTATAGCCTTTGTGCTGCATAACATCTGTAAGGCCCAGAGGGAGCTGTTTTGTGAGGCCTGGATGGAAGAGACACAGCAGGTGGAGGATGCCTAGCACTGGTAACACAAGCTGTGGCTACAGCAACAGTGGCAGCCCGTCCCCACAAGCTCCTGTTGAGGTCCCAGCTAAGGCGCATGCCTGCCAGCAGGAGTCAGGCACTGGTTATGAGAGGCACTGGCTAACCACCTCCTTCTGTAGTCCCTGAAGTTGCTTGGCTGGGCAGCTGCCCAGGAGCCCTCCACCCTACAACCCACATCCAGCACTAGATTCACTGTGAACTGTTCTCTGAAAAACATTTTATTGTCCTCACAAAAAACAGCCCCCCAACCCTTCCCTCTCCCTCCCTAACAAGAGAGTCTGTCCCTGCTCCTCCCCAGCACCATATCCCTTCTACCACCTACCCTACACACCAAAAATAAAACACACTTTTCCTCAAGCAAACTACTTACAATGTGTGTCCTCCTACAGTGGGGGGGCCATTGGGTGGGGGTGCCTAGAGGGTGAAGTCTGGGAACAAGCAACTGGCATCCCAGCCCCTGGCTGGTGAACACACCACTGAAAGTTGGTCTCTATACACTGCTCCTCCCGCTTTTCCTTCTGCAGGGCAGCCAGTATCCTGTGCTGCCACCAAGCCCATGGTGCTTGGGCTGGGCAGGCATGGGGCTCCTGGATGACTGGGATGAGGAGCTACCCTCCTTGAAGGGGACCCCTCCAGGGAGTTTTGACACTGGCACTATACCCCAAGTGTGTCCCTGCTGCATGTGTCCAAGGTACAAGGAGCTGTTTGCACAGACAGGGGGGTCTGACTCACTGTGCCCTGCTGCTGCTGATTGCCATGGTGCCCTGAGTGAACTTGAGCACCTGGCATGGGACCTTGAGCTTCGACTGTGTGGGGGAAATCCCGAGCTGCCTCACAACCTCCACTGACACCTGGAGGGGTACCTGTGGCTGCACTACATGTTCCTGTCCCCTTTAGCCAAGGAGGACATTGCCAATAGCATCAACACATTTCTTGTTGTGTGAAAGGCCCACAGCTGCCTTGTTGTGGAGGCACAGGCTGCCCAATAAAGTTTTGTACTGTCTCCTGCCTCCCTGCATGCTCTAGGGGGTGGAACACAGGCCAGGGGAGCATAGCCAGGCTGAGCGGGGGTGGGGGGAGTGGCCAGAGCTGGGGTGGGGCAGACCCTTCCTCCAGTGAGGAGCTTACCATTTGTGCAGGGCTGCTTGCCCAATGGCTCTGGTTGGTTCTGACTGGTGGTGATGGCAGTGGACTCATTGAGTGATGGGGTGCAGCTTGTGGGTGCCTGGTCAGGGCTCCCCTTCTCCCCCACCCCCAGGAAGGAGCTGGCACTGCTGGCTGCTGGTGGTGACATGGCTAGTTGTGCCTCTTGTCTGGGGCTGAGGCTATGGACCTGTTGAGGCTGGGGATAGGGAGCTTGGCGGGATGGGCTGCTGGTATCCTGATGGGCCCTCCCCTAGCAACATGTCCCCAGGGGGCCAGGCTGGAGTGGGGACTTGGGAGGCTGTCTGTGCTGCTGCACAGAGCATGGCTGTGGCCTGAGTCCTGGGGCATGAGGATGGCTTCCAGTTGCCACATAAAGGGCACTGACTTGTGGGCACTCCCCAACTGATAATTATGGTTGGTGATGGTGACCCACTGTGCCCGCAAGACCTTGACCTGTATGAGGCACTGCTGTGCCAACCAGTCCTGCCCACACTCCTGCATCTGGCCTGACAGCCCATCATAGATGTAGGCATTGGAGTGCCTGCCCCATGATAACTGCTACTGCACCTCCACCTCACTCCACAGCACCATGAGGTTGCCAGTTTCCTCCCATGACCAGTTCGGGCCCTGAGTGGCAGCATATGGTGACAAGGCTATCGGAGCTCCTGTGGCAGCTCTCTAGGCCTCCACATGGCAGTCCTTGTGCTGCTGGGTCTGGGCAGCTGCCTGCAGTGCCCAGCTCAGGGGCACAGCAGAAGACTAGGAGCTGTGGGGTGAGGTGATGCCCTGCAGCGCCTGTAGGCTCAGGCAGGTTACTGGGGGTTGGCTGTGGGTAGCTGGTACTGGTCTCAGTGACCAGGAGCCAGATGAAGCTGGGCCCAGGTTGTAGGAGGCCTGGCAGGAGCCTGGGGCAGCCTGCAGGGCTGATCGGCATGGGTCTGGCAGCTGTGCAACACTGCGGTATGTAGGCATGCTGACACAGGTCGCCTGTGGCCTGTGCAGGGGCAGCAGAGGCCAAGAGTCCTTCCCAGGCTCCCTGCTGTTGTGCCCGAGGCTTCCAAATGCCTGAAGACTTTTAAAGGGCCTGTGGCTGGGGCTGCTATAGAGGCGGTCCAGCCACAGGCCCTGCGGGCTGAACTCAGGCTGGCCCCCAAGTGGCAGCGCTGACTGGGAACAAATGTGCTCCCAGTTGGTGTCTACTCATGTGTTACTGTATCTTAAAAACTTGTGAGTAAAGTTGCTCCTTGCATTTTCAGGTAGCAAATTTACTTATGAGTAGCAAGGTTTATTATGCGGTAAGCATGTACATATGCACATACTGTGCAGTAAACTATGCTACTGTGCAGTGAACTGTCTCACGTAGATGCACCCACCTGTCCTAGGACTTAATTCATAGGTTCATAGATTGTAAGTCTGGAAGGGACCTTGGAAAATCATTGGGTCCAGCTCCCAAATCAAATAGCAGAAGAATTTAGACCAATTGGCATGGATATTTGCCCCAAACCATAAAACAAATAGTAACAAGGCTTAAACTAACCTAAAATGTAAACATGAAAAAAGCTCACTGAAAGTTCATTTTTAAAAGAGTCTAGCTGAAAAATATGTCAGAAAAAAACAAATTGAAAATAGTGTTCCATTAACAACTTAATCTTCTGTGATAATGTTGTTTGATACATCCTGGTTCATTATGTCAAGCTGCATTCAATTTTATCCTAATCAAGATATTCAAAGAAGCAAAGTGTTGCACCATATGGTACATCAGTTGTTAGGTACTCTTTAACAAAAGCTTTTTTAAAGCTGAATGTCAGACTGAACCCTTTCAAGGAAGCTATTTATCAGCATCCCTGAATAAGATGTTTTAAGTGATGAGATTGTTCTGTGCATCAGCCAAGCAGTCTTTTGACATTTTCATGTATCACAGCTATCTTCTTTCAACATCCATTAGCTCTCCTTTGAAAAATTAAGACCATTGTTATAGAATGGCATGACCACGTGTCTTGGTGGATAGTATACTGAAGGAGGAATCAGCTAGTGTGGATTCTATTGGTAGAGATCTACCTAAACTATGCTGGAAGTGTGCTGCGCAGCAGCTCCTTTAATTTTGCCCTTTTTGCCATGCATTCCCCCACTGCTGATTGGCCAAGGGACCCCAGTGGCTTCACCCCTTGTAGCTAGCTCCTGATTGTCCAGGAGGCAAATTTCTGTAGTTTAAAATATGCTGCAGTTTTTGTCTATTGGATGATCAGGAGGAGCAGCAGCACCATCATGGACCTTCTACCAATCAGCAGCAGGGAGCGGGTGAGGGGTGTGGAGTGAAAAGATCAAGATTAAAGGACCCATTGCACAGCACACTTCTGGCATAATTTGGGTAGATCCCTATCTATTGGTAATTGTCCCATGGACCTGAATAACAGTCCCTTCACAGGCAAGTTCCTCTATTGCTTATTGTCTTGCCTATTTAGATTGTAAGCTCTTTTTACAGTCTAAATACTATATCTTGCTGTGTTTGTACAGAAGGTCTAAATCTCCATTTAAGCTGTTAGATATTACTAAAATGCAAATAATAAAAATATAGAGGTATCCAGGGAATTGAAGAGATGATTTGTCACAGAAAAATGTTGATCTGTCCACAAGCAAATGCTTCAGGAATGGAAAAGGTCCAGGATAGAATTCCTTTAGTTCAAATGCATGCTCTGACAGATCTGGATCTAAACTAAGGATTTTGAACTGAGGTGTCTCACATCCCTGGCCATCCATCCATTTATAGGATGCTATAATAGTGGGTGAGTTTCTTTCTTTCCTTCTTGGAAAGATCTTGGTGCAAAAACAAGATTTTTCAAGATGGGAAAAAAGTTTTGCAAGACAGAAATGTCTCCTGCAGCCCTAAATAAAGTTAGTGAAAGCAACGCTTGACTAAAGGACTGATTGAAAAATAGACTAAAGGCTTCAGGATTTGTCTTCATGTGTCCATGCTTATTTCATGTTCTGTTTATAACGTATAGTGATGTACCGGCAAGAGGTAGAGCAGGGTGATGCCTTCAAGAACAACTGGTTCAGAGAGGCATGAACTTTTATAGGCAACAGCCTACTTCACCAGATGCTGTATATAAGCAGAAACATAGAATCTGTCCAAACAGGTTGTTGCCTTCAAAATCTCATGCCTCTCTAAACTAGTTAGTATGTAAGATATCACCCTTCCCAGCCTTCTGCCAGACTTTAGATTAATACATATGACTACCTTTGTACTCACAGGGTGCGTCTACATGTCACCCTATGGTAGAGGTGCGCTCCCCCATTATAATGCGCTGCCCCAGTGTCATAGTGACAAAATCTAACCTTGAACTGTGCTCATGGTGTAGTAGGGGTGGTTACTGAGCCATCCTTTAGTACTTTTAAAAGGATGTATTAAAGTATAGCACTGTAACAATATCACTGTATGGCAATGTGTAGATGCATCATAGTGAGGTATAGAAGAATTTTCTGGGACCAGTAAAAACCTTGAATTTTCGATGTTCCAAAGCACATTTTGTAGTCATTAACTGCAGTCAGTCTTCAAAGCTTTGGAAATTTCCTGCTCTTTTATTATTATTGAATAAAGACTATTGCTATCAATGAAAAAAAAGGAGCTTATCAGGTATACTTGTTAAAGTACGACACATTAAAAATTGGCTACAAACTTATCTAGTCTCTGTCATTTATAATTAGCATGTGGTAGTCCATTAAAGCAAGCCACTTTGTGATTCCAGTATAACATTTTTAATTGGAATCATATTAGGCTAACAAATTCATGTCTAGTTGGAAAGGATCCAATATGCAATCTTCTGATGTTCCTGGCACACTATTGCATTTGATTTGACTTCTTTTTTAATTTTATCTTTTCCAGAAAGTGCCTGTCTTTTAATCTCAAATCAGTAAGCACATTGCTGCAGTAAAGGCCCATTTATAATAGTTTATGCACAGGATATTGTAACTAGATGAGAAAAACACCATATCTCCTAACATGCTGTTCACTTCTGTAGTCATTGAGGATCTAGTTTTCAGGTATAGAATCATAAAAATCTTTGAAAATTATGATTGAAAGGAACCTCCAGAGGTCATTTATTCAACCCCCTGCCAAAAGTGAGACCATTCCCTACTGAATGATCTCAGCCAAGGCTTTGTCCAGCCGGGTCTTAAAAGCCTCCAAGGATGGAGGTTCCACTACTTCTCTGGGTAACCTGTTCTGGTGCCTTACTACCTTCCTGATGAGAAAGGTTTTCCTAATATCTAACTTAAACTTCCCTTGCTGCAACTTGAGACCATTGCTCCTTGTTCTGTTACCTGCCACCACCAAGAACAGTCTAGCTCCACCCTCTTTGTAACCACCATATAGGTAGTTGAAGGTTGTTCTTAAATCTCCCTTCAGTCTTCTCTTCTCCAGACTAAACAAACCCAGTTCCTGCAACTCTTCTCATAAGTCATTAATCATTTAATCATTTTCATTGCTTTCTACTGGACTCTCTCCAATTTGTCCACAACCTTTCTATTATGGGGAGCCCAAAACTGGACACAATACTTCAGATGCGGCCTCACCAGAGCTGAATAGAGGGGAATAATTACTTCCCTTGATGACTGCATATGTAGAAGTAGACCAAGCAATGAAAGCTCTTTCTGGCTTCTGAAATTCTCAACACCTTACTGACAGCAGAATTAATATTTTAATTCTGAAAAATTATTGTACTAAACAGAGTTATTATTTCTATCCAGTAGGTTAGAAAAGTTGGTGGACTTTTTTTTCCCCAAAGAGAAATTTAGGGCAAGAAACTTAACTATATTTTCCCATAAAAGTTTGTCAGTGAAGAATGTGAGGTAATTTTTCCTTATACATATCCTTTAATAAAGCACTGTGGCAGAGAGACATTATAAATCTTAGCAGCATGCTAACAGAACAGATTTCTAAAGTCAACTTCAAGGTCACTTTATAATAATTTTCTCTCTATTCAGAATGTGCAATAGCAAGAATATTTTACAACTTCTCCAACTAACTCGACTTGATTTGAATTGTGGTCTGCTAGCAATAAAGGGCAAGATAGATAACTAGCTACTCCCCAACCACAAAGCTGTAGCAGAAAGCCCTCTTTTCCTCTTGTCTGAATTTGCTGTCCCCTCTTTGAATATGTTTTTCCTCTTTTACCTTTTCTTCCTTCTTCTTTCTTTCACTTTAAGATAAGGAATTGTGTTTTAAAATTTGTATGTGTGCATTTTGTATCTCCCCTTGTATTTTGGTATTTTTATCTATTTTTATGCCATGGCATTTGTAGCTTATATTTTGTACTCCTGACCTTTCAACTTTCAACTAAATGTGTTTAGTTTCATAAATAAGTTATACATTGTAACAATGTTAACAATGACAGGAATCAAACTGCCCTTGCCTGTATCAGTCTAGCCCCTGAAAGAGCAAGTGAATCAGTGATTGAATGTGTAACATGGTAGCAGGCAGAAATTAACACCTGAGAGACTGCAGATCAACCAATAGAAGAACTCAATAGAAGACAGTATAACAACTGGGAAATCGCTAAACCTCACTGATCAAGGGCTAGAAGCCCTGGCCTGATTTAATCAATGCCAGGGACCAACTTTTGGGCTGAATATCTCCAAATTGACCACTCCCAGAGCCCTATTCAAAATTCATCAATGGACTCCCAAACCTGCACGTACATGCAGACGACCCCTGGGGCTGACAGATGCCATCCAGTAGCCACCGAGGGGGGAAGTCCCACAAGGGTCAATGACCCCTGGATTGGGCAAACCTGAAAATTGGGGAGTCACCAAAGTCTGCCAAGGACAGATAAAAGGCAGTGAAAAGTGACCCTCAGTGGCGTTCTTTTGATCTCCAACTTAGCCTGACCTGTCCAGCCAGAAGGACCAGCTGGAGACCCCCTTCTGGAGGATACCACGCTGAAAGAAGCCTCGACTGGCCATTGACGGCAGACTCCAGAACTTGTAGGATAGGTATACCTGACTCTGTAGCTTGCTACTGTGTGTGTATGCATGCGTGTGTGTGTGTGTGGGGGGGGAGATCAGCCCCAAAGTTTATGATTTAACTCATTACAGTTTTTCAATCCACCTAATAAACCAGAATTTTAAGGATTCACAAGTTGGACATTTATAGCCAAAAAAGCAAACACTTTTTTTTTGCAAGGCATTACAAGAACCTACAGTCTCCCTTAAATAAAATTAACCATCAAAGGGGAAATCATCTGCCCAACCTATAAAATGAAGAAGTCATTAGTGTATGCCATAATTATTGCTTTGCTTTTAATTATTTATATTTATGAAAGACACTGAAGACTTAGGTTGAAAATGAATTGCTACCTTATTGTAATTTTTTCTCCATTGTATTTTTTAAAAATTATATGAATATGAATGGTGGAGACAAACTACAATTAAACTGTATCAGAAAACACATGTGATCATGAATAATTTATTTTCAGCCTTCTCCAGCACTGAAGATTTAACTGTATAAATAAATTCCTTGATCCTACACTTTGTTACCATGCATTCTGGTATTTGAAGACTATTATCAAAGCCCTTATCAGTCTTTGCTTCTCCAGGGTAAATAACTCTAGTGTTTTCAGCCTTTCCTCACAAGTCTTGTCTCCCACTTCCCTGATAATTTTTGTTGCTCTGCATTGGACTTTTTCCAAACTATCCACATCCTTCTTGAAGTGTGAGACCCAAAACTAGACAGTACTCCAAGTGAGGCCCCATCAGTGCTGAACAGAGTGGAAGAATCACTTCCCTTGCTTTGCCAGTGACACTCCTGTTAATACAACCCAGTATACTGCTGGCTTCTTTCGCAATAAGAGCACACTATTGGCTCATTTGCCACTTATGGGTCACTGTAACATCCAGGTTCTTCTCTGCAGTACTGCAGCCTAACTAGTCATTCCTCAGGCTGTATTTGTGCAGGTGGTTATTCTGTCCCAGTGCAGAACTTTGCATTTGTCTTTGAGGATGGAGATGAGTTTTCCTCTGTGGCCATAAGGGATAGAACAAGGAGCCATGATGTTAAGCTGCAGCAGGAGAAATTTAGGTCGGAGGCTGGCCAAGCATTGAAATTAGATATCCAGAGAAGTTGTGGAATCCTTATCCTTGGAAACTTTCAGAGACAGGTTAGCCAGACACTTGACTGGGATTGATTAATCAGGGATGATCCTGCTTGATGAAGCATAGATGACTTTTGCTCAGCACCCAACAACTAGGAAGATGGCCTTTCAATTGCTCACGGATCCTGTTACTCATTAGCCAGTGTAGGCAAGGAGCAAACATCAGCACACATTGCTCGCAACAGCTTTATTCAGAAAGGAAACAGCTTTGGACAAAGGTCCCTCATAGACACACAGCCGGTGAATAAGGGCACTTACATTGAACAATAGTTTTTTTCCACATTTTATACACTTTGATTTATACTCATTACCATTTCTTCCACCCTCGCTCCTCCTATGTTCTGCCCATCTCTTCTCCTACCTCTAGCTCCACCTCTGTTTACGGTTTCCTTCATTAGCATGGAATTACCTATTCATTTTATTCATTTACATACCCTTTTGCTATGAGTGCATGTCCAAGGCCACAAACTCCCTTCTTTTGGTCACTGAGAGGACTTTGGCAGCTTCATTACCAATCATTATTCATTCTTTTGAATTTGTTCATCTTGGTTACGTGTTATCTTCTACATTCCAATCTGTTTTGCTGCCCCAACTTTTACCATCTCCACATTCCTAAGGCTTCACCTCATTCACAGCGTGCAGAATCACACAGACTCACTTGCTGCTTTCTCAGAAAATGGTTAACACAATTAAGAAGGTTTCTTAGCATAAGTACTCATAAGCAAAATTTTATATGTATATCTCACAACAATACTATTATATAGTTAAAAAACTACTTGCCTAAGCATTTGCAAAGTTATTTTTAATATATATAATTCTGCCTTGTGGTCAGCAGCTTTTGCTGGGCCACAGATTAAAGTCTTTTATTCAGCTGCAAATCCAGTGCTCCCCAAGATCCAAATATTGTCACCCTAAGAACTTTGTGAGGTCCTTTCCAGCCCTAGTTTCCCATAATTGCAGTTATTAATTGCTCAAAGCCCTTAGTGTTTTCCCAGGGGAGTTCCTTATTTTGCATTTTGAATTTAAAGAAAAATAAGTGAAAAAGTAGTATAAGGAAAAAGTAACATTAGGAGCTTTGCAACAGATTGCTTCTCTCCTGCAAATCTTTGTAGTTACAAAAGTACTGAGGTGCACAGCTTGGATGCCTCTACTAAAGGGCATAGACATTCTTTTAATGAACCACTTCACATCTTTCCAAGGGATTTCAATTACTTTTCAACATACAGTGCTGTTAGCTATAGGCATCTGGCTGGGGTCACATCACCCCAGCACTCTTTCCTGCCTAGGGCAGGGGGTTAGACTCGATGATCTGTTGAGGTCCCTCCTTACCTTAGCATCTATGAATTTATGAATCTATGCAGGCACAAGCAGCACAACCGTGTTTTAGGATCTCATCCAAACCTCTTCTTGTCAAGTGTGTACTTTGTGAAAAACGGGCCAGGCTACTGTACTTCACCTGATAAGTACTTTGTACCTCTGCCAAATAAAAAACAGTTTTAACCAGACCAGAGACATTTCCTTTTTGGAAGCAGTTATTTTGAATGGCTATGTTAAACTGGATATATCTAGCCCCAGAAGCATGCATATATTTTTATAATGAAAAATAAATGTGTCTATTCCCACTACCACTGTCCTTAACAACTGTTGGGTTTCTATGCAAACTTTCCAAGCCAAAGTTTGGAAAAGTTCACCTAAACATAAACATTTCAGGAAGTTACATTCTGAAACAGTTTTATATAAATAAATGCCAGGTTCTCATGGGTGGCTCTATGTGCGCTGAAAAATTTTGGAGTATTCTGTACGCCATACACAAATATTTCCCCAGACTGTAGTAGTGTTTCATCTTTATTTGCAGCTACAGTTTAGCTATTTTATGGATTTTTTTTAGCATGTTTATACTTGTATGAACCATGGGTTTGGGTATGAATATATTTTTTTATTTTTATAATTGGACTAGATTTAGCAATCAATTCACTGCCTTCTTTAAGCACCAGGTAGGTTCCTCACCAGGCAGTGGCTATTCACACCTCAGAGGAACCCTGAGTTGCAGGAAGGAGGATGATCTCTAGATATGTACCTGCAACTGGTATGCATATTAATCAACCAGGAAAGTGGCAAAACTATGAATCTTTACTTGGAATGAGGGCCAACCTCAAATAATGGCTAGTTACATCCCAAGGGGAGATGTCTCAGTTTACCCAGACGATGATTAGAGTGGACTTCAAAAGGGCATCTCATGCTCAGGGGGTCTCTCTTTCCCTATGGAATAAGGTAGTATAAGAATGATGTTGTAGCCATGATGGTTCAGAAATTATGTGGGAGGCAAACATTTCTTAGGGTGGTATCTTCTATTGGACCAACTATGTAGCTTGGACTGTAAGACATTCTTCCTCAGGTCTCTAGAATTGCACTTTTGTCACAGATCTAAGCACATATCCCACAGCTGCTCACACTCAAAACTCCCCTCAAACTCAACTTTACACACAAAGATCCTTCCTAGAGTGACAACAAATTCAATTGACGAGTAGGTGGTTATAGAAACAGAGAACATCCCCTCCTCCCACTGTAGCTCTTTTTAGCCCATATTTGCTGATTTGGGGTTTTTTGCACAAATATAATTCATGAATTCCAGGGTGTTTCAACCTCTACTACTCTGCAGCTGTTCATTTGAAATGTGCTATAACTGTATATCCTCATTCTGATACATTAGTTCTTGCGTGAAGGTGGAGGGTGGGGAGGGGGGCAGTTTATGTGAATGATTTGCTACGTCATGGGAGGGGAGAGTTGACCAAGCTGTTTCCTTCAAAGGTTCTTACATGAAACTGGGCAAAGAGTAGCAGAGTGATAAGTTGCTCCAGTGCATAGAGTCAGCATTTATCCATACAGTGAACGTTTGTTGAATATCTGAATGGTTCATCCAACCCAAAACCTAGTTGAAAACATTGAATGCCTCCTTGCCAGTATTCAGGGTAGAACTGATTCTAGGGCTAAGTACAGACAGTCAAAAATCCTGAGGCTGAATCAATTCAATCTTCACAGGTTAGTTTAAACTGCATAGATTAACTGATAAGCAAGTGAACAGACATTCACTTTTGATTCAAAAAATGCAGCCAAATGCTTGCAGTGGCTCAGGCCAGAAGCTGATGGGTGCTAGAGTATGCTTCCCTGATTGACTGGAGCAGACAGTTTGGGCCAAAGCTAGCCCACCACCCACTGCAAGGAGGGGTTTCTGGGGGAGATGCAAAACATCCTGGGATGCCTGGGGGACTGTGAATTGACTTGAATCTGGAGGGGATCTGGGACAGAAGTTCAAACAACTTATTGAAAGTAAATCAGTTAAGTCTGATACTATATCCATCCAGGTTTGTCTTAAACTGGTTTTGGCCATTTTGAAAGCAGTTTATGTGCCCTGAACTTCTGTTGTGTTATAGATTTGAACTGGTTTCTGATCACTTATACCATATACACGTAACTTCTGTTTCTAGCCTAGGAGTCTACTGGTTCATCATTGTCACCTTAGCAAACTGACTCCTGATTTTAACATTATCTCAATCAAACAACATGGCTTATCTTCCCAGCTACCCACAGGAATTATAAATAAATACAAAGAATGAATTAGATACTCTACTAATTATTTGGCAATAGATAGTTGTCTTAAATTACTTTTTGTCTAAACACAGATTTTTAAAAATAGTGAGGTAATTAGCACAATGCTATCACTGCTGTAAAATCCTAAGTGGAAGCAAGATAACTAATGTTTAATTACAAGGTAGCTATACAAAGTGAGGCACTATACTCCCAAGCCATGATTCAGTTCACCTAGTTTAGATAATAAAACTACACTTGTTTCCACAGGGATAATTCATGTGTATTGCCCTATAGTAAAAACATGCTTTCTATAGTCAGCAAACATAGCCACAGAGAATCTCACTGGCACCCTCACTTCAAAGACTTGTTCTATCATTAGCTTCATTGATGAGTCATTTTGTATAGTAGCCATTTTTATCATAGTATCTAGGTTCAGAAGAGGCCTAGAGTAGGCCATCAAGTCTGACTCCCTGCCAATGGCAGGAATGAGTGCCAGGGTCACAGGACCCCAGCCAAGTACCTATCTAATCTACTGTTAAAGATGTCCAAGGTAGGAGCAAGAACAACTTCCCTAGGAAGCCGGTTCCACGTCCCAGCCACCCTAACTGTGAAGTAGTGTTTCCTAATGTCCAACCTAAACCTGCTCTCCAGTAACTTGTGACCATTGGTCCTAGTTACCCCTGGTGGTG
>JAGPOW010003316.1:64236898-64267045 GCA_030014935.1 Caiman crocodilus
CCTAGAGCAGGCCATCTAGTCTGACCCCCTGCCAATGGCAGGAAACAAGTGCTGGGGTCACAGGACCCCAGCCAAGTACCTATCTAGTCTACTCTTGACTACTGGAGACCCTTAGGGTAAAATTCATGGGGAACACAGCACAGGGAACACAATAGTGGGAGTCTATTACAAGCCTCCCACCCAAAGTCAAGAGCTTGATCAGGAGTTCTCCAGGGAATTGGTTGAGGCTTCACACTCCCAGTGCATTGTTGTCACGGGAGACTTCAACTACCCAGGCATCTAGTTGGAAGACAGCTCAGCCAAATCTGAGTGGTCGCAAAGCTTCCTCTCATGTGTGGATGACCTGTATCTGATGCAAGAACTCTATGGGCTGACGAGAGGTAAAGCACTGCTCAACCTAGTACTGGCAACTGGGGAAGACCTAATCAGTGACCTAATGATTTAAGGAAAGATGAGTGACAGTGACCATGAGCTGATCACATTCACCATCTGCCATAAAGTTGGCAAGTCAGTCAGCAACACAGAAGTCCTCAGCTTCAGGAAAGCTGACTTTGATAAGCTCAGGAGGCTTGTCGGTGAGGCCCTAAGTGACTACAACCTCAAGGAGAGGGGAATTCAGGAAGAGTGGTTGCTCCTCAAGGGAGTGATCCTAGATGCACAAGCTAAGATTATTCTGTCTTGGAGGAAAGGCAGCAAAAGGGCATAGCAGCCCCCTTGGCTCAGCAGGGAACTAGCGGACCTCCTATGTCTAAAAAGAAAGACCTACAAAGGATGGAGGACTGGATCCACCCCCAAGGAGGAAAATTCTGCACTGATCTGGACCTGCAGGGAGTGAACCAGAAAAGCCAAGGCTACGAATGAACTCCAACTTGCTTTGAGTATCAAGGACAATAAAAAGTCCTTTTTTATATTTGTAGGGAGCTGGAGGAAAAGCAAGGACAACATTGGACCCCTGCTAAACCAGATGGGACAGCGGACAGTCGATGCCCAGGAAAAAGCCAACTTGCTAAATGGGTACTTTGCTAAATGGGTACTGTTTTTCACTCAATGGTGACGCCTGGGTGAGGGTGATTCCTTGGACCCATATTGTTCAACATCTTCATTAACGATGTAGACATTAGTATAAGAAGCAGACTGGCCAAGTTCACTGATGATACCAAACTTTGGGGTAAAGCATCCACACTTGAGAACAGGAGGGTGATCCAGGATGACCTTGACAGGCTCAGGAAATGGGTGGATGAGAACTTGATGGTGTTTAACACCAAAAAATGCAAGGTTGTCCACCTTGGGAGGAAAAACCTGAAGCATGCTTATAGGCTTAGCAGTGCTGCGCTGGCTAGCACTAAGGATGAAAGCGACTTGGGGGGGGTCATGATTGATCACAAGATGAACATGAGCCCTCAATATGATGCTGCAGCTAGTAAAGTGAGCAAAATGCTGTCTTGCATCCATAGATGCTTTCAGCAAATCCCAGGACATCATTCTCCCATTGTACTCACCCTTCGTAAGGCTGCAGCTGGAGTACTGCATCCATTTTTGGGCTCCACAATTCAAAAAGGATGTGGAGAAGCTTGACAGAGTCTGGAGAAAAGCCACGTGCATGATCAGAGGTCAGGAAAACAGACCTTATGGCAAGAGGCTGAGAGCTTTCGGACTTTTCAGCCTGGGAAAGTGCAGGCTTAGGGGTGATCTGATGACCACCTTATAAGGGGTGTTCACCAGGATCTGGGGGAACATTTGTTCACCTAAGTGCCCCAAGGGATGACAAGATTGAACAGTTATAAACTCCTATAAGACTGTTTCAGGCTGGACTTCTTTACTGTCCGAGCCCCCAAGTTCTGGAATAGCCTGCCATCAGAGGTGGTTCATGCATCTACTTTGAACACCTTCAAGAGAAATTTGGATGTTTACCTTGCTGGGATCCTATGATCCTAGCTGACTTCTTGCCCTTTGGGCAGGGGGCTGGGCTTGATGATCTTCCAAGGTCCTTTCCAGCCCTAACGTCTATGAAATCTATGAAACTTTAATGTGCTGATATTCACAATTATAAGTGACCTAATTGTAGCGTGTGACCTCCCTCTTAGGAAGGAAAAAACAAATATATGAACGTACAAATGGGAAATTGGTGTCTAGGCAATAGTACCACAGAAAAGGTTTGGGGAGTTATATGGAAGCAAAAATTAACAAAATGAAGGCACTATTAGTGCATAAAAGTCTGATTCTGAGATGTATTAAAAGGAGTGTTGCATGTCAGATATTGGAGGCAACTATTCCAATCTACTGGTGAGGTTTCATCTGGAATACTGTATAGTGTTTTTCTCCTGGTCCTTAGATGCAGACAAGTTGAGGAGCCTAGGAGAGCAACAAGAAAAATAAGTGTTAGAAACCTTGATCTATGAAGATTGGGTTTAATTTTGAAAAGAGATTATGAATGTGGAGTACAATAGCAGTCTTCCACATACTTGGTAACTTAGCAAGTCATGTAATAAATATCATAATATCCACCAAGGATATGGTAGAGACTGGGCAGTAATCGGCTGCATTTTCACTAAGGGAAATTTAGACTGTGAAGATTGTTCATCCCTTATCCCTGATTATAGAAATTGTTAAACACTGGAAAATATGGAGGGTGTGGAAACCTTCTTAATCATAGAATCATAGGATGTCTCTACACATGCATTTTAGTGTGACTAATTTAATAAACGTAGGCTAATGCACATTAAGTGATTTTTGGCAGGTGTTTGCACATGCAAGGACTTGGCACTAACTTTAGTGCCAAGTTTCTGCAGCCCTCCTATGTGCCCCTAGTGGTTGGGCAGACCCAGCACTAATATTAGTGCCAGGTTGCATCTACACGTAGGTTAATGCACTTTAACTAATTGTGCCTAAATTTGATACCTGCATTTTAGGTATCAAATTTAGGTACAATTAGCCTATTTTTGCCATTTTTAATGAGCATTAAGGGTGCACAGGTGTAGATGTGCACATGTAATGCACATTAAATTATTCTAATGTGCATCAATGTGTCTTTTGTAGGTGCACCCATAGAATCATAAAATGAAGGTTGGTAGGGATCTTGGGAGGTCATCTAGTCCAACCCCCTGCTCAAAGCAGGACTGTCCCCAGCTAGATCATTCCAGCCAGGACTTTGTCAAATCAGGCCTTAAAAACCTCCAAAGATGGAAGTTCTACCTCCTCTCTACATAACCTGTTTCAGTGCTTCACCCACCTCCTAGTGAGAAAGTTTTTCCTAATATCAAACCTAAACTTCACTTGTTGCAACTTGAGATGGTTGCTCCTTGTTCTGTTCTATCTCTCACCACTAAGAATAGTCTAACTTCATCCTAAGGGAGTTTTCAGTAAAAAAGATTATTCAAACTGTTGTCAGGGATAGTCTAGGTCCACTGGATTCCATCTTAGAGCAGAGGCTGGGCCAGCTGACTTCTTAAGAGCCTTTTCAGACCTGCAATTCTGTCATTTTTGTTCTCATTGCACCAAGACCTGTCATTTATTGTAAAGTTATTATATGAATACAAATAGCAAAATAAAAATTAAATATTTTTAAGTACCACGATGCAGATTGAAGAAAAAGGAAAATATCTGTCACCAGTGACCACTTGATAAGAGCCAAAACCATTTGTCTGGCAGTTAATAAAAATTGGGACTATAAATTTGCAAGAAAATTCTAGGTCAACAGCTTTCTGTGCTGTCACAGATTTTATTCCATTGTTGCTAGAATAATTAGTCATTTCCCTGATGTGGTAAGTATGTAGGGAAATGAGTTTGGGTTCAATAATTCTTTAGTGCTAGTCATTATGGTGTAACTACCTAGAAATCTCCTTTAATTGTCTCAATTGCTAGATACTATTTCATTTTAGTTTCTCACACATGACTGTGTTCTACATTGTGATCTTGATTAACTCGCAGCAGACCACTGCCTGGGATTAATCAGTAACAAAGCTTTGCCTGAAAAATGATAAATAAGGTTAATTTGTGAGGCACAATATTGAGTATTGTGATCTGAGGCCTAACAGTTTTATCCTGCTGGAACAGCACTGATTTTTGAGGGTTTACTGTGCATTTATACTGGTGATAGAGAAAATGTAGGCTCTTGTAATTAAACCAAACAGAAGCTTCAAGGGCCTCTTCTGCTACTAGTGTTTTAAGTGGTGTCACTCAAACAAAAAGCATGCAGGTATAATCCAATCCAGATAGAGGTCAATAGAAAGCTTCTTAATTACTTTATTTAGGTGCCTGAAATTAGGCCTATGCTTAAGCACTAGCTGCTAATATTAGAATTTACAGATTTCTCATGTTCCATATTTATTTCTCATTAAAAATTTCTATATGCAACTTGTTTGATTTTCAGGTAAGGCTTGTCATCCCTTTGATGAACTCAGAGTCCTAGGATGCAGCTCTGCATATTTAACATTGTGCACCATTGCCAGAATAAAAAATCATGCACTTTGAATTAACTGGCACCTGCAGGGTCAGTGCAGAACACTCCTTGTGTGAATCAGTCTCCAAGATATCTTTGCATAAGACTACTGGATTGGCCTACTGGTTGGTATATGAAAAAGCATTATGAACATCCTGCTTCTCCAAACTTTATACTAGTTCTGGAGTAGGGCTAGTAAGTAGTCCCATCACTACAAACAGTGTGATGTTTTAAAATATGTGTTCAGGTGTTTTCACTAACAAAGTCCTAGCATGCAAGTAGGTACACAATTTGCAGAGTGCCCATAGAAAACCCATTTAAAATGCCTGCCTTCAGATAAAGCAGAAGGCCAACCATATCTGCATATTCATTATGGTTACGTAGAGAATTAATATAATTAATACAATAAGCCTCTGCATAGAGTGAAGTATCTTCATGCTTCACTGAACTATCCCAGTATATGTATGAGACTTCTAAAAAACAAATATAAAGTATAACATGGTTAAAAATGGACTTCTTTAGTGTATGTAATTTTCTACCATAAATGTACATAAATCTTTATGCTAGATACTTAGGTGAGTTTGAGAGAGGGGATCAACTGGCAGGATGAGAATGTACCTCACTATTCAGCCTCTTTTGTTATATTCCTTTTTAAATGTATTCCATTACATTTTTTATTTTTCATTTTTCAGTGAGCTGCAGTAGGGCCAAACAAGCACATTGCTCTTTTCACACTAGTGAGCTTACTAGAATCAATGATCTAATGAAATCCTAGAGGGAAATTTGTTTATAACCATCTCAAGTTGTGCATATTTCCATTTCCTTTCATATTTACACAAAACACAAGTTACTGAAGAGCTGTATCTGAGAATTTCACAGTCTCCCTTTCTTTTCACAGCTTCCCTGTTGAGTGGGGAGGGGGACAACTTTATTTACAATATTATTATCCACATTTTTAGAGAGGGGGAACTAAGGTACAATTTAAATGCCAGATTCTATGCTACCTATTATACTCAGAAGTGGAATTAAATGCCTAAGTGTAATTTTATTCCACTACTTGGTGTTTATTTAATTAAACAACAAGTATAAAACATCTTATTTCTGTTGTTCACTGAACTCAGTCAATGAAAACATTTCAATTCAATTTTCTATATGCAGCTGTTAAAGTAAATGAATTAGAGGAGAAAAACTGGAAGTCACATGAGAAAACACAGTTTCATCTCTGATATTGCATCTATAATCTGGACAGAGAATACATGAACATTTTTTCCATACACATTTTTGGCATGAGAAGATATTACCTCATGCCAGCTCACATACTAAACTCAGACTGTGGAATAAGCTCCCTCCAGAGGTGGTGCAATCGCCTACCCTGGAAATCCAAGAGGAAGGGCAAAAGCAACAGCAATGGTGCATGGTATAGGAGCAGGGGTCAGAGGTTTGCTGCTGTGGAAGGAGGGTGGGGGTAAGACACCCCCCCCATTTTTGGTAGGGAAAAAGATCAGTATTTAAATGGCAGCTTGACACACATGTCAGTGGTCAAAAAAGCAGGTGACATCACTGCCCTCACCCCCCCAGTTGAAGTGAACCTCCAGCTGTTGCTTCTGCAATGTGCATAGACACTGCTGATGGTACAGCCCTGGCCAGTTGTACTTCCGATATTGCATTTATAATTTGGTCAGAGAGTACATGAGCATTTTTTGCGCACACATTTTTGGCATGAAAAGATATTACCTCATGCCAGCTCACACACTAAAATGTCTTGCAGGAAGACCTATTGTTATAAATGGTGTCAAACTTTTTTTCCAGAGGTGATGAAAATAGTGATGAAAATAGTTAATAGAGAGGTTTATATAGAATACTACATACATTTTTTAAACATACAAGTATGAGGTAGGAGTGTAGGTTGTAGCTGTGTTGGTCTAAGAACATAGGCAGACAAGGGTCTTTGGGTGAATCTGATATCTTTTATTAGATCAACTCAAACAGTTGTAGAACAATTTTTAAGAAAGATTTTGGGTTCAAAAACCCTTCATCAGGCTAAGAAAGGTTCAGCAGTTGGTACGTGCTCTTCCTGGATGGAATGAGAGGTAAAGAAGCCAGTGGCTGGGCTGGTACGCATACAAGACAGGTAGTCGGTGAAAAGGTTGATTGAGGGGTCAGTGGGTGAGAGACAGGCTGGGTGGTGGGAGGAGAAGGGGGATGAATAGTGGAGAAGTACCTGGGAAGTCAGCTGTCAGACAGGTTATGTGTCATAAATCCAATGTCTATATTTAGCCCATGATTTTTAGTATCCAGGAGGTTGATGAATTGGAGTTCATAGGCTTGTCTCTGGGAAGTGTTTTGTAAATTCCCTTTGAGGATCAGGGCTGAGAGATTGGCGAGAGAGTGGTTTTCTTGTGAGAAATGTGCCCCCACTGATAATTGGGTATTTCTGTCTTTGCTAGATTTCCAGTGTGCATTCATTCTGGTGCACAATTGTTGTTTGGTCTCTCCTACGTATTTTCCATCAGGGCATTTGGTGCATTGGATAAGGTATATTACATTTCTGGAGGTGCAGCTGTAAGATCCAGGAATGTTGATGGCTCTGTTGTGGGGAGTAGTAATTGTGGGGATAGAGGAGAAGTGTTGGCAGGTTTTGCATTTCTGGTCATGGCACGGTCTGGATCCTTTTGGTGTGTTCTGGGCTTGAGGAAGTTTGCTTCTGGTGATGAGGTTAGCGAGGTTCAGTGCTTGTTTGAAAGCTAGGATGGGTGGCTCTGGGAAGATCTCTTTTAGAATAGGGTCTCTTTCTAGTACGGGTTGCAATTGTTTGAGGATTTTCCACATGGGTTCGAGGGAGGGGTGATATGTCATAACGAGCGGTATACGATTTGTGGGGGGTTTTCTTCTGTACTGCAGCAGTTCTTCATGTGGTATCTGGGTGGATCTTTCAAACGTGTGATCTCTCTCTCCTGGAGGAGTGTCCTTGCTGGGTGAAAGCCTTAAGAGTGGTGAGGTGGCAATCCCGGGTGTTCTCTTCAGTGCAAATGCAGTGGTATCTGAGGGCTTGGCTGTATATCACAGCTCTTTTGGTGTGTTTAGGGTGATTTCTGGTTCTGTGAAGAATGTATGTTGGTCTGTGGGTTTCTTGTATAACAGTCTGTAATTTGTCATTCTGTATGAGGTACGCATCCTTGTTTCTGTGAATGGCAAATGATGGAGAAGAGCTAAGTTAACTGTGGGCCTATTCTGTAATTGTTTATTAATATTATCTCTTATACCTTTCTATAAAACATCTGGTACATGAGGGCCTTCCCCCTTCCAGTCCTATAGTCAGGTCCACCAATTTGCATTTCTTTCTGTTCATGGCAGTGAAGCATTTATGCTGAGCACAGTAGTCAGTTTCATACTGTGAAGTTAACAATATTATGAACAGTTGTTCATGCTTTGAAATTACAACCCTTCGGGACACATAATATAAACTTTCAGATGTTTTCTGAGTACCAATTAGGAGACATTATTGCAGTAATTTTATTTTAAAGCTTAGACATCATGCAGCTAGTACAAATGTCTAAATTACTGGGATTTTCTTTCAGTATAGGTCTCCCCACAGGGTATAATATAAAGCATTAATCAACATCATAAATGACCAACAGTGTATTTTACCTCTGTACATAGGTGGTAGACAAAAAGTAACAAAGTGTGCCATGGGCCAGGGTACACAGGAAGGATGGGAGGAAAGAAAGTCTGTAAATTTAGGTTAAATGTCACAGCTGTGATTAATGTGGGGTCAATGTCAGAGTACCAAGGCTGCATTGTGCTGAATCTAAAAGATCTCTACTCTGCTGATCTTCCTTAAAGAGTGACACAATGAGTGTAATTGTTTTACTTGCATATTTGACAATAGCCTCAATGGGCATGTCCAGACAAGCCGGGGTGTGCTTCTCCAGTTGGGGCCAAGAGGACATGCTTTGACAGTTCAAAGCAGGCCACCACACCCAGAGCATGTTCTGGGCAATAGCTGCCCAGATGGCTGGGCAGGGGCACACATAGCAGTAGTGGTGGATAAGGACCAACCCTGCAGCCAGAGCCCACTGGTAGCTGGCCTGGAGGGGCAGATGTCTCATCCAGGTCTGGCAGGTGCACAGTAGGTCACAGGCAGGCAGCAGCCCCCATTGCCAGACTGCTGCAGTGGGTAAAGGGTACAGGAAACTCTCAGGGCTGCTTCAGCAGTCCAGCTGGCACAAGGGGTAGTGTCCCCAGGTACCAATTCAAAGCTCCTGAGAGTGAGTAGCCCTGAGCTGCTTGCCAGGGCAGCTTTTTGTACTGATAGGGCCAGGACAGGGCAGCTTTTTATACTGCTGGGGACAGCACAGGTGTCGGCCCCAGGGTCTAGCTCCCCCTGGCTGCAGAGCTGGGAGGATCCAGGCAGGGTTATTTTGCCCCAAGTGGTACAGTTTGCTCCACAACAAAGTGCATGTCCAAGCACGTGCAGAGGCAAAAAACCCTGGCTCATATTTGCACTGCTTCTATTTGAGCTGCTGCAAGCGCACATGCTTGCATGTGTGGATGCACCCAATGGATGTGTCTAGATAAGCATGGAGGTGTGATATGTAGTGCTGCAAACGTGCCTGCTGTGACACATACCACACACTGAGGTGTTCTCTGCACTGCAAGGGCATGCTGCCTGTGCATGCGCTGCTCTAGTTTTTTTCCCCCATAGACTTTTTTGATCCCGGGATATTCGGGGGTCAAACAAATCCATGGAAAAACCCCCCAAATGGAATAGCATGCACATGTTCAGTGTGCTGCAGAAAAGTGGAGCTGGGTCACCCAGAGATGCGCTGTGGCTGCCAGCCAGGCTCTGCCCAGCAAGATCACCACAGCTGCAGCCCTGGGAGGCCAGGGACTAAGTAGTGCTGTGGTGGCCTCTTCAGTCATTTTTGGACCTTTTTGTTCCCACAGTGCCAGGCTTGGGACAGAGAACTTCCCCATTCCTCAGCCCTGCTACTGGCTGCAAAGCACATGTCCCAGTAAGCTCCTGCTTCCTGTCCATGCCTGGGGGAAGCTGAGAGCTGAGCAGTGCCACAACTTGGGACAATGCTCCCCTGTCCCTTCAGCAAGTTAAGCAAGAGGAGAGCTCAGGGTGCTGCTGCCACTTGGCCATGGGACATTGCCCCAAGCCAGCATTGCCAAGCCAGGCTATGATCTTGAGCTACATGTGGTTGGGAGCTGTTCTCTGGTTCAGGACAGCTCCCTCCTGCTCCCTGGAGCCCAAGTCTAACCCCCACCTCTGCTATCCCATAGCTGATCCTGGGGAAACCTAGAGCTCTCCCTGGTTGGTGCAGGGGGCCAGAGTAGGGTAGGGGACCAGGAGCATCTTTGGACTGAACTGCTCCCACTGGGAACAAATTTGATCCCAACATGGGCATACCTGTAGATGCATTCCTGGGCACAATTTACTGTGCCTTATTTTAATGCGCAGTAACCTTAAGGAGCATTCATTGCACGTGTAAATGTGCCCATGTAGTGATGAAGAATGCTCAGCTTAATCCCCAGTGCTGTCTCTTCTAGAAATACAGGAAAATATTTTCACTCAGCAGAGGACTATGTCTTATCTTCTTATCTTCAACTTATTGGTTTCATGGTTAAATTTATCCAAAGAAACTGGGAGAAGTAGTAGATTTTCAAAATGTCATTAGAATGAATATTTCATTTTTTACATCTAACAAGAAGAGGATAGAAAACTAAACCCAACAATTAATGCCCCCTTCCCCGGAAGAGAAGGATCACAATATAATAAGATCAACGTATTTTCCTCAAACACATCAGTAGTAAAAAATGTATTCCCAAGATTCTGCCATGTTGCTGACCCCAAACTTATTGTAGTCAGTGCAAGTTAATTGACTTCACTGGTCTTTTGTTCTTTTAATTTACAATTGCTTGGTTTTCACCAACAATACAAATTAGGAGTCTTTTTTTTGAGCCACTAGCACTTCTCTATTATCTGTTCATAAAACATAGAATATTTTCAATTAAATGGGGTAAATAATGAGAGAGAAAGGCTGCAGTTTTAAATCTTTCTAAGTTTTAAAAGTGAAATTTAAAGAACAGCTAGCAAAAATATTTCATTATACATTCAAGAGTGAATGGGCTAAATTCATTCAAAGTGTCCTCACACTCAAGTCAAGGGTCTGACATTTGACCAGATGGCAAATGCAACGCAGGCACACAGCATCCTTTCAAGCCTATCTTTCCTTCTCAAGAGTAAAATTGATTTTGTCTTGCTACCTAAGCCAAAGTCTTTTATGGTTCAAAGAGCAGCAATTATCATGTCAAATGATACATGACAACATTATAAATTGACGTTTTCAGGGACCATGGTTATGATTATCAGATTATTTGCAATGACAAGTCACACTCAGAGGATGTCAAAAAGGAAAAATTACATGGTCTTATTTATGAAGATGAGAAGAAGAATTATACACACTGGAGGTGGAAGAACAGCTGTGTAGTCCCAAGAGGTAGCTGTTAATATTCTCTGTTAGGTATCATTTCATTCCTCAATGGTACTATGGAGTACTAGAAGGCAGTGTTCATTTCAAGAAAACTTGCCTCGGTATGGAGGCAAATAGATGAGAGAAGAAACAAAAGGAAGGAGCTGTGACTTGGCATCGCTTGGATCTACTCCTTTTCCTCAGAACTATTTGTCATGCCTGCAAACAAATATGCTAACCTTTGATTGGCCTCTTCAGTCATTTTTGGATGCACCTATGATTTCTTTTTCATATTGAGGGACTGCTTACTCCTATAATCATTTCAGTAGCACTTCAGGAAACACTAGCATGTATTAGCACTAAGAATGGAATTTGACATTTGTTAGGTTCGAAAGTGGATCTAGACACCTCAATCAGATCATATTCCACCTTTTTTCACAGGCCATAGTTCTCCTGCCTCTTTAATAACTCTCTTTAGCGTTCCCAATACATATTTTTTAGTGTTAGAGATCTGTTGCATTTTATACTTCCTTTTTCTGTAACTAATTATGTATTTATTTAGAGTACTAAGGAAATTATAGCTGGAAGGTTCTTTCCTAAAACACTACTATTACAGCCAATAAAATGGGAGGCAACAGATGAGTCTGCAATGTAACATATAATGGTACACCCCTCTGGAAGTTCTTTCAATGACTTGATTATAATTAATTAAGCACAAAAGCAGCTGGCCATAACACACCCTATACCATGTGTGATGTTGGCTCATTATGGTAAAAAATAGCAAAAGTTTGGGGATGTGATTGTTCTTGCCAATATCTTATTCCCCAGCAGCCCTGTTGTGTTTTGCTTCTCTCTGTGCAGCTGACTCCAGTGCATGGAAACTTTCTGCTCAAATATCAAGTCCTTTTGGACTAGTGTCATTCTCCAGTCACTCACATGTTCCTCAACCTTCTTCTTCTGTCTATACTTCTCCCTTTTTATAGATGACTTTCCTTGCCATTTCAAGCCAGCTCTCTCCTTCAAGCTCAGTTGCCTCTTAGAATCAGAGCAGCAAAAATTAAGGGCTGGAAGGGACCTGGAAAGATCATCAAGTCCAACCTTGCTGCTCTGGGCAGGAATACTGCTGAGATCAAATGATCCCAGAAAGGTGTCTGTCCAGTGTCCTCTTGAAGATTTCCAAGACTGGGGACTGCACCACCTCCTTGGGAAGTCTGTTCCAGATTCTGGTCACTCTTACCATAAAGTTCTTCCTTACATCCAACCTGAAACTGTCCTCTAACAGTTTATGGCCATTGCTCCTTGTCCTCCCCTGGGGTGCCCTAGTGAACAGTTTTTCTCTCAGCTCCTGATATTCACCCCTTACATACTTATAGATGGCCACCAAGTCCCCCTTCAGTCTTCTCTTCACAGGCTGAACAGTCCCAGATCCCTTAATCTTTCCCATAACGTTTGTCCTCCAGACCCTTAATCATTCTTGTGGCCCTTCTCTGGATTCTCCACATCTTTTTTGAAGTGCAGTGCCCAGAACTGGACACAGTACTCCAGCTCTGGGGTCTTACCAACACTGAGTAGAGAGGAAGTATAATTTCCTTAGCCCTGCTCACGACACATTGACTAATGCTGTTAGCTCGGTTGACTACAGCATCGCACTGGCAACTCACATTCATCCTGTAGTCAACCATAACCTTGAGGTCCCTTTCAGCCATCATGCTGGCTAAGACATCTTCTAATATTCATGTCACTGGTTACTTCTCCCCAGATGAAGCACTCTGCATTTATCTTTATTGAACTGCATCCAGTTCTGCTCTGCCCACCTTTCCAGCTTATCCAGGTCCACTTGTATCCGTATCCTATTCCCTATTGTGACTGCTTTTCCTCATAACTTAGTATTGTCTGCAAACTTGGCCAGTATGCTTTCCACATCCTCATCTAAATCATTGATAAAGATGTTGAACAGCATGGGACCAAGAGCTGAACTGTGCAGGACATAACTAGCCACCTCCCACCAAGATAACAATCCACTAACACCTTCTGAGTTCAGTCTCTTAGCCAGTTCCCAACCCAACTGACCATGGACTCTGTCAGCCCACAATTCCCCAGTTTTTTTATAAGAGCATCATGGTAGAATATATTGAAGGCCTTTTTAAAATCCAAGGATATGACATCAACCGTGTGTCCCACATCCAAGTGGTTTGCTACGTTGTCATAGAAGGCGATAAGGTTGGTCAGACATGACCTGCCCACAATGAAACCATGTTGGCTATCCTTCAGCATCATGCCTTCTGCCAGCCTCTCACAAATGGTCTTCTTGATATTTTTCCCCAAAATTGTACCCCCTCTCAGTTCATTCCAACTTTCTTTCCAACTCCTTTTTTCAATCCATCATTCTATTCCTTCCCTGGCTCCTCTTTTTGCTTTCCTCCATCAATAGTAAAGTTTAATTTCTCTGCCTCCACAGCCCCCAAAACATTAACTCACACTCTCTCAATTCTTTATCATCAGTGTTAGAGCTCTCACAGCATACCTGCACAGCTAGCCTATCTCTTCTCTGTATATGAAATGCATCTTGTTTTTCCATATTAATCCCCTCTCTGCTGACTGTATCTTCACCAGTCTTCTCCTAGGCTTGCGGAGCATGCCAGCATAATTGGCACTTGGTGGCATTTGGACCAGTGTGATTTAAGATCACATTCAACAGTGAGAACCTAGTACCAGGAGGGCATAGCATAACATTGCATTCTTGGGATTTGCTCAACTTATTAATCTTTGCAGGATTTTACTCTGAATGAAGGAACACTCTGTTTTTGGAAAGAGAGAAGTCTGATGCTAATACAGTTCATAATTTTTTAAATAAACAGACAGATAAACTCAATGGGAAAGAAATTGAAGGCGATCAGACTGTAATTAAAGTGAGTCTACATTGTTCAAAAAGACTAGTTTTTAATGAATATAGAAAGGCAAAGGCAGTTCTTACTAAAGTATTCAAAACCACTTCTCAATTATAGCTCTTTCCTTGTGCCAAAATTAATTTTTCATGCCAGAGCACATATGATACCTAAGGAGTTTGAAATAACATTTTTTTCTCTCTTTAAAAAGTATTTCTTTTCTTTTAGTGTTCTAATTCTCAAAAAGACTGAACCATTTTTGCTCAGACTTGGAAAAATAAAGTCATGTTGGGGCCACAACCAGCTGAAACACGTCAGCTCAGAAATTATTTTCAAAATTTTAGGCCACTGAAAGAGCAGAGGTGAGAATAAAAATGAAAAGGTTGCTTTCGCCCAACCTTGTTCAACAAGCAAAGAACAATCATCAAGAATTCCAAATACAAAGCAACCATAAAAAAGCACAGAACAAATTCTCCTGTATTGCATTCACTGGGATACTTTTACTTTCCAGGATCTGCCAGGATATTCATACTTTATAAAGCCAGAGAGAAATAGATCCAGAACAGGGGATATACTATTGTGGCTGTCTCTGCTCATTTTTCACCTTGGAAATAATGCTTTTTTGTGAAGTGCTTTCTTATAAACAGCCATAATATTATACAGCAGCATGGAAAAAGTTTTATCTGCAGCAACAGACCCAAGGATGTGTGAACCATATTTTTTCAAGGATGGCAGAAGATGCAATATGACCATGTGGAGATGATTTACAAAGAATAGGAGAACACCTTTTGATGGTGCTCTATAATTTTATCATTAAGTATAATCAAAGTAATGGATGTTCTAAAGGTAGCCTTTAGAATTGTTTTTGTGAAGTCATATAGTGTTACTGAACAACATAAAACACTAACTGGGTGCATTTACTTGTGCATTTACTGTGCAGCAAATTTACTTACCGTTCAGTAAGTGGTTTTTAGGCCAGCGTCTACACGTGCAGCCATTAAAGCACAGCAATGATGTTTGTAGACTGACTTAGGACTAAAGTTAGTTCCAGGTCAGTCCACACATACAGTGTTACTGAACAGTAAGGCATCTACATGTGTTTTACTGCAAAGTAACTAATCAGATGCAGGTATTAAATTTACACCCCAAGCTGGCATATGTTACCTTATTTACTGTGCAGTACAGGCACACGTGTAGATGCATGCCCATGCTGTGCAGTTATTTTCAGTTACTGAGCAGTAAATGTGCATCTGTAGACATGCCCACTCTGGACTTGTTTCTGCCTTCCTAATTCACTCCCATGATACCATTTACATCAATCACAAAAATATAATGCTGGAAGTTAATTTAGGAGGTCATCTAGTCTACTCCCTACTTAAGAAAGAATCATCTCTGTGTTAACCATTCCAGGCAAAAGTTTGTCTAACCTGCATTCAACTGCTAGTGAGACAGATTCCTCAGCCACTCTAATCATCTGTTTAAGGGCTTAATACCCTCCGTTAGAACGGTTAGAATGCTCTTAATATTAAACCCACATTTCTCTTGTTTCAATTTTAGCCCATTACTTTTTGTTTTGATCCCTATTGATACAGAGTGTGAAAAAGAGGATGGTGATATATTTTCCAATTTATCGGGGTCGTTTTGAATCTGAATTGTGTCTTTCAGTATGTCTGCTACCCTACTCAGTTTGTTGTAATCCATAAATGTACTAAGTCTTCTCTTGAATACATCCTCCAAGTTGTTAATGAAGATATTGAAGAGTACCAGACCCATGATGGACTTATGGGGGACCACACTTGATACGTCCTCCCAGTATGACTTTGAACCATCGATGACTACTATAACCCTGAATTTCCAACCAACTAGTTATACACCTATCTTATAGTAGTTCATTTAGATCATATTTCCTTAGCTCACTTTTCAGAGTCAGGTGAGACAGCATCAAAAGCCTTGTTAAACTCAAAGTATATCACATTTAAAGCTCCTCCTAATTCGAAATTCCTGTCACTTTTTCATGAAAACAGATCAGTTTATTTAGATTTGTCACGAGGGAGTCATGCCTATTTTGTTGTTATGTATCACCAGTGGAGTTTGCAAGCTATGTAGGTTTGGTTCCTTTAACTCCAACCAAATGCATTTAAAAAATATTCCACCTCATTTGCTCCTCTTTCTGGTATTTGCTGATATACATATGTGCGTGATGGAACACAAGATAATGAACCCTTCTTACTGTCATTAGAAGGAAGAAAGCCATTAGATAAAAGCATCAAAGTACTTACAGAACAAGTTTTGGAGTAACTATCTCCATCATTAAGCTTGTGATGAAGATTAAGTTCACCCTGCATATTAAAGAGAAGTGTTGAATTACATTAGATGCAATTTAAAACAGAGACACCAACTATTTGTTTCTATTTTAACACAGGCATTGTCACTGCTTCCTAGATATTACTCTTTTAATGGTAAAAACAATGAACCCTATTAAAAAACTGTAGCGACCACAGTGAAAGGCAGAAATGTTCTTAGGTCAGATAAGTAGAATAAAGTTGAGCTCTTTGTTGTTTATGGGAAACTGTTATTAGTGGCCATTTATAAAGTGCACTGCCACCATATTCTCAGCACTGACGCAGATTTTGCTGTTTATACAAATATATGTGCTAAGGTGCTGGGCACTTTTAAAAGCACCCAGTTCTGCAGCACATGGACATGTACAAATTCCCAGTATGTCCAACCTTTTAACCTTAAAAAAGAGTTGAGATATGAAAGGGAATGTTTGTACAGTGTAATGTTAGAAAATTAGTACATAGTCATTGCCGCAGTCCAGGACAAGAACTAAAATGCACTGATATTAATTTTAAGCACTTTATAAGGAGTGAGAGTGAGTGGGTTCAGTATATTTTCATGGCAGTGCTCCCTAGCATGGCTGATACAGTGTAAGACAGCACAGTAGTTGTGCTCCTTTACAGACTAGCTAAATGAGATGTGCATAGAAGCTAGGGACAGACTTTACATATAAACTTGTTTAAGTGATCAGAAACTGGTTCAAACCTGTAACAGAAGAAATGTTTGTTCAGTGTACATAAACCAGTTTGAGAATGGCAGAAACCAGTTTGAGATAAACCTGGTTGAATGTAGTATCAGACTTAACTGATTTGGCTCAAACTGGTTTATGCAGTGTATGTTCCAGACCTCTTGCTGATTTAAATTAAATCAGACTCCCCTAGCATCTTGGCATGTTCTCTGGGCTGGGCACGGCTCTCTGCTTATGCAGCATAACTGGCCCCTCCCCTCTGCTCCCTGGCTGCAGCTTTGGCACAGACTTGTAGGCACAACAGCTTCTGCCTGCTCCCTTACATCCCCTCCCTATTCTCTGCTGAGCAGACATTCACCCATCCCTCACAGACACCTCTCAGCATTAGCTAGCAGACCACATGCTGGCTACCTCCAAGCTGTGGCACATGGGACAAAGGCAGAATCAACATGTAGCTGGTCATGTCCCTCTGTTTTCTTAACACTGAAATAGGGGTGCTAAACATTCTCTGCTGGGCTGTTCAGGAGCAGGGGAATCCCTCCCTAATTAGAGTGTCCTGCCAGGGCCTGGCTGTGCGCCCCCCCCCCAGCTTAGCTTTGTTGGAAGGAAGGGAGGGCTGCTCTAGCACCCCTTCAGCTTCTAGCCTGAGCCACTGCAGGCAAGTGCCTGCATTTCTGGAATGTCAATCTGGTTATAAAGCCGATTTAGCCCAGCCAGGTTAGACTAACCTGGAAAGATTAAATCAGTTCAGGCTCAGGCTTTTTGAATGTCTGTCCCTAGTCAAAGAATACAAGCTTTTGTGAACCCAAGTTCACTTCATCAGAAGCTGTGAAATGACATGCAGAAAGCAGAGTATAGGGATAAATAAATTAGAATACAAAAGACAAGAGCTGGAGGAAAGACAGAAAGAGAGAGAGAGATGCTGGGGAACGGGGACAGTGCTAGGAGAGAAAAGCAAACTAGACGCAAACCCATAGGAACAAAGGGGGTCACAAAAGCTAATCCGGGTAATGAGATAAGAATCCATGGTCCCTGTTTAAACAATACTTAACACAGTCCTGTTTGTGGAAGATTTTCTGTTTTGAAGTTTCCTGTTCAAGCTGTTTTAAAAACATTTTCTGCCTAGAACAGCAATCCTAAGGTCAGTGATGGAGTGTCTAGGAAAATTGAGGTATTCTGCTACCAGCTTTTGTGTCTTGCTGCAGCTGATGTCAGATCAGTCTTCATTCATTCTGATGTGTACAAATTGCCCTGTCTGTCTGACGTAGTCAGCAGAGGGGCATTGTAAACAGGTGCTGATGTGTATGATGCTGGTACAACTGCAAGTGAATTAACTTTGAATGCTGTACTCCTTGGGCATGTCTACGTGTTCCTTTTTTAAGCGGGCTTAGCCTAAAACCACCATTTTAAAGGCACATTAAGAGCATGTGTTTACACAGGCATGCTAATGCACCTTAAAAATGGCAATTTAAGGCCACGTGAGCCTAAATTGGATACCTGCATAAAATAGCAAAGTTGTACTAGCGCACTTGTAGACGCACTAATGCGCATTAGCATGGTGTGTGCCAAAGGATACACACTGTGTTAATATGCATTAGCATGTCAGCATGTGTGCTAATGTAACTTAGCTATTTGTGCCTAAATTTAATGGGTCTGAACGCACATTAGCGCGTTTACGTGTAGACACGCACCTAAATTGCTTTACTGCACCATAAGTAAAGGCGCATTAAGTTTAGGTGCAGGTAAATACACATGTAGACATGTCCCTTGTTATTAAATTCACTGATGATGTGGCCTGCATTGATGTGGGGACACAGCAGGCATTTAGGTACACTGAAAGGCCTGGTGCCTGGTTAAGGATGGGAGTTTGTTAGTGTGTTGTTTGAGAGATGATGTTTGTAGGAAAGTCTGTAAGCCAGGACATATCTATCCCCCAAAACTACCATGTGACAAGTCATCCATTTCCAGGAGGGGATTGAAGGTCATTAATGATGTATCTTAGGTGTCCAAGCTGTAGGTGATGACCAGAGGGATTCTGTTGCCCTTGTCCCAGGGGTGGTATTGTAGCAGGTCAGTGCAAAGTGTGAGTCTGACTTTAACTGTCTTCAGACTAACATAGCTAGCTAATTCTCTCTGCTTGTGGACAATACAGTGAAACATGTTTAATGTGGTATAAACACACAGACTCTGTTTCACTTATGCTGGTGTCTAGTTACTCCTTAATGTACAAGCGATATATTCATTCCAGATTAGAGTGATTTAGGCCAATAAAAAGGCTGTCAAACTTGGCTGGGGACAGCCAAACACTGTGATGTAATGCCAGTTCCATATTTTCTACTCTATAAAGCCTAGCCAATGAACATCAGGTGCAAAATACAAGATTTTTTTTCCATAGGTTTCATAGAGATTAGGGCTGGAAGAGATCTTGGAAGATCATTGAGTTTTTTGACAACTGAGTTAACAGTATCAGCTCATTTTGTGTAAACCATGAACACAGATGAAATCAAGGTGATCATTATATTCCACTGCCAACTGGGGCTGGATTTTACAAGTTACATAGATATTCAGTGCCTAGTATTCTATACTTTGCAGTTGCAACCCAATGCTTTTTTAAAATATTAAGAGTCTTCCTTTCCCAATGTTTACTCTAATGCTCAAATGCACTGAAATATGAGATGCAGAGCCCTTTCTAACATATGAATGAAAGAGATACAAGATGAAGGAATTCCTTGCATGTAACCAAAAATCTTCCTCTTGAATTGTGTGCCTTGTTTGAAGAAATCTATCTTATGGATATATACGCATTCTGTGCTATAAGGAGAAGATAAACCTTGTCTGCATGAAGTAGATGAGAATTTTGAATCCAAAAGTCACAGTTTTAGATGTGGATGGAAAGTCCTGATCTGTATTCCCAATGCAAAGTAATATTATTGTCACAGGTTAATTATTCACTTCTGATTGTGATTCAAGGTTCTGCATCAATGCAAAAGCAAAAGTACAAAACTATCCATAACACCACAATGACTAAACAAAATAGTAATACACATGTCTATTTTTGAGCATTCTTTTATATAGCAGTAAACTCTGAACCTCCTTGTCAAAATGCTTTCAGTCTAAAGTCCTGATCCAGTAAACACCTACATTTAAAATATAGGATACATTTTAGTTATTTGATGGAATCTGCACTCATGCTTGAAGATTATCCAGCACGTAGCTGTCATTCTGTAGTTGAGTCCACAACTAGGGTGTCTGTAAAGCTAGCCATATACATGCCTGTGGTGACAGCTCCAAGGAGGAGCCATCAGCTGAGGTCCCAAGTGGCTCATAGCATGAAGATGGAGTACAGACTCAGCCATGGGGGTGCCCCAGCCATGGCCTCACTGAGTGGGTCCTGCCATTTGGTGTCACGGCAGGATGCATGATGGATTGTGCAGCACACAAGTGGGTAGAGGTGGTGGCAATGGACAGTTGGAAAGTGGACCAGTCTGGTGTCCTCCGGCCAGCTCAGGTGGTGGAGCAGGGAGTGCTGTGAGGCCAGGCAAGGCACTGGCCCCATGACAAGCTCTGGTGGGCTGGAGAACATGGTAGGTGGGGACCTCAGAAGCTCCTGAGAGTGAGTAGCCCTGAGCTGTTTGCTAGAGCAGCTTTTTATACTGCTGGGGACAGCATAGGTGCTTCTCCTAGCTTCTAGCTTCCCCTGGCTACAGATCCAGAAGGAGCCAGGCAGGGTTATTTTGCCCCAAGGGGCACAATTTGCTCTATACCAAAGTGCATGTTCAGGCATGTGTGCTGAGGCAAAAAGCCCTGACTCAAATTTGCACCACTTCTATTTTCACTGCTGCAAGTGCATACGGCTACATGTGTGGACGCGCCCTCAGGGTATTTTTACATGTGTTGTGGGCCACAGTGCTATGTGCTTTAATTACCAAACTGTACTAATGAAAAACACCTGCGCATCACTTGTATCACCATTGTAGTGGATCCCTGCTCTGAAAAAAATGGTGACGGGGCAGTTTGACCTAAAGC
Organism: Caiman crocodilus; assembly: GCA_030014935.1. Taxonomy (NCBI): domain Eukaryota; kingdom Metazoa; phylum Chordata; order Crocodylia; family Alligatoridae; genus Caiman; species Caiman crocodilus. The sequence continues at coordinate 64,257,755 of JAGPOW010003316.1, forward strand.
TTAACAAATATGCTTTAGTTCAAAGTGCATCACTATGATTTTTTCAGCTCGGTGATGCAAGGTTACACTGATACATGTGACATGGAAGGCTGCTGGAGCACATCAATTTTCATGCTCCAGTAGACTCAATTAATCAAGTCTGTTCTGATGTGCTGGATTTCTGGCACGTCAAATCAGACTACAGGTGAGGGTGGCGTGGGCCCTGCTTAGAGGGCCCCGCTTTTTCCACAATCTACCTGTTGCTGCCACTGGTTGGTACCTGAAAGGGCAAGCACAGCCCCTGCCACTGATGCTGCTGCTCTGGTGACACATACGCCAGTAATCAGAGCCGTGTGCATCTTTTGGCCTTCCACAGACCCCAGGAACCTGCATGCAGCAGGGAGATGAGCTGGGCTGAGAAGTGGGGTCCTGTGTTTGTCCACCCGCTGCTGAACACATTGTTGGGAGAGCAGCAGTGGCTGAGCTGGGAGTTGCTGAGGGGCAGGGAGCAGCTGTGGGCACTGCTTGTTTGCAGCACACTAGAGCAATAAAATCAGGAGAAGAAGCAATCATTTACCACCTGGCACAGGGGCTGGGCACTGCAGCACCCTTAGAAGAGTTTCAAGGCATCCTGGGGTGCTGTGGCTTTGAGAATCATGGGTATAGACAAACATAATTACTGTACTGATATCAAATGATACGGTACAGACTGCTGAGATGCAATGATTATATGTGCCCAATCCTGCAGCGATACAGGTCTAGCAAAACTGTCCCAACTTTAACCTATTTTGGTCAAAGTTTGGGCAACTCAGCTAATTTGTATCCTTATCAGGTAGAGGCAACAGTCAGATAGTAATAGCTGCTGCACACTGCCCAGTAGCAATTTCCCTTCACTTTTAGTGCACCTAAGCATGTTTGTCCGTGCCCTAAGGCTGTTTCTGGTTGGGGTCTCATGTGACCCAGTTGCCAGCCCTGAGCCATTTCATATTTGTATCAATGGTTGAGAAAGGAAGGTCACTACTGAAGTTGGCAGCTAATAGAAATGTTGGAGAAGTGGTAGGTTTTATATAGAACTTACATAGAGCAATGTGGTATGCTTGGTAAAGTGAGCTCAGGCAAACAATATACATTGCAATTTGACTGAAATATCAAATATGCATGTAGAAGAAATGGGTACTTTTAGATATGCCGAGAGGCTGCTCCAATGCACTGTGATTTCAGTGCAGTGTGCCAGAGCAGACTTGATTAATCGAGTCTGCTGGAATATGCTAACTAGCATGCTCTAGCCAGTCTCCACATCTCATATGACACAATGGCACCAGTACAACTAATCCGATTATTGAATGTCTTATTGTGAAAATACCAAACAGCAGTAAAGATGTTATATTGCCTCTAGATTTGGCACTGGGGCAACTGCTTCTGGAATACTGCTTCCATTCCTGGTATCCACAGTATAAAAAGGTTGTTGATAAATTGAAGAGGATTTGGAGAAGAGCCATGAGAATGATTAAAGGATTGGAAAACATACCTTATAGTGAGAATCCAGGACCTCAACTTGTTTAGCTTAGTCAGAGAAGGTGAAGGAGTAACTGGATCACAGTATAAGTATTCACTGTATAAGTATAAGGGAGAAGAAATTCAGTCTAGCAGCCTTATAAGTCTAATAAGATCCAGTGCCTGGAAGCTGAAGCTAAACAAATTCAAATTATTAATTAGGTGTGCATTCTTAGTGAAAATGGTAATTAACCACTGGCTTAATTTGGCAACTGTTGGGATGGATTCTTCATCACTGGAAGTATTTACATTCAGATTGGTTGCTTATGTCTCAAAAATGCACTCTACTTCAAAATGCAAATAATTTGGAGAAGTCCTAACTTTCTACATAACAGCATAGCCTATAAAAATAGCATGCTTGTCTAATTTTTCTGACCTTAAAAAAACCCTTCTGAATTCAGATAAGTTATTGGGTTGACAAAAAGTGGGGGCATCTTTTTACCTTTACAGAAATCATGTATTAAAAACATGTTTGCCTACAAGCCCCAGCTTGGTATATCTGTTTCTCGTAGTAGAAAGAAGGGAATTTTAAAATTTTTATGTTGGGTTTCGGATACTGCAAGAGGATAATAATTAAGAACGCCCTTTCATATACCATGAATCACAATGATTTCTTAAAACTGCATGGGCATCAACAGGGAGATTTCAGAGTCTATATAACACCACTATGGGTCTCCAAAATAAGGGAAGCAGCAAGTGAGATATAAAAATACCAAATAGACTAGGAAGGGCGGGGGCAAGAAGGGGTAGAGGAGGGATGGGAAGTATGAGAGGTTAATCTGGAGAGTGGGGGGAAGCCACATAGAAAGATGGGGGTGGATTTCTACAGTAGATCTCTGTGGATATTGCAGTTTCTTATGTTGTTCCCATGCACTCTGTAAGGTCTTGGAAATTTAATGTCCAGCTGTGTGACAAGATGAAGTCAGGGCAGGAGGAACCAATCAAACAAGAAAAGCCCCAGAAAACCTACCCACATTTCCCCACCCTACAAATCAAGAAGGACTTAATCAAGATCTATGTACAGCTTTAGATTATCTAGCACTTCCTCATGAGGAAAACAATATATAAAACTCACTTTAGCTATCAGAAATAAAAAACCCCACAAACCAAGCAAACATTCCCTGCAGCAGAACACAAGAAAGATCTCCCAAACAATGTTTTACAGACTCATACTAGTCTGACTACAAGAATAACCTATAGCTGCATGATTCATTTTGATAATTAAGAAGTGATCTAAATAACTTACCATTTGGATGACTATGCTGCACATCTTGCACCAGGCCTTGTATCTAAGAGGCAGTGCAACAGTCTATTGCTGCTTGAGGAATAGCAGAGAGATTGTATCTCAGGTACACCTTCTCACCCAGGACACATGCCACTGCCCACTCCTTCCTTTAGAATAGCATAGGCTGCTCTCACACAAAAAATCCAGTTCTGCTCTCTAGCTTAATGGAGAGGCAAGGCTTTAGATCCATCTTATACCTTCCCCTCCTGAGCTCCATTTCCCTGTTTTTATCTTTATACATCAATTATCTCTTAGAGTGTGGTCTTGATCTCACTTCAATGTTAGTGGTCCTAGAAGAGGAGAAAAATGAGCTATTCATTACAGAATGTCAGCTGGGTGCATTACTCATAAAATAGAGTCTCTTGAGGTGATTCATTTCAGATGAGCCATGTACAAGGCAGCTCACTAATGTAAATCACTCTGGCTGAAGTATTAGTTTTACATATTCGCATTGAGGTGCTTTGTCAGAATCCTCAGAATATCTCACTTCTCATTGGTAACATCGCTCCTTGGATGGTTTTTTATATTTTAAGAAAGAGTCATAGACTTTCTGGGCCAAAGTAAAGCTACTGTTTAGATGAATTAGATACTTTCATAATGATTTTGCTCCAAAAGCCATGGAGAAACGACCTTTAATTCAAAAGTTTGGTTCCCTGTATGGAATTGAAATCAGATCAGTTTTCTTTAGAGACAGATATTTAGAGTCCTGTTTCATCTGCTAGCATGGCAGTGCCAGGAGAATAAGAGAATGTTCACATAACATGTTTGGCAGGTTAGATCAGTTGGATTTTGACAATCCAACTAGTCTCTTCTCCATCAGCATGCTCTCCCTTTTACCCTTGTCTTACTCCAATCTGCCTCCCATCTTTTGGTGTCTTCTTTGCTAGCCCTCTGTTCCAGTCATATCTAACATCTTCAGTGCACATGGGACATCTTTTTCTTCTGCATTCTTTTTGCACGCAACTCATCTATTCCTTTCTCCACACCAGTTCTCTTCATCATGACTCCCTCTTCTCTTCCTTCATAGTTTCATAGTTGGTAGGGTCAGAAGAGACCTGAGCAGGTCATCAAGTTCGACCCCCTGCCATGGGCAGGAAAGGATGCTGGGGTCAAACGACCCTGGCTAGGTGATTATCTATCCTCCTTTTGAAGACCCCCAGTGGAGTGAGCACCACTTCCCTTGAAAGTTGGTCCCAGATCCTAGCCACCCTGACCGTGAAGTAGCGCCTCCTGATGTCTAGCCTGAACCTTCTTTCTGTCAACTTGGGGCTGCTATTCCTAGTTACTCCTGGTAGTGCTCAAGGGAACAGGGACTCTTCCGATTCTCCACAGGTCCCTCCTGGTAAGTTTATAGACAGCCACCAGATGCCCTCTCAGCCTTCTCTCGTGGAGGCTGAACAGGTTCAGGTCCCTTAGCCTCTCTTCATAGGGCCTGCCCTGCTGCCCCCTGACCATGCGAGTAGTCCTCTTTTGGACTCTCTCAGTGCTGTCCACGTCCCTCCTGAGGTTCAGTGCCCAGAACTGGATGCAGTACTCCAATTGCGGCCTGACCAATGTTGTATAGAGGGGGAGGATCACCTTGGACCTGCTCGTGATGCATCTGTGGATGCATGACAAGGTGTAGTTAGCCTTACTGACCACATCCTCACATTGGTGGCCCATGTTCATCTTGGAATCAATGACTCCAAGATCCTTTTCTACCTCTGGGCTGACGCAGAGGGAGTTCCCCAGCCTATAGGTATGCTGCTGCACTCCTCTCAGGTGCAGTACCTTGCACTTGTCAGTATTGAAACCCATCCTGTTTTCACCCGCCTACCCTTGTAACCTGTCCAGATCTAGTTGTAGCCTGTTTCTCCCTTCTATCATGACCACCTCTCCCCACATCTTAGTGTCATCTGTGAATTTGAACAATGTCCTTTACACCCCCTCATCCAAATTGCTGATGAAGATGTTGAACAGTGCTGGCCCAAGGATCAATTCCTGGAGGACTCCACTGCCCACATCCTTCCAGGTAAAAAAGGACCCATCCACCACCACTCTCTGGATGCAGCCCTCTAGCCAATTTGCAACCCATCTGACTGTGTAGGCATCAATGTCACAGTCACCTATTTTTTAATGAGAATGGGGTAAGAGACAGTGTCGAAGGCCTCCTATTTGACCTAGGAAAGACAAGAATCACAGTACCTTGGTATACACCTGTAACAGGAAGCCAAAGGCTCCTGTTAGTAAAGGGAGATTATTAATAATGAACATGGCTCCTCCAAATCAGTAAGTCACCTGACAAAATGGAGCCTCATGCCAGGATGTACAAATACTCAACCCCAGGCATTTAAGGGGAAAATTAGAACTCTCAGGAAGAGGAAAACACGCCGGGAGAAGACCCGATGGCTCAGAGTGCTTAGCACACAGAACGATGAGAACCTTGAAGACATGGACTGTGCTGTCATATGTTAGTTGCTCTGAGAAGGAAGAGGTTTTCTTAAAGTGATGGTACACTTGTTTTTTCTTTTCCATTGGGTTTTCTTCTTGCCAAGCAGGCAATAACTTTCTTTTATGTTCTAGTGTACACCAGCAGACTGGACTTGACTATCAGGGGATGAGGAGGTCACAAAATGCCACAGGGGTATATTAGTGAGTCCTGCCAAGAGCAGGGATGCTAGATGCAAATTGGACAAGCCTGAGAGAGGGTAGAGAGAAGGGGCTGAGGTTGGGAGGGCCAGAATCCACAGCCCTGGAAGGGTTATAAACTGGAAGGGCCAACAGCCTTTACTAGTAAGAGAGAGAGAGAAAGAGAGAGAGGCTGTCTGAAACTGAGATGGCCAATAGGGCCTTGTTGGGGCCCAGGAGCTAGAGTCCAGACCAGTGGGTTTTGGGCTAGGGGACTTAGCCAGAGGAAAGGGGTTGAAGCCAGAGAGGCCCCACTTGGTTGTTAGATTGTAACATTTGCAAGGCTGTAAGAAGTAAAAGGAGGCCATGAATTTAAACTGAAGATAGATGAACCTGAGAAAATAGATGCTGAAAGCTGAAGAGAAAGGAAAACCTTAAAGACTTACTCATTCCAGTAAGGCAGCCTCCCTTCACTATTTTCTTTATCAACAAGGCATGGCAGATAAGTGAACAGGTTGCAACTCAGGGAGATATGAGCAGTGCTAGAACAGGCAGAGGGAACTCTGGGGGCATCATGGCAGCTCTTGAAGTCCCTACCTGCCACAACACCCTTGGGAAGGTTGAGGGAATGGGAACAAAGCTGGTCATGTTCTTTTGGATTGGTGTTAGCTGGGAAAGTACCAAAATATGTGCTAAATATCTTGGAAGGACTGTGATGTGTCAAAGTGTTAAGTGGTTTTCCTTGATCAAGCCTAGCTTCTGGAACGACTTGATGATTGACAGATAGTCAAGGAATGTGAAAGGTGGAATGAAACGGTACAGTGATAGGCAAGAGAAAGGAATACTATCTAGGACTGTATTTCCATATATTAGCCTGTGATTGGATGGCTCAAAGAAGAATGTATGTATAAAGATGTTTTCTGATCATCTTTAAAGTTAAGGCTACTCTGGCATATTTCCCTTGTCAGTTGGAATGACCACCTGACAGTGATTAAAGATTATCTGATGTCTATTTGGTTTCCTTTACTTACTGGTGAACCTGCAGCAGTGGGACTGGAAAAGTTGTCTGTGGTCATTGCAACAATTGGGTTAAATGTACTATAAAGAAGTTGTACCTACAGAGGGTGAGGTCAACTATTTATCCATGCTAATCACATGGATACACCTCATGTATGTGCAAATAGAAAAAAAATTCAGTTAAGGTAAGTCTCAAAATTATGTTTCCCTTCACTGATAAATAGAACACCTACTAGTCTGTTTTAGTTAGTGCCCTCTATAAGGGTCTTACACAGTCCTTACAGGAATTATTGATTTCATGATGCAAACTGATTGATGGTGTCACTGATATTCAGTAAAAGCTGTACATCCTTGACTTCTCCATGTATACCATTATAAGAGGGGGCAGATCAAAATTCTCTGTGTATGTGGAACACAAGCACATAAGACAAGTTCATGTACTGCTACTCTAAGACCCTTAATAAGTCATAGGAACCCTACAAATGCACTTTATGAGTGAAATTATTCAATACTATATTTACCCAAATCCAAGATGACTTTGAATTTAAGACATTCCCCCAATAATTAGATTCTATACATGGAAAATGTATAGATTTGTTCTATGTATTAATTATTGGGAGAGTGGGGTTGTATTAAATTTGTCTCCCCTAACAGCTGCAGCTAGAAAAGCAGTATCAGGGAAGTAAGCAGTGATAGGATGGAGCTGGCTGGACAGGGGACAAAGCTACCATGTGTTTTGCTGCCTAGGCTGGAGCAGTGCAAGAGCTGGAGCCAGAGCTGCAACTGAAAGTAAGAGGCTGTAGGGGTGGGTGGAAGAAGTGGCAAGGATAGGGGACAGTGGATGCAATACTGACTTCAATCCTGAGCCCAGGTTATGCTCAGAACCAGAACTGTAGTGACTACCTGCCACCCATTCTTGTACTAGAATCCAAGATGCGGGGCTTTCAACACCCCCCGTCACCCATGATGAATGGGAGAAAAACTTCATTCTGGATTTCAGTATATCAGGTACCCTGGAAGCCTCTTATTCATCTTCCTTCCTAGGTCTCCCTTGGCTAAGGAAAACCTTTTCCTGTGAAGATTCTTCCACAGCATTCTTGGCTCAAGTCTGATGGTGCAAGTTACAGCATTTACTTAGTGTCAGTGGTTTGGTTTTGTTGGAAGTTTTCAGAGTATGCTAAAAGAGCTATTCGTGTAATCTTGAAGCATTATGCAAGGGTTGGCCTTGCTATTATTACTAATTCTTGCCCCTCACTAGACCATGGGATCAATAATTGCCTACATACATTTATCTCAGTAGAGCAATACCAGTATTCAAACATAAGTGTTCAAATCATTCTGTCCTTTCTTGTAGGTTCTTACAGAATTTACATTTTTTTTCCAAGGACTAACCAATTTCCAGCAGTTCATAAGTACGCATCTGTACTAAGGTGCGTACAAGGTGTGAATCACAGAGAAGTAGGCCTGGCCATCCTGTACAAATCCATAATCTAAATGCTTCATAAAACTACCATCAAAGCTGACACAACAAAAGACATAACACTCTAACCTGCTACAGAAAAGCAGAGGGACCACAGTGTATCAGGGGCTGGGACAGTTTCTGCTTCCCCAGTGCACCAGAAAAGCTCTGGGGAGGGAACTCAACCGGCAGGGGCCATACAGGCTGCACCACACGGCATGGCAGGGAAGAATGCCAGGGGAGGGGAACCCATCCCCCAGCTCTGGATGGGCTGTGCTTCCTCAGAGTGCTGAAAGGAGCCCTGGATGGAAAACTGGGGCTGCACATTGTGTCCAGGGAACATGTGCCTTGAAGGCCAATGCTGATTAGACCAGAAGCAGCCCAAGAGGTTTAAAGGGACAATTCCAAATCAAATTTGGTATTCAGCATCCAGGAGGAAAGGGGATGTTGCAGGAGGAGGACTCCGCTGCAACAGAGACCCAGAGACCCAGCCAGCTGAACCCTTGTGGGACACTAGGTATACAGTGACCACGAGTGAGAGACCGATCTGATCCACAGCACAAGATAAGTAATTCTGGATGGCTGGGTACTTGTGGGTGGACCCACTGGTCAGAAAGAGTGTGAAAGATTAAGTCTATCAGAAGAAAGGGCATGAGCGGATGCTAGAAGTGGGATTAACCTTGTGGAACCCTAGATCATCCAGGTAAAGGAGCGATTTGCCCAGAGGGACTAAATAAAAAGCCACCAGTTTCGGAGTTTTCCCTAAGAAAGTCATACTGATAAAGGGGATGAGGATCTGTTTTCTTTCCATTTAGTATTCAGTACTCCCCAGCTAGGGAGAGAGAGCAGGGCGAAAGTTAGATCCCTGGACACCTGAGTTCTAGTTAATTAAGTTATAAGACTTATACCTGAGTTGTATTGAGTCACCTGACTGGGAACTGCTGATACTGGCAGGTGGAGACCTCATCACCCAGGATTGACCAGTCCTGGTGAGAAGGAAGATTAACTCAAGTTAGACTGGAACACTCAAGAGAGAGAGACCTGTCCTGATGGTATGGGCAACAACCCTTCACAAAGTCAGCAACTGAGCTGGGCCATAGAGAAGCCTAGAGCCAGTGACCCACATTCATTGTCAGAGGAGAAGGAAAATTTATTACCCGAGAGGAAAGGGGAAGGCTGTAGGGGTGGTGGAGCCCTGTAGAAGAGCAAACCTTGTCAGTATGACCATCACCCTAGATACCATCTGTGGCAGAAATGCCACCATGGGTGCCCCTCTCCAGAAATCTCTCCTTGTGTCAGCCTGAGAGGCTGCTGGTGAATCACTCAGGGCAGGGATCTCATCCTTGTCTGCATGACAAAGGCCTGGGCCTGGGTGGGGATACTGTAGTCT
>JAGPOW010003316.1:64267145-64286697 GCA_030014935.1 Caiman crocodilus
TAATCAATAAAGTTCTCCTTTGTGACCAGTGTGGGAGACTTATTGAGGGGTGGGACTAAATTATGCCTGGGAGGCCCCTTAGGTCTGCAGACTAAGGGAAGCTTTCCTGATAAGCCCCTGACTTGGAGAGAGTAGCCCAAATGCTGGTATTGGGTCTAGGACCCAGTGGACGACCAGGCCTGTGTTTTCCAAGGTGCACAGGGCCAGAAGTGAGTCCAGAGCCTTGGATGGTGGCCGCGGAAACCCCAGGCTAGTGGGTGTGCTCCAGGGAAGGGGTTGGCCAGATGCGAGGCACCCCAGGGAGGCACTCGGAGCCTGGAAGGTGGTTGGGCGCAGGGAGGTGGGCGGCTCAACATGGGAGCGCTCCCTACTGGCCCGCCACACCATCCATACTTCCAAAGAATAACTTAACATCAAGATTTGCCTGGTGAGGGAGAGAAGATGAGGCAGAGGTCCCAGTGATTCCATTACATAAGGAATCAAGTGGACCCACCTGCTCACAGCCCACATAGCCAATGTCCTGTTCCTGTAAAAAGTATTAATATACACTGTATTAATATACAGGAGATCCCAGGAGGAAGGCCATGCCCCTCCTTCAATTCCTGCTCCCGACAGAGGAAAGCAAAAATCCTCACAGTCCATACCAACTTATGGGGTAAAGTTCCTTCCTGATCCCAAATAGGGTGATTGGTCTGACCGTCAACAGAAAGACAAGACCCTGTAGCCAGGAATCTCCAGTTTTTTATTGCCAGCAGGAGCAGTGGCTTACCCCAGTTAAAATCCCCAGTCTTGCCTGCAACCAACTTGCAACATCTCTGAGAAGGGCTTAAACTACCCTTCTCACACATATAGCAGCAACGTAGGGGGAAGAATTCCCTCAGAAATACCCATAGTAGAATATAGGCCTGGCTATGCCTAGATCCTCCCCAACCAATGGCTGTCCAACTTCTTCTTGGACACCTCCACTGATGAAGAATCCAGTTTCCCTAGGCAATCTATTCCACTGCCTCACTATTCTAACAGTGAAGAAGTTTTTTCTCGACACCCAACCTAAATCTACTTTGCTTCAACTTCAAACCATTGGCCCATGTCCTACTCTGGAACAAGAGAGAAAAGGTGCTTTCTTTCTTCTTTATGCAGTCCTTCAAGTATTTGAAGACTGCAGTCATGTCCACAAGCTTAACGTGCCTACATGCTTCAGTTCATCTTTGTATGACTTGGTTTTCAAGACCTTTATCATCTTTGTCATCCACCTCTGGAACATCTCTAACTTCTCCATGTCTTTTATAAAATGTGGAGCCCAAAACTGCAGCAGTACTCTAGATGAGGTCTAACCAGTGCTGAGTAGAGATGCACTATCACCATGTCTTGCACCTATGCTTCTATCGATGCATTCCAAAACCACATTTGCTTTTTGTGCAGCTGCATCACAATGCAGACTCATATTTTGTCAAAGAAGGAGACACAGTTTGTTCTCCCTTCTTAAGAGTAATCTTAAGCCAATCCATTCTGGCTGCTAGTGATCAGTCTTTGCTTCCCCAAATGCTTGCAAACGGCTTCCCTAGGATGTGTTCCAGTAGTCTCCTGGATATTAAATGTTGTTCCCTGGATCCTCCTTTTTGCCTTTTTATAAAGAGGGGAAATACATTAGCCCTTTTCCAGCTCTCAGGTACTTTGTCTGTCTCCCATGACTTCATGAAGTTCATTGCCAAAGGTTCCAGGATCTCCTCTGCCAGGTCCTTTACCACCCTGTGATGAAGCTCATCAGACCCTGGTGACTTTAATTTATTCAGACCCATCAAAAACTCTCTGTCTCTTTCATTATCTCATTCCTCAGTTTGACCCCTTCGTTGTGCAAATAATAATAGGTGTCTGGCTGCAGCTTAATTTTTTGTGAAGACTGAGGCAAAGGAGCTGTTTAGCATCTCTGCCCTTGTTGCATCTTCTGTCAAAAACTGTTGGTTCCCCCTTTACCAAGACAAATCCAAAACTGAAATAACGTTTAAACAAGTTTATATGATGTTCCCCATTTTCAATACCTATGGTCAGTAAGCAGTGGCATAACTAGGAATGGGGATAGGGGCAAATGCCCAAGTCACCAACTTGGAGTGGGGAGTAGTTAAAAAAAGTGGCTGCTGCTTACAGGTGTGTATTCACTGTCACAATTGTAAACCCTAAACCACCACTTCCTCTTTTCCCAAGAGATGGCTGCTCCATATACCATTGTCAGTGCCTTTGTCAGAAGCAGAGCTACATTGTCATTATGACCCTGCACAGACATGCAGCTGGCTTTTCAATACTCATTTCAAGTTACATGTTATATATGCTTTATGTGGAAACATTAGGCAATTTGTATGTGCTTATTCATCTCATTGATGGAGACAGACCTAATTGCCTGCTATATTACACAATATATTCCTGCTATTTGTTTCATATATATATATCTATATATATCTATATATATAGATATCGATCTCCTATATAAGTCCTTTGTATGTATGTATGCATGTTCTCTGGACAACTGTAGCTGTGAGGTCACTGTAATCGCAGCTTGTGTAGACATAGTCAAGCTGCCTTATACCAGCTCGCTCAGGTACTGCTAGCAGTGTTGCATGGAGCTCAGCCTGGGTTAACTGCCCAAGCTTCTTAGGTGGGTTCCATTGCTCATGCCAAGTTTCCTGTTGCTCTCTTGAGTGTGCATTACATTTTTCCCTCTGCTTGACCTAAAGAGGATCAAAGCATGCTACATCTGCTAGGAACGGCACTAGCCATGCATCTCAAATTCTAGACATCAGTACTTGAACTGTGCTGGTCTCAGGTTGGAATGGCATAACAGGATTACAAACACATTAACGACTGGAAGCAAAGACTGCTTAATTCTTGTCTTTGGGACATTAGCACCATCCATACAAGAAAGAGTTCCTTTGCTACCTCAGGGCATATATCTGGCTTTTTGAGCAGTTCTTCCTTTAAGGTACTGCCTGTTAACCCTTTTGCTATAAAAAGTTAGTTAACCAGGATTGCTGCAAGTTACAAGTTCAGCAACAAAGGCTCTGTATTCTGTTTAGCAGATCTTAGTAGTATCAAGTAGTTGAGTCACAACCCAGAATCTACTGAATATCCTGATGACTGGAGAAAACGTATTATAAACATCTTGACTTTTAAGGGGTTGGAAGGTGAGAAATACAGTATGGGCATTCCCAGAGATGGGGCTAAGGTTTCTTTTTAGAGTTTTAAAGGATCCAGACCTTTTATTTTTATAGCCAGAACAAAACTTCCATTGATTTAAATGATACAGTGTCAGGTGTGGGGTTTTGATAATGTGAGAAAAGTATGACTGTCACATAGTTAATTAGCTTGCATGTTGGGACAATATCCTCAGAGGTAAATATTCAAAAGAGGTCCATGAAAATCTGAACATTGAATATGCAGATACCAACTTGGAAAATGACACCTTTCAATTTAAAAGACTGCTCCCTCATTTTACATTCCTGTATTCCTGCCTAAAGACAATAACACTGTTCAGTATCTGTATGTGTTTGCACATGTATGTGGATGGTTGTCTTCAGGACATAATATATAACCATAACGATCTATCTATATACACGGTTCCTGAACACAACCACATATGTGTGCAAGCATGCACATATATATGTTTCCTATATATATGCATCCTAAGGTGCTGTGCTCCAATTCACATAAACTGAGCTGAGTGTAAACCTTTGAATGAGCCCTGGGGGATGGTTGTGATCAGGAAGCTACTTGGGAAACTTTAGGTTGGAGGGCACTGAGGTAAGACTATTTTCTGGTGGCTTCTCTCAAATAAGGATAGAGAGAAGTGGTTAGCTGTGTTAGTAGGAAGTCAGACAGGAAGCAGGGTGGGGACTAATTGGTTCAGAGAGACAAAAACTTTCATAGGTGGCAGCCTACCTCATCAGATGCTGTTTCATCAAGCTGTTGTTTACAAAAGTTTATGCATCTGTGGACCAGTAAATCTCTAATGTGTCACCACGTCCTGCCTTCAGCTGAGAATAGAAACACTAATTTTGCCAGCTCTACTTAATGAGCGCCGCAAATCCCATACAACACACACAAGGGTGGAAGGTTCTTAAACAAGGAATGAGGTCAGTTGCAGTCTGGCACCTAGATGATTTCTGGGGGGTCTTGTTAGTTTTAGGATTAGCAGAACCTTAATGCTGTCTTATTCCACTTTAGAAAGATCTGAGCTCTGATTATCAGCAAATAGATGCTGTATTAAAAATCAGATGTGTTTGTATTATGATTAAGCCCATAATGAAGTATGGAAAATGTCAAGAAATGCAATAACTTCTGGAGATTACGTACACAGGAAAAGAACTTTAAAGTGCTCTCACAAGAATTGCTTAACCTCCCTTTCAGCTAGTAAACTTTATTTAAAATAGGCTATTGTTTACTTTTCCAGTTAGAGTGAACCAACTGAATGAAGGCAATCCTACCCTGGGGAATAAAGTGCGGGTTTTTTTGGCTCCTCTGCTTTTGTCTCACTTTCGTAGGAAGAAGAAATCTCAGGGATATGGACAATGTGAAATTATAAACACAAGTGAAGCACAATTTTAGATCTGTCAAACTTTATTTAAAAGCAGCTATATGTTTTTTCTTTGGTTAAAGATAACCAGACAGAAAGAGGCAATTGTACTCTAGAGAATCCACTTTTCTTTTGACTCCTTTTTTATTTTTCTCTTTCCTATATACAGAGAGGGGATCTCTAAGAAATACGGTCAATGTAAAATACACTGACAGGTCTAAGATAATACCTTTTATTTTTTCTCCTTCTTTAGAGAGGGATGAAAATAGAGTTTATTCTTCCCTATTTTAAGTGATAGAAGCAAATAGAATTTAGCCATAGATGCTAAGAAAAATGGCATCTTAAAAGAATACATGCAATTGTAGATGTTGAAAACTGACTGAATTATATATAAATCTAGCCTGGGTATTATGTTGATCTTTTCTATTTCTTTCTCAACACAAGCTTGCTGTCTATTGAACATTAATTTATGCTTAGCTTACAGCAGTTTTAAATACTTCCAAATTAATTGCTGATGTAAATTGAAATATATGTACCATTACCAGCCTGGCTTTGGGCTCTCAATCAACCCTAAAGTCCAAAGTACAAAGAGTCACTCAAATTTAAATCTTCATAACTTATACAGTTAAAAGGAAAGCTATTGCTCTGAAAAGTTATCCCAAGCTGTCTTGCACGCACGTGCACACGCGCGTGCGTGTGCGCGCACACACACACACAGCATTTCTCCATTTCACAAGACAATAGATTTATGTAGGGTGAAGGTATCAACTCATTAAACATCTGCAAGTGTAGCTGTAAAGCACAATTCTTGAGTGATAGACCTTACCACAATTATCACATGTGTAGGTCATATCTAACAGTCCTGAATGTGGTTTAGGGTTCTTTCTGGTGTTTCCTCTCCTTCTATATTTTGGGCTCTTCTTTCCTCAAAAGCCTTCATTCCATGCTTAATAAATTTTTTCCAAGCACTTTGATCTTCTGCAGTCTTCTCCTACTCATTTGGCTAAATGTCCATTGCTTTCACAGCTCTCTTGCAAACATCTTTGAAATGGAAATAAGGATGTCCATGTGGTCTTCTTCCTGTTAAGAGTTCTTTATACAAGAGATCCTTGGGTATACAGCCATAAACTATTCTCCACCTATAACCAAGCCATCAAAATCAATGCTGACTGAAAAAAGCATGGATGCTCAGAATGCTGACATGTTTCAAGACTTCAGTGGAGGCAACTTAGTCCCAGCAGAACATTTTTAGAATGCAGCAAAGGCAAAGTAAGTGAAAGCAGTTCGAGGTGCTTCTCTTGAGTAGAGTATGTGGTCCAGAATTTGCTACCATTCAAAAGGGTGTTGAAGATGCAAGCATGATATATTTTTGATATACACACACAGAAAGTTGCCATATATATATGGCAAGGTCTCATCAGTCACTTCACTCATACCTGCCAACAATTTGATTGTACAAGACCAGTGTTATGGGCCAGAACATCAGCTGTGCATCCTTGGATTTTTGGTGACTACAGATTGGTTACTTTATCTCCATAGCAGACTAACTATTCCCTGGCTCAAACTTGAATTGGCAAAACTTTAAGACATTTAGAGGATGTATCTACACAAGACGCTAATGCACACTAGTTACCGTGCATTTATTTAGTACTTGCATAATCAAGCATGGACTAAAAGTGCAGTAAATGTTGGCGAACACCTTTTTAATGATGCTACTGCACAGTAGTGTAACCATACTGTGCAGTGGCATATTAGCAGTGTTGGTGCTGTGATGTGCTACTGTGCAGTGTTATTTGGCTCCTGTGCAGTTAGCATCTCACGTAGATGCATCCAGAGAGTACTTAATACCATTTAATACCCTATAATGAATGGATGCTCCTGTTTTAAGTGCATCCTCTGAGCATGGCAGTGCACCCCCTACAAAAAGGCCAACACCACCAGTGGCATCTGTGAGTGGTCCATCATCCCCACTGGATGCTGCTGACCCCTGATTGGCACTCACCACCCCAACCCCTGGCCCCATGGCTGACAGCAGCAGCAGTGTCTGTGGGAGCTCTCCGCTTACTGTTGCCATGCTCTTGCCACCACTGCTGTGCTCCTGCCACTGCCATGTCTCCCCCAGCCACCGGAGGCATGCGTTATATACATGCCTGTAACGCTACTCTTTTGAGATGCAACCGACACACCCCTTTAACACTGTGAAGTGGGAAGTGGGTGATACAGATACTTCTATTCTTCAACCCTTTAGCTGAATTTCCCTGCTTAGACAGCCAGATCAGGTGCTAAAGGCGCTAGCCTTCACTTTCACCCTCATTATAAAAATCTTTAGTTAAGAAAAGAAGGCTCTTGAACAGTTGTCTTTGTTCCCCTGGCAGATCATATCAGCAAAAAGATTAGGTTTAAATGTTTGCTAGTGAAACATTTCTGTGAGCAATTTACAGGTTGTTTACCAAAGCCTTCTTTTAGATAACCTGTGTTCTACACTTGCACAATTTCTACCAAACTGTTTACTGAACAGTATTTTTATCTCTTCCACCAATCCCCCACCCCCTGAAAGAACAAAACCCCCATGTTATCAGCACAATTGCCTCTCCAATGTCATTGCAATGTTATCTGCAGTCTTCCAAGGTCAGTAATGTAAACCCTGCACTGTTTCTTCTGGAGTGATCACATGTAAGGGGGGTGCCTACTAAGCTGCAGTGCATTTCAGTATGAGGGCAAAAGCCTCAGACTTCTTGTAGATAAAAGTATTGGGTGTTTGGTGTTTTGAAGTATTTTCCTATGAAATGTATTAAGAGCTGGACTGAACATCACATTTATAAAGTTTGTTTTTCCCTGTTTCTAGTATCTTGTTTAACTTCCAGGTTCAATGTTGAGGGGTAGGGAATTCTTCCCCCTCAGTTACATATCCTTTTTTCAACCCTCAATCCTCCTTCTGTCCCCATTTATATCTCTATGGAACAACAGTATGGTGAGAAATGAAGCTTCTTATGAACACTGGAGCAGGGTTAGAGTCCAGTAACTGGACAGAACAATCCATGAGGTCCAAGTCACATAAATGAGACATAGAGAGAATGCCTCCACTGATATGCCTGCCCTAATATTCTAGTTTAGCAAAGAATCATAGTATCATAGTATGGGGGCCTAGAGCAGGCCATCTAGTCTGACCCCCCGTCAATGGCAGGAACGAGTCCCAGGGTCACAGGACCCCAGCCAAGTACCTATCTAATCTACTCTTTGATGCCCAAGGTAGGAGCAAGAACAACTTCCCTAGGTCATAGAAGATTAGGGTTGGATGGGATCTCACGAGGTCATCTAGTCCAACCTCCTGCTCAAAGCAGGCCCATCCCCAGCTTGATCATTCCAGCCACAGCTTTGTTGATCCAGACCTTAAAAAATCTATCCCAGTGCTTCATGACCCTCCTAGCAAGAGAGTTTATCCAAATATCCAACCTAAACATCCCTTGCTGCAACCTGAGACCATTGCTCCTTGTTCGGCCACCACTGAGAAAGGGTTTAGCCCAAACTAGCAAAAAGTATGGGTGTATACATTTCATGGCACCTGTAAACCTCAACAAAATTCAATATAAAGTTTAACTAGAGCAAAACAACTTGAGTGTTTCTTGTCCTGTGTCCTGGTTAGGACCATAGTCCCTTAAGGTTCTGAGCCTTGCCAGATACAGCCACAAGAGTCCAGAGTGGGGCTCTCCTAACCTCAGTTTCTTTTTACCTCTCATAAGAAATTCCAAAGAACCTGGAACAACCTTTACACCCTGATGCAACTGCTCACAAAACTGTCTATTGTAACAAGAACCCTACCACCACCTTTGAGTGCTTTTGCCAACCCAAGCTACTTGGCCTTATGTACTCATTATTCACAATCCACCCAACACTAGAAAGATTCCTGTAAGGTAGTATTATCCAACTTTTGGTCCATGGGTCACATGCAGCTGGCAAGGGATTAAATTGCAGTCCCTAGGTTTCTGCTCAGCCTCTGTTCAGGCTTTGGTTGCAACAGCATCCAGGAACTCCAGGTTCCCCCTCCCTCTTCCAGTTGCTACTTCCTGCTCCATCCAAGGCAGCAGGGCAGTGTGGTACAGGAGCTGAGGGTATATCACAGGTGCACAATGGAAGATTTTCATGTAGCACATGGTGCAGTGTTGGCGGGGGGGGAGGAGGAGAGGAAGAGTGCATGCACAGCTGTGGTAGGGGCATCCAGCAGAACGCAGCCCGTCCTTGCAGTGTGCACTTCACAGGACATGTGATCCCAATCATTTGGAAGTTGGACAGCCCTTCTATAAGGCATGCTCTACTGTGTTATTGATTTTGCTTTGCTGCCCATAAAAAGTTTTAATATTTACATTAATATAAATAATATCACCTGCTTACCTCTCCACTTGCCCAGGTATGAGCTGGCATTTTCTGAGTACCTTGAGTATAACATGAAACTATGAAACAAAGGGTGCCTTGAGTCTAAAAGGTTGAGAACTGCTGCTCTGCTTAGTCTGTTCTCCATGTCAAAGTTGTTTTAATTCCTCTGGATCCCAAAAAGGAACCTTTTTTGCCTCATCTAGTCTTTGCTATTTCCATTTACAAAACACTGTGGGCTGGGAAAAATAGAGAAGAAGGAGACACTAAAACCTGAAAATGTATTAAAAAATTAAGGAATAAGATTACATTTTTTCTTTTGAAATACCATATCCATCAGAAAACAGTAACTGAAAGTGTTGATTAAATCTAAAAATATAGTTTAAAATATATGTTTTATTTGCAAAAGGTGTGTTTTAAAATAAGCTAAATATTTAGTTAGGGCTTTTCAGTCAGAACAGGAAAGTATGACAAAAAGCCATAAATGTAAATGATGTACTATAGAATGATGTCACCACGAATAGGAAAAATATGATCCTGGGATATGACAAGTAAAGAATTTCAGGTATGTATAATGTCATGAATATGTTGTACAAGTTGCCAGAGAGAGTTTGTCTAAAATATTCTGCCCACTTCCGGTCACTTGCATTCAAGAAAGAGTAACTCAAACTGACAGGTGCAGAGAAGAGTTCCTAGGATGATATGAGAGGAGACTAAAAAGAGTTTGCCTTGCATAGTCTACCAAAAACAAAGGCCAAAAGGAAATAAGACTGTTCCATCTAAATGTATCATGGGAGAAAATATGAAAGAGGAATAAGAGATATTGAAGCTACTGGACAAAATTGGCAAAAGAAAAAATAATGGGTAGAAATTGACCAGTAATAAAATGAGTCTAGAAATGAGAAGTAGGTTTGTAATCATCAGACGAATGAACAGAAGAATGAAGAATTCTCCAAAGAAAAGGAATATTTGGGGAAAAAAATATTTGGGTTTAAAATGAAGCTTTATCGTTTTAGGAAAAATGATTATATGACCTGGTTGCAGGAGTGGGACCAAATAAGACTCTGGCATTAAGAATTCTCTTCCTATAGCGGGACAGAATTCTTGTGAACCCAGAACTGCGGTGGGTCCTTCATTTCCTCCATGTTAGGTTGACTCCTTGAGTACAGAATCCTATATACTCATTCATACTTACTCCATTGACATCCATCAACATGATGACTCATGTTATCAGCCCAAGTGGCTCTTACCTCATTCCTGGACACTGTTATTTCCCAGTACAACATCCAGTCTGCTTAGCACTTCAAAATCCCCACATCATGTAAAACTGAAGGATCAGGCTCAAACCACAGGCAGAGGCTGAGGCTGTGTATGAGCAGTAGTGGCAGGTGGGAGACATCTGTTGATAGATGACTGGAAACCTAAAGGCTGACAGTCAACCTGGAAAACTCTTGTTCCTGGCTAAAAGGCCAAAAGTAGTCATAACAGGAATAGCCTTAGGAGAGACTGGTCAGTGTGAGGACCAAATAGACAGGTCCAAACAAAAGAACTGAACACTGGGTGTACAGTCTTTAAGCCAGTGCAGGGAGCAGTGATATCTGCCCATGACACTGAGAACCCCTACTTCCTTTCCCTTGCTTAGCTGTCTTGGTCGTGTCTGCATAAGATGCTGACTGTGCAGGTGTTACTGAACAGTCATTTAGTACTTGTATAAGCAAGTACTAAATGGCTGCACAGTAATCTGAGTTACTGGATAGTAGTGCTGACAAATGCCTTTTTTGTGGCACTACTGAACTGTAGCCTAATATTACTGCACAATAGCATTGCGTCACAGTTTTTGCCATGCAATGCTACTGTGCAGTAGTATCAGGCTACCGTGCAGTCAGCATCTCATGTAGACATGGCTTCTGAGTTAGGCATTAGTGTGCATTGGGTTCCTCTTCAAGATCAGCAAAAGCAATCATGTGGAAAGAAATTGTGCTGCTTGGATCTGTCAACCGTCATTCATCAAGTATGAGTTTATGGAAACATACTGGGGTTAGCGCTGTAGGCAACAGCACTTCAAGCAGCTGTGCTGCTGACCTCACAGTACATGATATACCCAGCATGCTGGCAGACACCATGGAAAATACTACATGACAGCACTCATAGCAACATACAGATCTAGGTCCTTTGAGAAGTGCCTGTGCTCTCAGACAGTATCACAGTTACTGTTGGTTAAGGGATCATTAAGCCACATTTTAAACAAATGATTTCAATCCTTCTTTATGATTGAAAGACTAATTATTAACTCATGCTCTGAGTTTCTGAAGCACCAACCATGGCGTCTCTATGTGTGTTTAGGGCTGGTTAAGTTTACTACTGCAAAAATGTTCTACAGCACCCATTCTACAAAGTAGCGAAGACTTAGGCTGGTCCTCTTCATAGAGGTGAACACTGGCCATCAATTGACATTGAAATGCCAGTATAGTGGCAGGGTTTAAGGAGAAAAAGGATGTCTTTGCAATCAGAAACACATTTACTACAGTATGAAAAAATCATCCATCTGGGTGTTTCTTCCCTGCTCTACCTACCCCTGTTGGGGACTTAGTAGTATAATGTGATCTCTTCTTCCCTTGAATGGGTAGCATGACTCAAAGGGCAACGAAAGCAGCCTTTATCACTTTGTCCTCACCATCTGCTGGCCAGCACAAGTAAGTAAATGAAGAAGAGGAAGCAGTCTGCAGCAGAAATATGGGTGGCCCTGGCAAGTTCCCCATGGAGCAAGGAGTGAACTAGGGACTACCTTATACTACTGGTAATCACAACCCAGCATTTGTTCTGATCATAAAGCAGCACCACTATAAGCCAACGCTACCTGGAAAGGTTACTACCATCAAGACATCTGTACAAATAATTGGTTTTTCAGTTTGGCAGGAAAAAAATTAAGAAATCTTTTTGTACTGAAGTGTGTTTAAAACATTTTTGTGCATTGCTGAAGTGAAAATATTTGGTTTTGCTCAATATACAACTTTCCATTTGACCTGAAACAAAACATTTTTCTTCTTCTCTTCTCTTTTCTTCTCTGAAAGCCAAGGAACTGAAGGTTTAAGTTCACAAATCCAATTAAAAAAAAAATGGGGAGTGTCTTGGTTTGGCCTTACCTGAATACCTCCTCTTAGAGCTGTTGTAGATTAAAACAAAGAAAATAAAAGGCACTTTTACACATGCCTTGGAGGGGGGACAATGTTTTAATTAGAGTGGCTCCGAGAGCTGCTCTGATTAAAACACAACAGTGTCTCATGTATTAGTGTCTCCCCACTTCAAAGTAGTGGTTGGGGCACTTGAACTGCAGCTCATTTGATGAGCTGTAGTTCAAGCACTCCATTTTGAAGCATGGGGGGTGCTGAAACATGAGATGCAAGGCTGGCTGGAGTGCAATTATCACCACAATCCAGCAGATTCAATTAATCAAGTCTGCTACTATGCGCTGTAATTACCACACATCAGAGCAGCCTCCATACTCCTGTATAGGCATCTAATGAGCTCAACTCTAACCTGGTGATTTGGACACATGCAGGACTGGGGAAATGAAGATACCAATCCTTTGTATAAAATCACTGGAAAAAGTAGGTGTGTGGTTACACCCCATCCCTCTCTACACCCCCCGGTGATTAGACCCCATTAGCTGTGAAAAGTTTTTCTTACTGAAAGTGTTCAACCAATTTAACCTAAATTTACTTAGTTCTAAAGAACTCCAAACCTCATTTTGGATAATTTATGACATTTTTGCTAGAAAGTAAGTGTCACCAGGCTCTAAAAGTCCTTCTGATATAGTCATCTCTAGGGATCCTGGTTTTCACTGATAAAAAAAACAAATCCCCAATTTTTGGATAAAAAAGTAATCCATATTTTCCCATAATTAAAATGAAACACCACTAATATATGTATATGTATATAGTGGTGTTTCATCTTAACCATGGCAAAATGTGGATTTTGGGTTACCTTTTTAAATTCGAAAATTGGGGATTTTTTTTTTTAAATCAGAGAAAACAAGGATCTCTGGTCAGCACCAGAAACAAAACAAAACAAAACAAAAAAGCTTTGCTTTCAAAATACTACACATTAGACAAGTTATAAAATACTAATTTAAGAAGCTATTTTAGATCAAGGCGCTGTTTAAATAACCTATTTAGCAAAGAAGGGTTTGGATTTTCCGACCGGTAGCTAATTTCAGTGTTCTGTAAATATTACCCACCCTAATTACTAATAAAAAGATATTTGTCTTTTAATAAAAACAAACAAGCAAAGAAAAACAAAACACTAGCAAGAGTTGTGGAGTGGTGGAATGGCTTGATGAAGCAAGCTTCTTTTCTGAAACAAATATTTTATAAATAAAATTTGTTGATGGGGAGATTAAATAATTTGGCCATTTTAATTAAAATATCCAGAAAAAGAACAGCCTATTTAATTTCTCCTTTCTACTTACTTACAGCTTAAATTAATGGGTTATTAGCCTATCCCCAATAGGATAAGAACTGATTAAAAATATGGAATATTAATTTTGCAGTTGAATTCAGTCTAATCTAATATATCTTTAGTCCTGGGCACCATCTGGAATTGTACCACTGGCCTTAACCTAGAAGATGCAGAGCATATTTGTTCTCATGAACAGAAGGCAGTTCAGAAATAACAAAGCACAGATATTCCTCTCTTACAGAAATACACTTAAGGGAAGTAATCAGAGAAGATATTAAGTTTCTGACCTTTCAGTAGTGTGACTTTTGCAGACCTCACACATGCCCAAATGGAGTCCTGCAACTGTTAATTGAGCTTTGTCTGGGTCAGGACTCTACCTTGACTGAACCTGCAGGCTCACAGTCAGTTAGGGTATAGCTACAACTGTCATCACAGGCTGAGAAATAGACTCCTCACTTACTCCTCACCAACTTACTTCCAATCTGCAAAGGCCATGTGGCAGGGCACTAGTTGTACCTGCCACTTAAAGGGCCTGAAGGCAGCAGCCAGCAGGTGCCTGATTAGAGCAACCATTTTGGATTCAGGGCTGTCCATATAAACAGGGCATTTTGGAGATGTTCAGAAGCATCTGGTCCTGGTCATGACCTAAAACTGCACCCTGCTGGGAGTGGGTGGCCTGGTTGAGCTCTCAGTGGTGTGGGAGCCCCCAGGCCAGTTACCACCCTGGTGAAGGGTGGGCCAGAGAGCTTTAACCCTCAGCTCCCACAACTGGGTTGGTTACCACCTTGTAGGGTCTGTAGGGTTGACCCCAGTGAGAGAGTGGGGCCATAGACTCAAACCTGTCTTGACTTCCCCTGACTGGTCCATGCTGGGGCCGGGATTGGAAGGGTTGAAGGGCCAGGGGCCCACTGTGAGGGACACCCAGAGGTGAGGGCCTGTGGTTCTGATTGGCCTGGAGGTGGGCCAGGGCTAGTGAGCCAAAGGTCCTAGGGGGACCACACCCATAAGGGGGAAGCAGCTCAGGGCACTATGTAGCCTAGAATGAAGGTGGAATAGGTTACCTGAATGGAGGGATGCTGGTGGGGTTCAAAGAGCAGGATTCTGGGGCCCAGTGTGGGGTTGCTGATGTTGGTAATATCTGGATGCCTTCCGGGAGGCTTGGGCTGCAGTGTAGGGGAGGAATGGAGCCACAGATAGCTGCCCCGGCATCAGTGCAAGAAATTGGCAGCCTCCTGCTTAAAGAACATCAATCAATTAATTAGCAACAAGGCATGGCAGGAGAGAAGGCAGGTGGCTAGCCCAGGAACAGGTGGGTGTGCCACAGGAAAATTGGTCCCAAGAAGGTCCCCAAGCAGGGGGGCTGGGGTGGGGCATATAGGCCTTGCAGTGGAAGGTGGTGCTAGCCCCTGCAAGGGCCATTTGACCTCTGTTGGGGGGGCTGTAGCCCTTGTGTGGGGGCCAAATCCCCCCTTGGGGGGATGTAACCCCTGTGTGGGGGCTGCTGCTCCTGTGGGAGGGCAGCAAAATATTTATTCATGAAATGTATTTAGAGTTCACTTTATTATGATAAGAGACTTCCATTAACACTGTAAAATGTATCAATAAAACATTGTCCAACTGGTCTCTTTCTCTGTCTCTCTTTCTCTTTTATAGTGGTCTTTTGTTTTACTTGTGGAGGAACATGGATTTGGTGGTATTTTACAGAGTGACTTTGGGATTTTTTTATCAGGGAATTTTCAGTTTTCCAATAGGGCACACCAGAATTCCTGCTAGGGAGGCCAGTGGCAGGACCCTGGCTGCTCAGTGCTGGCACCTTGGACCCAGCTGGAGGTGGCTGACCTCCTGGCCAACTGGGGCCAGGAGGACATGCTTTGACAGTTCAAAGTAGGCCACCACACTAGGAACATCTTCCAGGTGATAGCTTTCCAGATGGCCAGGCAGGGGCACACATGGCAGTAGTGCCACACAGAAGCCAACCCTGCAGTCACAGCCCACTGGCAGGTGGCCCAGAGGGCAGATGACTCTTCTGGCTCTGTAGTCCCCATATCAGTCTGGCAGGTGCACAGCAGGTCACAGCTAGGCAGCAGCCCCCACTGCCACTCTGATGCAGTGGGTAGAGGGTGCAGGGAAGTCTCAGGGCTGTTTCAGCAGTCCAGGTGGCACAAGGGGTAGTGTCCCCAGGTACCAATTTGCTGGTCCCCAGAAGCTCCTGAGAGCAAGGAGCCCTGAGCTAAGAGCCAGGGTGACTTTTTATACTGCTGGAGACAGCACAGGTGCTGGTCCCAAACTCTAGCTCCCCCTGGCTGCAGATCCAGGAGGAGCCAGGCAGGGTTATTTTAGCCCAGGTAGCACAATTTGCTCCACACTAAAGTGCATATCAGAGCACGTGTGCTGAAGCAAAAAGCCCCAGCTCAAATTTGCACTGCTTCTATCTGAGCTGCTGCAAGTGCATGTGCTCACATGTGTGGATGTGCCCTCGGTGGGGGGCTTTTTGCCTCGGAGCACGTGCCTGTACATGCAGTTTGGTGTGAGGCAAATTGTGCCACTTGAGGCAAAATAACCCTCTCTGGCTCCCCTGGATCTGCAGCCAGGGGGAGTTGGAGCCTCCCCCATGGTCCCCTCTCCCCTCCTCCGACTTCACCCCCCCTCCCTCTACTTAGTGGGACTGGAGCTGCTACTAGAAGCTGTTACCAGAGTGTCTCTATGGAGGACCCAGCCTCCAGTAGCCTCAGCACACGGTCTAGGACTGTGCCTTGCCCCACTTTTTTCTGCTGTATTTTTTACTTCTGGATATCCATGGGTCTAATTTTTCCCCCGCGCTGCAAATTTGCAGTGTGGAGAACCTTTTCTTGCTTCTGCATGTGCCTCTTGAAGCAATTCAAGGGCTTTGAGACACTGCAAGATGCATGTGCACTCTAGTCTGGATGCGTCCCATAAGTACATGTCAAATAGGAGCAAACAGATGTTGGTTTCTCTGCAGTGAAACAGCAAACCCATTATACCCATTGTCACAGGGGGAGAAGTCCTGGGGGCACTCTGAAGCTCCCTGAAGGAGCCACAGAGGCAGAAGTGAGTGACAGAGGACAAAAGAAAGGAAAAGAAAAATGTCAGTTACTCACCACAGGAGCTGCAGAATCGCCGGAGAAACCCGCACACAGCCGGGACGACGGCGTTAAACACCTGTGAACGGCGGGTGACATCAGCACAGGGCACCGGCCAGCAAGGATAAAAGAAGAGGCAGCGGCAGGGAGCAGGGGAAGCATGTGGCTGCTGGGAGTGGGCCGTGGCAGAAGCAGCTGGAGACGTGGAGCACCAGATCCAGCTGCCGGAGCGTGCTCCGGGCAGGAGATCGAGCCTGGGAGGCGTGGCTCACTGGACCCGGCTGCCAATGCGTACCCCGGGTCAGAGAGCAAGCCCAGAAGGTGTGGGACACCAGAGCCGGCTGCCGGCACGTACGCTGGCCAGGAGAGAAAGCCCGGAGGATGCAGAGCATCGGGACCAGCAGCAGACAGGCCACACAGAGGCCTCAAAGATACCCGAGAGGGACAGAGGCCAGAAAGTGGTGCAACCAGGATGCGTGAGCCGGGGAAAAGGGGGGAGCGAGCCACAGACGCGTGGAGGGACCCACGGACCGTAGAAGACCCAGAGAACTGCAGCCAGAAACAGATCCAGGTGGGAGAGGGAAACCCTGGGGCAGCCCGGAGAGGGAACACCTGGACCAATGGGAGCTGGAGAGAGGGATCTACAGCAGGGAGAACCCTGAGAGGGTGTCGCTCCCAGGAAAGTAAGATAAAGAACGGTGGGTAGCCAGCCCGGAGAGTGAGGGCTAGCAAGCAGAGTTGCGGGTAGTGGCTTGATGTAGGGGCCAAGACCCCGTTAGGTGAATAGCATTGTTTAAGTTTGTTAGAGTGTTCCTTTGCTTGTTTTACCCCGGATAAGAAGGGGCTGTGGTATGGGAGTAGGTAGGGAGGAAAGCCTTCCCCGTCGGTGGCAGCCACAAGACAGCAGCGACAAGAACACCTAGAACTGCCGGGCAGGGTAACGGTGAGGTGAAAGGGGTGGAGGAGCCTCGCAGAAGATCTCGACTGCAGGTAGGCAAAAAGGACATCCGCCCGGATGGAAGCTCCACCCACTGGAAGATCAAAGTCATGGCAGGCGAGAAAGGGGTGAACCCCGGTGTGGAAAGAGACATGCTCCAAGGCTTCCTGTGATGGTCAGCCGGATATCTACAAATCCTCGGGGCAAGAAGCCCCAAGGTAAAATATTCAATGCCCGGTGGCTACACCCATTATTATTTTTTGGGCTGTGGCTTAGGACCCAAACATAAAAATAGCATGAAAATGAGCCAGATGGGAAGAATGATGGTCTTAGGACTTGAATTATTTAAGTTTAATTCTTTGTTTTTGTGCTCAAACTCTGGTTACTTTGATTAACCTGCCTGTACAGTTGAAGAGCTTTTCTGTTATAGAAACGCTAGTGTAATATACTGGCAAAGCTCTGCTTCATACAGCTAGAATATGTGCACACAAGTGAAACACTCTACCAATGAAAGTACGATCTTGAAAGTATAACTTTGGGGGCTTCTGTCAACTTAGCTATGTTAATCATGGATTGCACCTCTTTTGGTCCTGGCTGACGCATCTTTTTGAGTAGAAACCTCAAGCATCTGTCTATATCCCTAGCATGTCTATGCCTTAGCTTCCCACCTGATGGTGGAGCTGGCTAAAAAACTGGATCTTAACTGAACTTCTAACAGGTAGCAGAACAGAAATGGTGGCAGAAATTAAATCTGTTTTTCTTTTTGAATAGCTTGCAGAACTATGCTTCTCTCTTCCCCTGCTCTTTTTTTTTCCCCCCCACATGGTCTATTTTGACTCTACATCTCAGGGCAAGAACATTTCTTTTTAAGTTGTACTGTATATAACTCGGTGATAAGGGACTTCAAAGAGCCTAGACAATGAAACTAAATAATTCAGGCAGTAAAATAATTGGAAAAAAAAACCAAAAAGAAAAAGCCTTTATAACCACATTTCTCTATGCAGAATATGCTGGCGAAGGATGGACTTCAGCTAATGCCTAAAGGTAAGCGTTTCCTTTCTTCTAGGTTGGCTGATCTTGTGCGGTGGGCTTTAAACTAGCTTCGCAGGGAGACAGGCCTGCCGGGAGAGGAGATGATGCTCTGCCGCTGAGCCAGGTAAGTTG
Organism: Caiman crocodilus; assembly: GCA_030014935.1. Lineage (NCBI taxonomy): Eukaryota > Metazoa > Chordata > Crocodylia > Alligatoridae > Caiman > Caiman crocodilus. The sequence continues at coordinate 64,285,738 of JAGPOW010003316.1, forward strand.
GGTGAGCGTATGTGGTTGTAGCTTGGGGGAAACAAGTGGAGAGGGAGAGGTGGCAGTAGGCAGCCTTAAATGCCTCTATACAAATGCTCGCAGCATGGGAGGAAGCAAGAGGAGCTGTCTCTCCTGGTGGCTGTGGAGGACCCAGATTTGGCTCGGCTCACGGAAACCTGGTGGGACGCGACCCATGTCTGGGCTGTAGGCATCGATGGATATGCCCTTTTCAGGAAGGACAGAGTTGGGAAAAGAGGCAGAGGGGTTGCGCTCTATGTCAAAGAGTGTTTCTCTGCATTAAGCATCAACTTGGGGGCGACTGAGGACTGGGCGGAATCGATTTGGGTCAGGCTGCAAGAAGGATGAGGAGAAAGGGACTTAATGGTGGGTGTCTGCTATAGACCTCCCTCTAACCAGAGAGAGGAGCTGGACCTCCAAATTGCTGGCCAGCTCAAGGAGGCAGCTAGGATGAGGGATGTCATTGTCATGTGTGATTTCAATCACCCGGACATCCGCTGGGAGGAGCAGTCAGCCAAGTCCAAGAGGTCCCGAAGATTCCTAGCGGAACTGCAGGACCTCCACTTGGTCCAGGAGGTGCATGGCCCCACCAGGGGGGGATGCGCTGCTGGATCTGGCCCTGGCCTCGGGGGATGATCTGGTTAGAGGTCTCCAGGTAAGGGACTCCCTGGGAGATAGCGGTCATTGCCTGATAGAATTTGCTGTCTGGCGCAGTGTAGATAGGGCCCACATTATGACTAGGGTCCCAGATTTCAAAAGGGCCAATTTCAGGAAGCTCAGGAGGCTAGTTGAGAAGACACTGCAGGACTGTAGGGTTGAGGACATGGGCATCCACGAAGGGTGGAAGTTCCATAAGGAGACGATCCTCCAAGCCCAAGGGGTGACCGTTCCTGCCCGATGCAAGATGGGCAAAAGTGCCCGGAAGCCCCCATGGCTTAATAGGGATATTCG
>JAGPOW010003316.1:64286797-64307230 GCA_030014935.1 Caiman crocodilus
GGCTGGGGTCCTGTGACCCTGGCACTCGTTCCTGCCATTGGTGGGGGGTCAGACTAGATGGCCTGCTCTAGGTCCCTTCTGACCCTAGATACTATGATATCTGAAAAACATTACCTTTCTCGTTTTGGATTAGAGGTATTTTTTAGGTTATATTGTCCACAGCATTTTGAAGTTTGTTCCAAGAACATAAGTTATGCTTCTTGTTAGCTGAGAATCAACTCCTTTCAATTTCAGATAAAATGTTGTCCAGTCTTTAAACTAGTTGCTAATATTTGTTTTATAAAACTATCCGTGTGTGCAGTCAGGGTGGGGAGAGCATAGGTTTCTGTTGACTTCTCATCCACAAGTGAACAATTTGTTGTCCTTCTTTCTTCTTGAGATCATAAAAATACAGTTGTTCTCTGTTTATTAAATACCTTAAAGCTCAATCAAAAGGTGGTTAAGGAACTGAGGTCAGGAGAGGATAGGACAGACACTTCAACTACAGACAGTGGGACAGGAAAATCCAGTAGAGAAGCTGGTATATTTGTCAGCAGCTTGGGACTATTCATATCCTGGGGGGGACATCTACATAAGACTTTTACTATGCAGTTGACTAATTAACTGCACAGTAAACATCACAGCATCTACATGTGCACCCCTATTAGGGTGCACAAAACTAATAAAGTCTGCAGCAGGGGAGTACTTGTAGATATGAGTAAATACAAGTGCTACCTTGCTGCAGAGTTGTTTGTGCATTGCAGTGCATGTGTAGATGCTGACCCAGCTGGCTGGGGCATGAGAGTTTTTCAGTGTGGCTTCCTGCCAGCTAGCCCCATGCTGAAGCACCCTTGCTCCCCAGCCAGCCCCTCTGCAGCACACTGAGCCTGGCTGGAGCAGCACTGGGCTGGCAGGCTGACCTGAGTCACCTGCCAGCTGGAGGTGCTGAGACCCAGCTCAGTGTGCTGTGGCTATGTAAACCATGTAGCTGGGAGCTTTCCAGGAACAATAAAATTGTGGAGCAATAAGCTCCACAGTTTATTGTTCTGTACAAATGGCACATGTAGATGCACCTATGTGGTCTATGTTTAGGTACTTCTGTGCCAGCATTGTATCACTGACACTGAACACTTTATTTACCAAAAATAGTCTCTTCCTCAAGTTTGTAAAGGTTATGGGGAGAGGTATGAATCTGAATTGGAATCTACTGTTTTAACTTGCAGAGCATATGGTAGTTATAGTTACATTGCCTATAGAGTTTTGAAGGCGTTATTTTCCCCAGAACCAATGTTACCATTTAGTGAATTAAAATTAGTATTCCCATTCTTCTTTAGAAGCAGACAGAAATCAGTCGGAACAGCAGTACATATAGAGAAAACTTTGTTTGTGTATAATAGGCAACCACTGTCCCCAAACGGTTTCTTCTTGTGCTTGTTGTGTAACAAACAAAAAACCACAGAGATTAAGTGATTTACACAGTCCTTCAGAAGTTTGTGATATAGCTCAGAACTAATCCCAGACTTCCTCAGTCCATCTGTCCCCCTTAGCTTAGCTACACCTACCCATGCCTTCTGCACTATAGCAAGGTTTGCTCCCTAGCTAGATGCAACCAAGTCCTCATTCCAATTAACACTACAGTATTGACCCATCCTTTATTCCTCAGTCTAGTTCCAGGTTGGTTTGTTTTTTAGTCCTCCAAGTGTTGCTAGGAGAACCAGGCAAGAATCCCACCCCTTCCTCCCCTCTTTTCTGCTACGTGCATGAGGTGTCTGGGTTTTTTTTAATTTTTAAATTATTATTATTATTTATTTTATTTTAAGCCTCCCTCAGAAGCATTGTATGTTGGCTGTATCCAAGCCTGGGGACTTTAACTGGGCTTGCTAATGCTCCTGCTGTGACTTAAAGCTGGAGGTTCCTGGCTGGAGGATCTTGCCACCCTGCTCAGGGTCAGATCAATTGCCATATTTGGGATCTGGAAGGAATTTTACCCCGTAGTCAGATGGATATGGACTGCAAAGGGTTTTGCCTTCCTCTGTAGCTGAGGGGCATGGCTTTCTACCTGGGATTTTTGAACCTGTATTAACAACCTTTTATTGAAGCAGGACATTGCCTTCCATGGACCCCTGTGGTTAGGGTGTTGTCTTTTGTTGTGTCAGGGTTGATGGTAGTTTTGTGAAGAGTTTAGGTTATGGATTTGTATAGGATGGTTTGAATAATGATGATCCTGCTTCAGGATATACTTTCTATGACTGACTTCTATGAAACACAGGTAAGTGCAGGTCATGGGAAGGAGGCATGGGGCACTGTGGGAGCAGGGGAATTCATGGTGCCCTGCACCAGCCTGCCAGGACATCCAATAGCATGGGTCCCTGCATGGAGGCATGGGGTGCCGGGGATGCCCTGGTCCCTGCACTACCCCATGCCTCAAGACTGCCCCACACCAGAACCTATGCTTACCCATGTCTCCACTTAAGGCACAGGTCAGTGCAGGACCTGATGCAGGGCAGCAAAAGATGTGGGGAAATCCCAAGACAAGGGGAATACATTGCCCGGTGTCAGGCCCCTTCAGAGGCTGAGAGAGGCCCGGGCCACTTCCATTTTTTTTGAGGCTCAAAATACAATGCAATAATTTGTAATAAATGTTCCTTTTTTAGTTAACAAGTATTTTTCTAGATTTTTTCTTCTTTCAATCCTGTCAGTGCATTTCTGTGTCTGTATGTATAACCTCATTTGGAGATAACATCAAAAGTCTCAATTTGAGGCCCGGGCCAGATGGCCCTCCTGGCCCTGCCCGTTGTCTCACCACAGTTATCCACTTCAATTTGGCAACATCAGTTTCTACTCTAAATGTAAGAATAAACAGTTCTTGTGCAAACTTCCCACCCCATTTAGGGAATTACAGATATTACACTGGGACTGGTCTAAGTGAATGTAGATAGATCTAAACTTATAACCACGCAAAAGTTCAGCTCACCTAGACTGGTCTAAAAATGACATAATAACCTAATACAGACCTGGTGCAAGATACACTCAACTGAGATTTGATTCAAGGCAGACCAATATATCGAACTTCTATACTCAATTTAGGTTGCTGTCCTCTGGCATCCCAACCTGCTTTTCCATCCCCCCATCCCTCCCTTGCAGACAGTTGGGCTAGCATTTGACTTTGCCCCTGGGCTGTCCCAGCACTGAGCAATCACAGTCTCTCTCCCCAGCCTTGCCTTCTGCTTCTAGCTATCTGTCAGCTGCACCCAGGCAGAAAGGGGAAGTGAGGCACCTGAGTCTCTGGGCTATGTCCTCACATCCCTAACATCCTGTCACAAAGCACCCCACAATGTACATGTAGCCTCTGATTAATGAGCCCAGGACAACCCCAACATTCAGGCACAACCTCATGGACCCTAAACCTGGCACCCACACACTTAGCTAGGACACCCATATTCTGCACTCAGGCACAGCCCCATGGACACTGACTCTGAACCCCGTATACCACATCTCAGAGACTAGAGCCAGAAACCCTATCACCCAGACCCAAACATAGACACCTCTTTTCTCCTGAGCAGGAGTCTATGCAGGCAGCTTGCCTCTGTTGGGTCAGGGCAGTAGGATTGGGGCAGAACATTGGGACTGGGCCTGACTGGAGGTTTTCTGTGACATCCATGGCTTGGCCACTGATGACAAGTACCTGGGTCATGTGTACCTGGGGTGCTGCAAGTGTTCTTTGGCTCATAGCTACAGGGTCCCAGAGTACTAGGGTCAGGGAGGAAGGGGAACTGAGCATCCAAGCTGGGAAAAGGAAACTTCAGGAGAAGGTGGGGCATGGCTAGCTGCCTCAGATAAATGACACTGGAATTTTTTGGGCTGGAGCTTGGGGCACTACTAGCATCATGGAGATGTTTTATGGCAGTTTCTGGAATGTTTGAGGTCCTGGGAGTGGCCTGGCCAGTGGAGCCTGGTCATTCTGGAACAAGAGCTGCATTTAGCATGAGTGAGAGGGAGAGCCATGTGCTGGGATCTGTGTTTGTTCATCCGTCCAATCACTTCATTGCAGCTGAGCCATCACCCACCCACAAACACCAAGACCTCACCACTGAAGACCATGAAAGACCCCACCCTGTCCTCTAATACCCAACCCAGTCACACAACTGGAGTCATGGGGAGATGAGGGATCTTGTAGCTATCGGAGGTGAGCAGGAGACCCAGAACCAGCTGCACAAAGAGGATCAAAACAGGGACATTTTCAAGCATATTGCCCAACAGATGCAAGTGCAGGTTCACAACAAGGACTGGGTGTAGTGCTGGGCCAAAGCAAAATGGATGAAGATCCAGTACAAGCACATGCATGTTAATAAAAAAGTCCAGGGGCAAGAGGCGGAGCATGACCTTCAATGAGGAGCTGTCTCAATTCTTCACCATCCTGCACAAGTACAACACCACCAGGGGGCAGGAGGACTTGCCAGCAGGGATTACAGGAAGATGTGCAGGAAGGCTCCAGATTGATGAGAAAACTGGTGCTCAGTACTAGGTCCCCATGGGTCATGGACCACAAAATCTGCTGATGGCATCAGTCCTGAGGACCCTGACCTATTGTTGCTTGTCCCTAGACCATTGCAGGACCTAGGAGTGGAGGTGCACATGCAGCTGGACCAGAGCACCCTTGACAACTTCTCAGGGATTGTCAAGCACACAGACAATGGCATGCAGACCAGGGGTAAGCTCCAGTACCATGGTCATTTCAACTCCAGACCTGGATCTCAATGCCAAGTCCTCCACCTTGCAGGAGCCCAACCTCTGGTCCTTGAATCTGTGAACCACAGCTGGACATGTGGCCTCTGCATCACCATTTCTGATACAGCTGCCATGGCTGTTCTACTCCCAATCCTCTGACATTTCCTCACTGCCCCATCCCAGATGCACAGCCCCCCTCTGCCCCCCTAATGACAGCACAGCATCACCACCCACATCACCTACACCCAACTCTTCCCCTAGTGTTGCTGAAGACTTTTATACTGATCAAAAATACCTTTCTGTTCAGGACAGTATGGCTCTACCCCACCCCACATGGCTGTGATGGGAACTCAGGCACTGGGGAAATGCAAAGTATCTAGTGGGAAGGGAGGGGAAGAGAGCAAGTGAACCATTATCACAGCCAGCAGGGTGGGGAGATAGCACCAGAATGATGTCCTGTCAGCTGAAAGCCTTCTGTGCAAACCAACCCACTGTTTTTTCCTGTTCTCTCCTTCCTCCTGGCCCCTGGGGGACAACCACAGGTCATCTCTATAGTCACAGCACTGTCCCAGGCCATCATGGCTGGGAATCCCATAGGGGGTTGGGGGGCAGCGCATGGAAAGAGGATCATTGGGGGCTAATTAATCACCCTGCCCAGATGTCTCAAAGTGTGGGATCTTAGGTCATTAATTGCTCAGGAGGTTTTTGCCTTTCCAAACTGAGCAGACCAGTCACCCCCTCCCCTTCCTTCCTTCCTGGAGTTGCCAAGCCTTGGGCAGTTATCAGTCTATATTCTATTCAGTAGGAACATAAATCTGCCTCATTTACACCAGCCTACCCTCTTTGTCTCTTAGGACCATGCTTAGCTACTAAAGGAAAAGCACTAAAAATGTTTATCCAGTAGGCAGTGTAAAAAAAGGTACAAATACCAGCACCATCTATCATCTCACCCCATGGGGCTGGGTGACCACAAGATGAATATGAGCCACCAATGAGATATTGCAGCTGGTAAAGTGAGCAAAACTCTGGCTTGCCTCCATAGATGCTTCTCAAGCAAATCCCAGGATGTCATCCTACCACTGTACTTAGCCTTGGTGAGGCCAAAGTTAGGGAAATAACACACAGCTATCTACCTGTGGGCCTTGTCCAGTGAAGTCTGCCTGCATGCCTGCATCCCTGCAAGGACGAATGCATATACCATTTCCTACTGATTTAAACTAGGTCACTTAAGGAAAACTGCATAACAGATTGATTTCTCTCCTGGTATTTTTTAATGTCTATATGTGGTCTTGGTAAGTTATGGAACTGGATGATTAATAGGACTGGCACAATCAATCAAAAAACTTCCCCTCAGCATTCCATTAATGCATTGCGTACCAATGGGGGACAGATATTTTATCTCACACGTAGAGTAACAGAGCACAAGTGGGGTGTTTGCCACTGAGTGTGGGTTGCAGTAGGCTGGGAGTGTGCCCTCATGGACGGCAGCCTGGAGACACCCCTGGGGAGTCATTCTAAAGAAGGAGGTGTGTGGTGGAGCAACCATGGGGTTCTCGCCACTTAGGGACTATTGCAGGCTCTGAGTCGGCCTGCCTGTGAGCAACAGGGAGAAGCTTCCCCCACACAAATCATTTTAAGGGAAAAGGTTTAAGGGCTGAAGCAGGCAGCTGGCAGATGCCTGATGAGAGCAGCCATTTTCAAACAAAGGCCAGCCAGGCACAGCCAGGAGAGAGAGCAGTCTGATTCCAGCAGCTGAGGGAGCAGTATCACCCAGCTTCCTTGATGCTCAGGGTCTCCTCAGAGGTAAGGGTGAGGCTGTGGGGAAGGAGGAGGCCTCACTGGTTTTGGACATGACCTGAAGCTGTACCTGCCATGGTATGGAGGCCTGGTTGTCCTGCCTGTGGTGGGGCAGGGCCACTTAAATGCCAGGACTGAGAACCTCCCTAGTGTAAGGCGGGTCGGGGTGCCTAAACCCCTGTACCCACCATCTGGTAGGTTATTGTAACAGTGGCAGGAAGTAGGGCCAGGAACACCCATATGGGGCACCTTAGCCCCTGAGAACCACCTGCGAGGCATGGGACACATATTAGGAGAGGTTTGAGTGTGTACCAGTGGCGACATGTAGGTGGTGCACGGGGGGGTGCACGTGCCCACCATCAGGCCACGTTCCCTGTTTAGGCAACAGGCAGGGGGACAAATGGGAGTGCTAGTGCCCCCCTCATGAGCACCAGCTGGGGAGCAGGGCTGGCAGCAAAAGTGGCCGTGCTGCTTCTGGAAGTGGTCATGGGACTTCCAGAAGCGGTGCAGCTGCTTTTTGGTGAGTGTGATCAGCCTCCTGGGGGGACCCCCCCACCCCAGTCAATGGGATCACCCACCAGAGGATCCCCCTGGCCACTGACTGGTGTCAGGAGAGACACATGCCCCCCTGACTCAAGAGGCACCAGTTGCCCATAGTGTGTACATTAGGCCTTTGTTATCAAGGCAGTTGAATGGCAGCCTCTCACCTAACTAATAACTTCATTAGTTTCCAACAAGGCATGGCAGGCAGGCAGGTGGATGGTTTGCCCAAAGACAAATGAGTGGCCAGCACTGTGATTGGTTGAAGGGGAGTCCCACATGTCGTACAGTTTTTCAAAGAAAGATGACTTCCTTGTTACTTGTGGAATTTTGTTCCATTTGTTGCCTGGAATAAACAAGGATTTATAACATAAATTGCAGACCCAGTTTATACACATTTAAAAGAAATTTTCAGGAAAAATAAGTGATTTTGGAGATTTGTAGAACGTGGGAGAAATTACCATGTAAATCATTATTCATATGAGTATGTGAACTTATATTTTAAGTGCATGTGCGCACATGTGTAAGCACATGTGCGTGCACACACACACACACACTTAACATGCAGAGAAAGTACAAGTACATTTAGCTCTTCATCTCCTTGCAATAAAGTTCATCTTGAATACTGTTCCAATTTACCTGGTTATGCTGCACTATGAATATAAGCCCACTCTTGTTTGTTTACTGCAGAGGGTTTGTTGCTGCAACAAAAATAAATTGCCCTGTTTTATGTCCCAGTGGCTGCCTTTGAAATTGTAGTGCCAAGGACAGGTGCCAGTTGGCATAACTTGCTACTGTAATGACAAGCACCCAATATGCCTTTCAAGTAAAAGCTGAACATGATGATTTGCATGTCTTAACACTGAAAATGAAGCAGCTTGCCAGATTCACCGTTAAACAAAAAAGGAAACAATGTCATTTCTAAGCAGAACTATATGAGTTGCCAGCAGGAGACAGATTGTCAAAAAATGTGCATCATTCACAATGGGGTCCAGACTTTCAAAAGGAATTCAGCTTTTTGTTATACAGATTTATTTCTGCTCTTTGGATGTCAAGCATGTAAAAATCTAGCCCCACATCTAAGAAATCAATTTTTTTTGGTTGCTGTGATTTACTTACATGTTACTGCAGTGTCTAAAATCTCACAGACCAGGAATCATGCTGGACAAATACAAATCACCTGGACAAGGGAGAAGAGGTTGATATCATATACCTTGATTTTAAAAAAGCCTTCGATCTCGTGTCCCATGATCTCCTTATGGAAAAATTGTCCAACTGCAGCCTCAGCTACATCACAGTCCAATGGCTGGGGAATTGGCTCTGAGGTTGGACCCAGAGAGTAATAGACAATCATCATGGTGCACCATGACCAGTGGGATCCTCCAAGGATCCATCCTTGGGCCTATACTACTTAACATCTTTATTAATGATGTAGAGATTGATATCAAAAGTTGTAGCCAAGTTGGCTGATGACACCAAACTTTGGGGTCAAGTATCCACATCTGAGGATAGGATGGTGATCTAGGCTGACCTAGACAGGCTCAGAAACTGGGCGGGTGAAAACCTGATGATGTTAAACATTGAAAAACGCAAGGTACTTCATCTTGGGGAAAAAAAATACCTTACAAGCTTACAGTCTTGTAAGCTTACAGGCTTGGCAGAGCTATGCTTGCTAGCACCATGGCTGAAAAGGACTTGGGGGTCATAATTGACCACAAGATGAATATGAGCCACCAATGCGATATCGCAGCTGGTAAAGTGAGCAAAGCTCTGGCTTGCCTCCATAGATGCTTCTCAAGCAAATCCCAGGATGTCATCCTACCACTGTACTTGGCCTTGGTGAGACCACAGATGGAGTATTGCATCCAGTTCTGGGCTCCACAATTTTAAAAGGATGTGGAGAAGCTTGAGAGAGTCCAGGGGAGAGCCACACACATAATCAGAAAGCAAAAGAGGCTGAGAGCTACAGGACTCTTCAGCCTGGAAAAGTGCAGGCTCAGTGGGGACCTGGTGGCTGCTTATATAAGCAGTGTACTTCAGGATCTGGGGAAATTCACCAGAGCGCCTCAAGGGACAACAAGGTCAAATGGTTACAAACTCCTCCAAGACCGTTTCAGGCTGGCCATAAGGAAGACTGCTTTACAGTCTGAGCCCCCAAGGCTTGGAACAGACTGCTTCCAGAGGTGGTGCAAGTGCCTAGTCTGGACTCCTTTAAGAGACATTTGGACGTTTATCTTGCTGGGATCTTTTGACCCCAGCTGACTTCCTGCCCCTGGGGCAGGGGGCTGGACTCGATGATCTTTCAAGGTCTCTTCCAGCCCTAATGTCTATGAAATCTATGGGGGCTATGAAATGAGTACTCCAGAATACAAATGTTACTCCAGTTTTAAGGTAGATTGTTTTTAGTGGCATTTGCTAGCTTAAAACTGGATGGAATCAGCTTTTAAAAAAAATAAAAGGGAGAGAGAGGGAGAAACATTTTTATTTCAGGTGTTAGTTTTTGTGCACTAACAGGGCACATATGGAAAGAAAAGTCATTTCAATTAACCCAACCAGCTGTGAACATATTTTCTATATATTCTTGGTGTGGTGCTGCTTAGATTATTAAAGCACACCATAATGGAGACAATCTTTGAATTTCTGCAAAGCACCTCCACAAACAAGTTTTAATGATGAAGATGTACTAGAATGCCCTGATTCTTCTCAATAATTTAAACACCAGAAATGGAGTTGCTGTAAAACAGAGCCTTTGTGGTATACAGAGGTCTGAGAGTGTAAGGTGATTAAGATAGTAATGGCCTGTCGACAACTGGATTGTGAAGCCTGAGCCAGATGCTATACGTTGGTGCCATCTTACCCTGAGAGAAAGGGGGAGAGAAAAAGACAGAGAGAGATGGAGAGACCCTGTCACCAATCCAGGTCTCTGATAGGTACTGCTACTTCACAGTCCTTAAAACTACACATTTCATGGTCTAGCCCAGATATTGTAGTGTGCCTAATAAGCCAGTAGACTCTGAAACTACAGTTCCTAGGAGTCCTCCATTTTGTGCTAGGGATGGATTTCCCTAGATCTTCTGTGTTAATCTCCTTACAGGAGTCCATCAAGGAAGACTGGAGGTGGAACACAGTGGGGGGGAAGTATTGGTCTGTTTATCCATCTTTTTATCTCTTTACAAAATTATCAGTATTGGAGTAGAGAAAGAAAGGAAGATCCAAAACCATAGCAGGGGAGAGATTCAGTCAGCCCTATGCTTGTCTCTTTCCTTTCAGTCTCTGTTTTTGTATTTTTCCAGTACAGAATTAGAAACATTATGGCCCTTAGACAGGCTACATTAGCCATCCAAGATTCATCAATCAGGAGAAATTCTGGAAGATAGTCAACCCGATCAAAATTAAGTGCATCAAAAAACTGAGTTGAAGCAAACAAGGACCACATTACTTTTGAACCATCCATTTTACAAAAAGTCAGGCAAATAATACAAGCTCCTACATTATCCAAGATCCTATATTAAACCTTCTTCAGAGGCCCATTGAGAAGCTTCCTAACTGAAAGCACAGTCAGACAAAGGAACCAGGTGCCTAAGAAGCTGCGGAAATTTCTTCGCTGGAGATTTAAGACAAAAAAAAGTCTGGAACAGACATCTTTCTTATCTGGCTTATAGGTAACAAATCCTGCATCTGAGCAAGGGGTGAGACTACCAAACTCTTTGCATGCCTTCTGACTCCATAATTTTAGTACTTTGGTTGCAGATAGACTTTATGACCTAATATGCAGGCCAGTATGATTCCATTGTTTCCTCGTGCTGCTTTGCCTGTATCTATCTGAGGTCTCCTGTCTTATACTTATGATAAACTCTTAGGATCAGAGACTCATTTCATTTGTACAACATTATTTCTGGTCTATGTTATTTCAGGCACTGCAGTAACGCAAATAACAATGGGCACATCTACACAAGACATGTTAATGCTCATTAGCCTAAGTTAATGTGCATTATGGGCACATATCTGCATGTGCACACCCTTAATGCATATTAACTTAGGCTAATCATGCCTAGAGCAGGCCTTATGAGGAGAGGCTGAGAGACATAGAACTCTTCAGCTTGGAAAAATGTAGGCTCAGAGGTGTCTTGGTGGCAGCCTATAAGTACATAAGGGATGTGCACCAGGAACTGTGAGAATGTCTATTCACCAGGGCACCACATGGGAAGACTAGGTCCAAACTCTTGGAAGACCATTTTAGGTTGGACATAAGGAAAAATTTGCTGTCTGAGTCCCCAGCACATGGAATAGATTCCCCCCAGAAGTGGTGCAGGCACTTACTCTGAATTCCTTTAAGAAACACTTGGATGCCTATCTAGCTACATCATTTGACGACTACTGCTTGTCTGCCCTTTGGCAGGGGCAGGACCCAATGATCTTGCAAGGTCCCTTCGAGCCCTAATATCCATGAAATCTATCTATCTATCTATCTATCTATCTATCTATCTATCTATCTATCTATCTATCTATCTATCTTCAGCCCCATTCAGCTTTTTTATCATATACACACATTCAGCACTTGGGCTGTGCAGGCTTCGGGTGCTGGTTTGATTTCGAGGAGATTTGGCCCGATTTGGTGGTTGAATCTCTGAATCTGAATTGAACTGGGAGACTGGTAAAAAGGTCCAAATCAATCTGAAGCTCTCTGAATCAATATGAAAAAGATTCAGAGAGCTTTGAAGATTTGGGCAGTTCCCACTCACTGCCACTGGGAGCTGAACCCAGACTCTGTGCTTGTAAGTAGGAGGTGGAGCAGGGGCTGGAGGAGGGGGGAGGGGACCATGAGGGGACCCCCACCAGGCCCCATTTCCTGCCTGCTCCTGCAGCCCTCCTGAGTGTGCCCAATCCTCACCCACTCTCCCAGCCCTGTCAATGGCTGCGCTGCCCAGCCCCAGCATCCCGGCTGGAAAAACATAAAAGGGCCAGACGGGGGCCAGGCATTGATGGGGCTGGGAGAGCAGGCAGGAGATGGGGTCTGATTGATTTGGAGAGTTGGCCAATTCAGCTGTGGCTGAATCTCTGAATCAGATTCAGCCAAATCGAATTGGGACAGTAATTCAAATGACCAACTCTAAAGTGAATACTATCCGCACAGACCTATTCAGCACTATTTCTTTAGGGTAGCTTTTCCAAAGGAACAAATGATAGCTGCTGCTTCTTCTTCACTATTTCTTACCTCGTAAATGTCAGTCTTGTATGACATTTTTCTTTCTTTCAGCCCCATCATCATTTAATTTAGCTAAGCTAACAGTAAATGTCAAATGGGTAAGTCACATGTAGCAAGGAAGTCTTGTGCCCTTTTATATGTGAGTGATTTCACACACACACATTCCCTGATTCAAGTATAAATCCATAAAGATTTTATCAGCTCCTTATAAATATCCCTAACCGTATAAAACAATTCTGTTGCCCATCAGACCTTACAGAAAGATCCTCACTGGACATTAGAACAGTCTCTGTCCCCTCTCTAGCACCAACACTGAGAAAAGTCTGTAAGGAGAATTCCTTTCAGGCACCAAGGACCTAAAACCTGAATTTCCCAATTTCCTGGAAAAGCATTTCTTTGTCCTGATTGGCCTAAGCCTGAGGCAGTTCTGGGCACATGGACAGATGTAGCTCTTAGTACAAGGGTACTCTAGAGTCAAACAGGCAGACATGTATTGGTCACCTCCTGGACAAGCCAGCCATCAAGAAGGGTGTTTAGAATTGTTATTTCAGACTTGGGGTAAAATCTGTGAAGTTGGTTCAGGCACCTAAATCCCATCTTAAATGTTCAATTCCTTCTTGTGTAGCTTGCCCAAGACAATAATTCATGAGTTGAAGCAGAAACAGATATAGATACAATTTGCCTGGTTATTTGGATAGAGATCTCAAGTGTATCATGACAAGGTAAATTTGCCTACCAGAATGTCTCCTTTTTCATAAGGTGTTATGGGATACTTTGCTTCAGGCATTAGAAATCAGTTTAAAAAAACTTTTAAACCAAATAAACAAAGTAATGAAGAAATAATTGAGAATATGATGGCTTTAATCAAAGCTTAGTTTCTACGGATGTCACATCTCATGAGTGACTGATGAGGAGCCTCTGCCCTTTTCCATTCCAAGTCATCCACTTCTAGTCTTCATTTCTAACAATTTCAGTTAAACAATGCTCTGCTGTCCTGGCCAGCTTTCCTCTTAGGATGACTACCATGGTCATGGCATGAATGTGTATGGGCCTGTCTGGGATGCAGCAGGGTTTATAAATGCTGCACTTTGCATTGTGTTTGGTTCATCCTTTGCTGTGTGTTTTAATACACTGGTTCAAAAGAAATTGTTCTGACATTTGAGAAATCTCCTGTTTTGTGAGCATGGAAAAGCAATAATTAACATTGGTGCAGGATTTCTATTTTCAGAGGAAAAAACATATGCTCAAAATAGGTTCTGGAAAGGAAGGCTTCTCAAGCAGTGAAAGGTAATAGCAAATAGGTAGTAACTGTAATATGCAAAATTTCCTTCATAGAGTGCCAGCATACTAGACAGCTACACAACCATAGGACATCCAAGTTTTAAAAAAGCTTGCAGTTCAGATAACTAGCAATAATGCTCATTTCTCCTCTCAAGTATTTTAGTATAACTAAACACTTGCTCATTCCAACCAGCACTTCCTAATCTTGTTTCTTTTTCCCAAACGATTTCCACAATGCAGTCTTTTCATCCTATTTTCTTGTCCATAATGCCCCTTTTCCTACATTGACAAGCATCTTCTTGAAAGCTTTCCTGGCAACATCCTTGTGTTCCTTAGATCAATTCAAATTGCGGCTGCTAGGAGTCTCCTTGGTTCATATTCTGGTCCAACCATACTTTACCTACCTATTCTCTACTTTAGATATTTTGCCCATCTTTCAAATCTATCTAGTCACTCCTGATTTATCTATTCATGTAGCTCATTGCATGTGGTCCAACCCTTCTGATCTGTTAGTGGAGCCAGTTGTCTATAAATCCAGTGCCTTCCATTTTTCTTTTATGATACCCCTTATTCATTGTGCATCCTCCAAACTAGTCTAAAGCCAGGACCCAATTTCCCTCAAGGGCTCCTACACAAAACTGTTAAATAGCTGGAGTCCATGTTTAGTTGCTACTCTTAGATTAGCAGTTCCTTAGACAACGTGATTCTGCATGCATTTCTTCAGTACGTAAAACAACAGGACCCTTTAAGCACTATTACTTTACAAATAAATTAAATATTAAAACAAAATCCATGGAGGTGGCAGAATTCAGGTGTTTGCCTGAAGTTAGCATTTTCTGCCTTTTGTTGGTGTATGCTATATAAATTCTTGGGGATGTGGGGAGGGAAAAAATTATCCCAAAAGCTAGAAATAGTATCCATAATGTTCCTGCCTAAAGAGTACCCTTTGAAAGATTGTCTGTGCTGCAGAATAAAACACTGTAAGAAATGAGACGATAAAATAAAAACAAGCCATAGAATCCTGTGCCTTTCAAATGAAATGCAGTATAAAAGAAAAAACTTTGTGTACATGTTAATCTGCCTTGGATCTGAGACAGGTAGATATTTCTTTTTATTCCGCAAGGTTTTAGTGCAAAATCTGTTCTGAGTCCAGGCATAGGGCCCATCACCTGATATTGCAGCATCTCTTACACTTATAGCAGAGAAATATGGAGACCTATTTTTTGTCTTATTTGGTGAAAATAGCATGGATTCCTTCTGAACATCTGGCTC
Source organism: Caiman crocodilus (assembly GCA_030014935.1). Classification (NCBI taxonomy): domain Eukaryota; kingdom Metazoa; phylum Chordata; order Crocodylia; family Alligatoridae; genus Caiman; species Caiman crocodilus. The sequence continues at coordinate 64,301,601 of JAGPOW010003316.1, forward strand.
TATAAATGGCAGTGGCAGAACTCCTACTAACTTCAAGCATGCTAGGATTGCACCCAGCATATCACACAGTTAAACTTCAAAATTTTCTCATTTTTAAATTACTTCTTTTTTTCTATTGACTAAAGGTATGGACATAGAGAGGGTTAGCAGTGGCTGGAGGGTAATATGAGAGCAGTAGCTAGGAAATAGACTTACTGAGTCCTGCTTTAACAATCCATAGTTAACTATCCAACTTGCTTAGATGTGGACATGATAAGAAAAGTGCTCAAAATGACAAGAAGCTTTACTTTTAGGATCCTCTATTACCCCCTTCTTGTGTCTGATTGGAGGGCAAAGCAGTAAAGGAAGGGGAAACACATTACCCTATTGAAGAGAAGAGGGGAGCTCACAGAGGTCCAGGAGAGACTACAGAGGAATAAAAAGGATAGAAAATGTGAATTTCTATCCTTTACCTCAACTAGGATGAGAAAGGGAGAAGGAGAAGGTTTGGATGTAGGTAACATAAGGTTTTTAGGAGGCTTTCTATTTGCTCGGTTATGAATTTTGAACAATGATAACAGAAATGGCAGACTCAGCTAATCCCATACCTAATGTGAACAGGTTCAGTGTCATGGCCATCCGTTTACATCACGCTTGAAAGTGGCCCAAAGACGGTTAAAACAAAGTATTTAGTCCTTGACTGACTATTAATTTGCTGAACTTAAAGCAATATCAGCAAACAAGTTACAATCCAATCCAAAGCCTGTAAATTTCCCTGTAGAATTGGGGTTATGGGCCTTTTCTGCAGCAATCATCACTATAGTATCTGAATACTATGTAAACATTAGTTCATTTTCACAGCATCTCCCTGCATGAAGTTCTTAGGGCTCATCTACACTAGTCACATCATACACTCACACTTTCTCATTGCATTAAGTTCGTGATTTGATTTCTCCTTCGCTTCCAATCTGGGTGACTCTGAAGCTATAATTCAGTTGCTTTTCTAATCCAATATCAAACAGTAGACAGATCTATTTGTGTCTTCACTGTCCTGTGCTAATGCTACAGCTTCTGAGAAATGGAGTAGCATTCTTCACACTGGCTCTTTGGAAATATATTGAAGGCTGATGATAAAAAACCTTGACTGCAAGTGTTCTGGACTGGTTGGGAACCCATTAGCTGAAGAGTTCCATATCATACCACCATTCTCCTAAGCCATCCAATCAAACACATTTTTCAAAGTTTGCCCAAATGTGGCTGTAGATTTTTAAGTGAGAAACTCTGGGTCCCAACCCTGCAAGCTGCCCCATCCCCAGAACTGTCATGAGCTAGCACAATCTGAATGAACATGCTTCATTTACTTCTATGTTGTAGTGTGAATTGGCTAACAATATCTCAAGAGTGGTATGATCTTGCATAACTAATCAGATTACAGGAAAGAGAATATTTGACAGGTTGCAGCCAAGAAATCTGTGAGAGAAAGGAGACCTCTTATAGGCAATCTGAATGAATTGATATTGATTGAACAGCGGGAAGATTTTCAGGTTCCTGTTGCAAACAGAACCATCTACCCAGTGAACTTGTAGAAGACAGGAGGCCCCTTACTGGCAAGCTGAAGGAACAGATATTGATGGAAACAGCATGAAGACTAACAGATCCCATTATAAACAGAGCCACTCAAGCAAGCAAGGTCCAATAAGGCTTGACATTTTCCAGATTAGGTACAGTAGAGCTTATAAGCAATGATACTTTAGGACTCAGCTTTTTGCAAAGTGTTCAAGGGAAAGCGCTCACTTTTGACAGTCCCTCGGCATGACAACTGTATTCCACAGGTCTCCTATGAGGAAAGTCAAAAAATGGATACCCAAATGTTTAGACCATTAACTCGTGAGAAAATGCATTTATAAAAATAGATATTCTTTCCGCTATATCTCACTGATTATAAAGCAGCCATTAAACAATTTGGTTTATTAGAATTGTGCAAGAGGCAAGGACTTACTAGGGTGATGTCTTTTACTGACCAACTGTGTAGCTAGAGTCAGACGAGCTTTTGAATGCAAAACCTTCTTCATCAGGTCTGACCAGAACAAGTTAGGCAGAGGCACATGTGATGCAGTAGAGATTTCTACTGTGCACACCTTTTTTGCCCCAGGGAAGTATGGCAAACTCTTGTACACCTAGTAGTTCTACCAGAGGAAATGAAAGTCTACCAATGAAACTGTAATGCTTGTCTGCACTGTTAGCCAAGTATTAGAGTGTGTAAGAAATCACTGTGCATGTCTCTCACTACACTGATTTACATTTCCAAATATTACAAATGTTACATCTTTATTTCCTACAATATATAGCTCATATTAATTGCAGATGATAATGCACAATATCATAGTTAATACTTCAGAACAGAAATGTCTATGTGGTTGCTAGTCTTGGAAGGCTTTGATCATTTTGCAGTAATTTATCATTCAATTTTACAGGGGCCAGAATGTCCCATTGAATAGCAAATGCTCAGCATATTTGAAAATTAGATAGATAATATAGCCTGAATTCCAATATTTTTTGGTTTTGTTGCTGCTACCAAAATCCCTCACTTTCTAAATCCTATTCATAAATCAATTATGTCAACTACTATGAAGATGAATATGAAACAAATGAATAGACTGGTTATATTTTAAAGCATAATCCAGCCTTGAAAAATGAAATAATCATTGTCTTACAGGCAGCTTTCTGGAAAAACATGAAAGTGATTACTGTTGCTGTTAAATGCTTGTCCTTTTCCCATATAGTGTGTACTGATTACATTTATAATGTCAATAAATAACATAAACAGCCACTATACCAGAGAAAAGGTGATCATCTCAGGAAATTCTGTTCAATTTGTTTAAAATTCCATGACTCTTTAATACGCTGAGCACTTCACAATGCTTCATCAGATAAAATTTAAATTTAAAAAGACAAATGATGGTGACAGGCTAATTGGTAGCATAAGTTATTACAGTGCTCTCAACATTACAGGGAGCAGGTTGCATTGGATTTCTGAGTTTGAGTAAAATCATTGGAATGAGAAGCCAACTTATAGAGACACAGAACAGGAGACTGCTAGAGCCAGAGAAGGGTTTGGGGATCTCAGTTGGCCCAAGGTGGGTCCAGAGCTTAGAGGAGGCTGAGGTCACATCTGTAGCCACAGCCAGAGAAGAAGGGGTCAGAGAAATGGAGGCCCAGAATGAGGATGGCTGGGACAGGGCCATGAGATGTAGAAGAGGCTGTGAGATAGCGATGAGACCAGGGGGCCTAGGGATAGGAGAGTCTGGGCTAGAGGTAGTCTGGAAGAAGGAGAGAATTGAGCCCAGAAGGGGGCTGCATGACAGCCAGGGAGATCAGGGACTTAGGAAGAGGGAGAGCTGCCACCAAGGGACTCCGAGTGGTGACATCAGTAAGGGACCAAGGAGTTGGTAGTCAGAGTGGGTGGACAGGGACAGCATGGCTCTGGGGACAGAGGCCAGGGCCTAAGCTGGTCCTGGGTATGACTGTAAACTGCACCCTCCTGGGGTTTGAGGTCACGGTGGTGGGACTGCTTATGGAGGAGCAGACCCTGGAAAGTGTCACCAGGGCCAAACCCCAGGGAACAGTGAGTCTGGGGTGCCCTAAAACTCTAGCCCCCACTGCCTTATAAATTACCCCTTGGCAGGGAAAGGCTATGAGAAGGCTATGAGAAGGCTGGCAGGACCAGCTGGTTGAGAGGTCCAGGCAAAAGGCTGAGGAAGAGCAAAGGCTGAGCCAGCGGCCAAGAAAGACCAGAACTAGAAAGGTCAAGAGGCCCAGACTGGGGCCTAAAGAGAGGGTGATACTGAAGGGGCCCAGAGACCCAGGCAGGGGCTGAGGAAGTCCAGCAGCCCCCAGTGGGACCAGGAAAAGTGGAACCAGAAGGGTCCAATACCCCAGAGTAGGACTAGAGAGGTCCCAGCAGGGTTCAGAGGCCCAGAGAAAGGCCAAGGGAGAGACCAACAGGTCTGGCAACACAGAGAGGGGTCAGGAGTGAGACCAAGGTGCCTGGCAGCCCAGAGGGGCTGGCTGAAAGGCCAGCAGTTTGCAGTTGTAGCTGGAAATATATATGACTCTGTACCTATAAGAGTATTCTCTTGCTGGATTTGTGTTAGTGTTGTACTTCCTTTTTTTTTTAAATGGTACATACATCTCTAAAGAATGAAAAAGTAACCAGTACTCCTAAAATATGAATATGAACAAGTCCACAAATGCAAAAGAATGAGTGTCCTTGAGTATGTTTAGTGAACTATTAATGGATAGGTTGGTGGATATCACTCACGGTAAGCCTGGTAGAGAGGGACAAGTGGAATTTTTTAAAGGGCACTAAATAAATATCTAACTACCTCTTGAAGAAATGTGTGTACATCCTTGTAAAGCAATTATGTCTGCTTTGTAATATAGTGCTTGTGGCAGGATGAAACCAAAATTTCATTATAATTTTAGGTAAAATGGCTACTCACACATGAAACTCACTTGGCTTGCTTGCCTGGGCATTTGCCACTGGGCTGTATCACAGAATGTACATTACACTAGACTAGCTCTGCCTGAAGAACCAAGGGATCAAGCAGTCTGGAGGGAAGTTGAGTGAGGGGTTGAGGGGTCTGGAAGCCCAGAGAGTGGCCAAGTGAGGGACTGAGGGGCCTGGAGACTCAAGTGGGGATCTGTGAGAGACCAGGTGGTATGAGGGCTCAGAAAAAGGGGGCTGCATGAGACCAGGGTGTCTGAGGGCCTGGAGGAGCGTTGTGTGATTGTAGGCATGTGACAAAGAAAATGTCCTCAATGGTGCCATCTGCGAGGCATGGGGAATCATGATGTAGGGGATGTATGAAGCCATGCAATTAGCCCATAAGGCAAAGGACCACAGCTACCAGGTAGTCATTAGAACAAGACTGGACCTGGGAATCCCTGGGGAAGCCTGTCTTCTATTATCATAAAAAATAGCAAGGCATGGCAAGTAAGCAAAGAGGAGAGTGTTCCCAGAATGAGCAGGGCCAAAAGAGAATTGTGGGGGGTCTCCAGGGGCTTACAGTCACCCCTGAGGATCCTATCCTGCTATACCTACCTACACTAATTCATACATTCATAGAGTTTAACACCAAAAAATACCATTGGATCATTTAGTCTAACTTTGTGCATCTCTCAAGCTATTACATTCACCTAGACCATGCACGGATGTTCAGTTTCCACCAGGAGAATTGTTGCTGTCCTGATAGAAACAAAAGCTGTGGTGATAGTCAAGCTTTTGTCCCAGGCAAAAATGGTTGCTACAAGAGAAAAATAACCCTGCAACAGCCAGGTAGAAATTTTTCTCAGGAGATTGAACATCTACCCACTTTTCCCCAGCTTAACTTCTCCTGTGGACCGGGAGAGGTGGAGTCAGGGAAAGACTCCTGTGCCTTCCAGTGACTGGGATTGTGGCAGGCCAGTAGGGGGCACTCCTGCGTTGAGCCACCCACCTCCCTGCACCCGCCCACCTTCCAGGCTCCGAGTGCCTCCCTTGGGGTGCCTCCTGTCCAGCCGACCCCTTCCCTGGAGCACACCCGCTAGCCTGGGGTTTCCGCTGCCACCATCCAAGGCTCTGGACTTACTTCTGGCCCTGTGCACCTTGG
>JAGPOW010003316.1:64307330-64338953 GCA_030014935.1 Caiman crocodilus
AGGAGATCCCCGCCCTGAGGGATTCAACACCAGCCTCTCAGGCTGGCACAGAGAGAGGGTTCTGGAGAGGGGCACCCACGGTGGCATTTCTGCCACAGGGATCACCCCAGTCTGGAGAAGGCAAGGGGACAGCTCCTTCTGACCCTCCTGTAGACTGGGAAAGGAGGGGAGGGGTAGCCAGCAACTGCTCCCCACCTTCTTCTCACTCTGGAGTTCCTGTTAAGAGAAGCAGGCAAGTGGTTTGCCTCACAGCTCCATCTGTGCCCAGAAGCTGATCACTGGAAGCAGCTGCTCTCTACCTGCCTCTCATACTGGAGTCCCTGGTGTGAAAGGCAGGCAGGACGTTTCCCCACTGCTGTAGTTTCTGTTGGAAATGGAAGTATTGGAGCAGCCTACACTTTCCCCAGCTGAGGATCACCCCAAGGTGCAAGAAAGAGGGGAGAAGGAGCAATTGCAGACTGAATGGCTGTACTGCTCTCCTTCCTGGAATCATTTCTAGCAGTGGCAAATTACCATCACTAGAATTGAATGTTTTTATGCAGCCCTAGTTATCCCATGGTAAATTGGCTTGGCACATTATAGCTTCCAGAAAAGGTTCCAGTCTCAATCTGAACACATCAGAAGATGGAGGATCCAGCACTTCTCTAGGTAGTTTGTTCCAGTGATTATTCACCCACACTGACTGGTGCCTCATTTCTCATTTGAATTTGTCTGGCTTCAGCTTCTAGGCATTGTCTATTATTATGCCTTTTTCTGCTAAACAAAAAAAAGAGCCAATTAGCACTTGATATTTTCTCCCCAGTACACAATACCCAATATTTTGAAACTGGCCTCTCACATGCCATTTACAAAGATAAAATAGTATCCCACTTTCCTAATCACTAATCTCCTATTTAACTGTTTAAGGATTGCATTAGCCCTTTTGTCATAGTGTAACTCTAGGAGCTCACATTGAATTGCTGGCCACTGTGAACCTGTAAATAGATCTTTTCAGAGTCAGTGCTTTTTCTTATATATTCTCCCATTTTGTGTGTGGCCTGCAGCCCTTGTTCCTGGATATATAACCTTGTATTAGGCAAATGTATTGAAATACGTGTTGTTTATAGGTTGAATTTACCAAGTGGTCCAACCTGCTCTGTATGACTCCTCTGTCCACAGACTTACTTACCACTGTGCCACTTTGTGTTGTTAACGCATTTCATCAGCAGTAACTTTACCTTTACTTCAATCCAAAATGAAAATGTTGAATGGTATCAAAACTGGTGCTGATCCCTAAGCAACCCTATTAGCAATCCCCATCCCAGGATGATTCCCTTGTTGACATCTGTTGCTCAGCCATTTTAATTAGTGTATTGCATACTGTATAATTCTGAGTTTTTCATCACATTTCATGTAGCACCAGGTCAAAGGCCTTACAAAAATGTCTGTTCTAGCTTTTAAGTTACATTTATTGACTTGACTTGTCATTCCCGCTAAGAATGATATCGGTCATTAATTATGCTCTTATTGTTTAACCCTTTTTGTATTCATTGAATTCCAGGTCATTTTTTAGGAAATTTTACCCAGAATTGGTATCAGGTAAACTGGGCTATGTCAATCATCCCATTATGTCAATCATCCCATTTTACCATTCTAATCTACTGGTGCAATATTGCAAATGAGTGTGTTCCAACTATTCTGACCAGTCATTTGCTTTCTTAATGTAATTATTTGCAATGCTTTTCTTTCTTTCTTTCTAATTCTCCATTCCCAACCTGTTGCTATCTTTAGCAATACATTCTGCAACAATATAGAACAAAAAATACAGAAAAAGATTCAGATATTACCATGTTATATCTTTATATCTTTTATGTTATATGTTATTTTAACATATGTTTTTTATGTTTTTTATAACATCTTGTTTTTTGCTTGCTTAAATCAGCCTTTTTATTACTCTGCCATATCAGCATGCTGTTGGCCAGTTACCTACAGCTGGTTCATACTGGCCTGAATTTGCACTCCAGTAGCTGTTGTTCATTGAGATACTATAGGATGTGTGAATTTCACAACACATTTCATCCCTGATTTTTGACATCCTTGCACATCTTTGGTTTTGAAGAACAGAGGAACTAGGGATCGGGGGTGAAGGAAGTGGGGTGGGGGACATAGGTAGAAACTCAGCCACCTCACTCTTTGTGCCCTTTCATGGGAACACAAAAAAAATCCAGGCACAGCCCTGAGAGATCTACTATCTGTTTTTGTTCATAACATACCAGTGCACTTCTGGCAAGATCAACATTGACATCATCTTGAAGAGCTAGTACCATCCATTTAAAAAGTAACAGTTGTGTAGTGTAACTGCAGGACTTGATGTCATGTGCCTTTTGCAAAGTTCATAAATTAATTGGGTTTGTTACTCCCTCCTGTATCTCTGGAAAATGTACACCTTTATCAAAAACACAAAGAGTGTCACCCCTTACCATTTTCCATAGCTGAAGAAAATATGCACCAGAAACAAACAGAATGTAAATAATGTATAGTAGAAACCTGGCTGTGGAGCCGCTTGGAGCACAGCCTGGTGGTGGGAGGTGGAGAGAGCCAGGGCTGCGCTCCGATTGGCTCTGACAGCTCCACGGAGCTCAGTGTTATTTAACATTATAAATGTAATCCGTACACACTATATGGGAAAAGGACAAGCATTTAACAGCACCAGTGGATCAGGAGAATAGCAACAGAAACTTTAGAAATGTTTCAAGTACCCTTATTTTATTTCGAAGCTGTTTTGAAGCTTTTTGTTTCATTTTGATTTCGTTGTTTTGAGCTTGAAATGCGTTGAAATAGCTTCAAAACAAACCATTTGGTGAAATTTCACGCAGCTTTAATAATGACTTAGAAATGCTTGCAAGAGTCAAGGATTTCTTACTGTGCTCTTTTATTGGACTAACTGCATAGCTGGGATAGAGTTAAACAAGCTTTTGAATGCAAGACCATCTTTATCAGGTCTGATCAGCGCAAGGTTATGTTGTGCTTAGCTTGTGCTGGTCAGACTTGATGAAGAAAATCTTGCTTTCAAAAGCTTGTCTAACTCTATCCCAACTGTGCGGTCAGTCCAATAAAAGGTACCACCCTAAGAAATCCTTGCCTCTTGCATGCAGTTCTAAACCAGCTACAACATCATTCTTACACCACCATAGAAAGGTATAGAACTTGTGTAATTTAGATGATGATAGTGCTATAAATAGGGGATGCATATTTGCCTTTTGCTATGTTTTAAGGAATTGGGTGTATCTTTAGATGTTGAATCTGCTGTTTGATGGCTTGTATTCATTAATAAATAAAGTTTTTAAAAAGGAAATGAATAGAAAATTTAAGAACAAATAAAACAACAATGCATAACCATTGTCTAATACAGGAGGAAACATCTGAGTTATACATTGCTGAACAAAAACTGAAATGAGAGTAAAAATATTGAATCTTACCTTTAATTCATGGAGTCAGGATTTTAAGGCTAGAAGGGGCCCTTGTGATGATATAGTCTAATTGTCCATGGAATCTAGGTTGTAGTTTTGTCTCAAGCCCAAGACTTGAGCAGAGATTGAAGATTGAAGCACAGCAGCTCTTTTAGACAGACTCTCAGTCCTGATTGAAACATTTCAAGTGACAGTAATTATCACCTCTGAAGATAAGTTCTTTTCAAGGTCACTTGCCCTCACTACTAAATATGTTTGCCTTATTGCCATTTGAATTTATATAGTTGCCTTTCCCAGGTATTGGTTCTTGGTAACTCTCGACAATACAGCTCTATTAATTTAATGTGAATGTTTAATGGGAAAAGGTGTACAGATGTATAATAAATAGGTGTAAAATAATGCACATATATAAGGGTGGGGGGAGAACACTTTTAAAATCTGCTTTCTATCTTGTTGCCTTGAAGCCCGATCCAAAGCTGACAGCGATGAAAAGGCTTATGCTGGAAAAGACTGAGAAAAAAATAATTAAAAATGAAGTGCAAGTGTGTGCGCTTTCCCTTAGTTTCTCCACCAGCATATGCCTGCTCTTATTTTTGTGGCATCTCAAATAATTTAAAAGATGTATGTATAGGGAGGTTTCTTTGTACTCCCTCTTTCAGCCCCGTTATCAAATGTATATCTCTGGCTTGATCCACAGAGCAAGTAACTTCTGTGGCATGTGACTGCTTTTGTTTTGTAAGAGCTGCTCATGTCAATCCTTAAAGACTTTCCAATTATGTGGGCAAGAACAAGCAGCAGGATTGCCATCTATCTACTTCCTCTACTTAATTTTTCAACATGCTTCTGGAAAGATGGAAATTATATCAGACCATAATGTGAATTCATAGCACCCACAATTTATCAAGTGAGGTTAGTATCTAAATTATTAACAAGTAATTACTTGAGTCAATCAATTTTTATTAAAGGCTGCCCTAACAGTATTTCTGGAAAGATCCTGCTTTATTTCAATCCAATGTTTATCCTGCAATGTTTATACATTTAAACCCCTTCAGTAACTGCCCTACTTGCTCAGCTGCATAGTAACCTTATCCAAAGTTAGTATTATCAAAAGTCTGGACAATCTAAGACCTCTCGGCTATTTTCAATTAATTAATTCCATGGTTCATAAACAGTCTTAACATCCCTTTTAGTGTACTTGAATGGTTCTTCCTAACAGTGAAAGAGAGTCATTCAATTTTCTATATTCGTTCCTGCTTGTTTACCTTAACCTTAAATTCCACTCATAGAAATAGTCTAACTAGTATTGAAACTGTTTATTCCCAAATACAGAATAGAAATTTTATCTTGTGTAATTTAGTATGTTTCTTACAAATCTTACAACAAGATGCTACTATCTGTTCTCATAGCTACTTATATAATTTAAACAAAAAAATCATTCTGTATTTTTCTTCTTTGTTTAGACTAACGGCACTAGGAATGGAAGGATTACATGTTCTGATGGTAAGCATAACACCGTCACTTCACAGCACTACCTGAAGTCCCATCTGGTCTATAGCAAACCTCAGCTAGCTTTGTTCTTTGTAAGTAGTGTGCCAAGACTTCTAACAGAGGGGAGACACATGTGGACTCACTGTTCTGATTTTGGTAATATAGAGAAAGATTAAAAACACAACAGGCAACCAACCAAAATTGTGGAACTTCCTGTTCTGGAACTTACCTGGCTTCTTCTACATAAACAGAACAAATGAGTCCTGGAAAAGGTTACTGTCCAATTTGAAGACATGAAATAAAGCACAATCATATATTTGCAGATGGCTTTGTCATTCAATTACTGAAATAGGTTCTGCTTAGTTTAAGGCAGAATAAGGCACACTCCTACCTAGTACTATAAACACATTTGAGCTTGCTGTATGTATGTATTTTGCATCAGATCCAGACAGGTAGACTAGGCGCCTAAACATAACTTATGTGGAACTTAGGTGGCCCAGGCACAAAAAAGTGACCCAGAGTACTCCCACTCCTGCAGCTATAGGTCTCACTAGGTGCTTAAATTCATTCAGTGCCTATGTGTTAGATTAGAAAGATTCCAGGGTATCCAAACTTAGTCTTTAATGAGTGTGTAGAAGCACTCAGTCTAGGTGCCAAGCTCCTGCCTAAGCTCTGCTGTAATCTAGATACTGGGCAGAATGGAACTTAAACTCTACCCAGTGCCTCAAATGGGTTCAGTCTGGTTGGCCTTCTTGGGGTGCACCTCATGAGCCTCAACAGAGGTGATTTCAGCAACAAAAAGCAGCACCCGTGGTAATTTTCACTCAAAAAGATGGCAGATGGTAAGGCCACTTCTCACTTGATAGCTGAGTGGTCAGACCATTTTCCAAGGAAATAGAAGATATAGGTTCTAGGCCCATCTAAGGCTGAGGGGATTCAAACTCCCACCTTCCAGAAAAGTGCCCTAACCACCAAGGTAGAAATGACTCCTGGCTGATGATGCCCTCCATCTCTTTTCTTGAATCTGGTCACTGGAAAGTCAAGATTACAAGAGTTTTAAGGCCATAAAGACAACAAAAAAGAAGGAACCTAAATCTGTAGCCCTTGGAGTTAGGGTACTCCTGTGGGAGGAGGAGGAAGCCTGGGTTCCAGTCCCTGTTTCAAGGATTATTTGTGGTTTTTATTTAATAACTATCTAATATAAAATGAATAAGCACTCCAGGGACCAGGTCTCCACTTTCCCACACAGTGGCTAACCATTAGGTTACAGAGTCAGTCACCCTTGATTGCTTGATGACATCAGAGCTAGGGAAAGATATTCAAAAAGCCAGGGGCTGGATTGATCCAATCTTTGCAGGTTAGTCTACCCTGCCTAGGGTGAACTGATTTGTAACAGTACAGACATTCCTTGTGGACTGAGGAAATGCAGGCATATGCCTGCAGTTGCTCAGGCCAGGAGCCAAAGGGTGTTAAACTGTGCCCTTAGCTGCAGGGATGCTGTATCGGGGGTGCAAGGCTAGCCCAGGCAGTAGCCTTAGCTGAACTGGCCGGAGAGGGGTATAACTCCCCCCTCCCTGCCCCATCCACAGGGATGCAAGCTGGGTCTACTGGGCTCTTCCCCCTCACTGCTGAGGTGGTAGAGCCAGGCATGGCCAGCACCTGCTGGCATGGCCCCTGAGGCAGAGGGGGCAGAGAGTGGAGTTATTTCCCCCTGTAACCTCAGGGAACTGCAGCTGGGTATGCCTTCCCTGACTGCTGCCCCCGCTACTCACTCCCTGCTTGGGGCAAGCAGTTGAATAAGTCCCCTCCACTGAATGCCAGAGGGAGGGGGAATAACCCCCATCCCTGCTCCCAACTAAGGCACCCTAATGGCTGGCTTCTGGCCATGCCCCCACCCAGCTGCTGCAGTGGCAGGGGAGCAGGTCCTTTGATGGGGGCAGCAGTTCCTGTCATAGTGTCAGGAGGCACAAGCCTGATGCAGGGCAGGCAGAGCAGAGGCAGACTGTGCACAGTGGCATTGGGGCCTAGAGGGGGCCAGAGCCCTCCAAGCCCCCCCCCAGCACTACTGCAGCCACCACCACCATGGTCTGCAGCAGCTTTCCTTACTCCACATTGGGGCCCTCCCACTGGGAAGGGGCTCACACTTGAAGGAATCATGACAGTGGCTGCTTCCCCATCATGGTTGCTCCATCCTCGGTTCTCCAGTAGCCAGGTGGGGGCAGGGCCAGGGCCAGATGCCAGCCAGCAGGGCCCCTTGGGCAGGGAGCAGGGAGTGGAATTATTTCCCCCTGTGCCCCCAGGGCACTGCAGCAGGGTCTGCCCAATGCTACCGCTGCTACCAGTCACTCTGTGCCCAGGGAAAGAGGCAGAATAAGCCTCCTCCACTGGGTGCCAAAGGGATGGGCACCAGAGGTGGTTTATTCTGCTGCTTGCCCTGGGCACATAGCAAGCAGTGGTAGTAGCAGCAGTAGCTGGGGTAGACAGACTCTGCTGAGGTGCTCTAGGAGTAGAAGAGGGAATAATCCCGCTCCCTGCCCCACACCTAAGAGACCTTTCCTGCTGGTGTCTGGCCTTACCTCCACCCACTGGAGTGGCGAGGGATGAGCAACCATGATGGGGGCAGCAGCCCCTGTCATGGTTTGCCCAAGTGCAAGCCCCTTCCCGGTGGGAGGCCTCTACTGCAGGGTGAGGAAAGCTGCTGTGGACCACAGTGGTGGTGGTGGTGGCACAGGGAGCTCTTGGAGGGCTCTGGCCCCTCCAGGCCCCAGTGCTGCCAAGTGCAGTCCACCACAGCTCTGCCTGCCTGGCAGTGGCCTTGCTGCTGGGAATGGGCTTGCACTCCCCAACACTGTGACACTTGGCTGCTGCCCCATCAAGGACCCTCCTCCCTCACCACTGCAGCAGCTGGGCAGGGGTGTGGCCAGACACCAGCTGGCAGGGCCCCTTAGGAAGAGGGCAGGGACAGGGGTTATTTCCCCCTCTTTCCAGCATCCAGCAGTGGAGGCTTATTCTGCTGCTTGCCCCAAGCATGGAGTGAGTGACAGTGGCAGTAGTTGGGGCAGGCAGACCCAGCTATGGTTCCCTGGGGGCAGTAGGGGTAGTATGTAATAACCCCCCTCCTTGCTCCCTCTGTCTCATGGGCCATAGCAGCCTGCTGTTGTAGCAGCAATGGGGAAGCCCAGCTCAAGTCCCTGCCAGTGGGAGAGGCAGGGAGGAATTAAATCTGTCTCTGGCCAGACCCCTACCACTGCTTGTCTCTGCCTGTCCCCTGCTCCAGCTGGGGGGCAGAGGGGCGGGGCCAGCCCTACTCTGCTGAAAAAGATATTTCAGCTCAGAAAGCATGCCAGGAGGTTGGGGGACTCTGGTTTAAGTTAAACCAGGAAGGGGTCTGGCAGACATTGCATAAACCAGTTTGAGCTCAATCAGTTAAGTCTGATACTACATTCAACCAGATTTATCTCAAACTGGTTTTGGCCATTTTGAAGCTGTTTTATGTGCACTGAATGTCTGTTACATTGCAGGTTTAAACCAGTTTCTGATCACTGAAACTGGTTTATGTGTAATCATAGTATCATAGTATCTTTATAGTGCTTGGGGTCAGAAGGGACCTAAACAGATCATCAGGTCCGACCCCTTGCCCCGGGCAGAAACGGGTGCCGGGGTCACATCACCCCAGCCAAATATCTGTGCAGCCTCCTCTTGAAGACCCCCAAAGTAGGAGAGGGTACCACCTCACTTGGGAGCCCATTCCAGAGCCTGGCAGCCCTGACTGTAAAGTAATGTCTCCTGATGTCCAGCCTGAACCTTCCCTCTAACAATTTGTGGTTGTTATTCCTAGTAACTCCAGGTGGTGCCCAGGGGAACAGAGCCTCCCCCAATTCTCGCTGGTCCCCTCTTGCGAGTTTGTAAATGGCCACCAGATTCCCTCTCAGTCTTTTCTTGTGTCTGTCCCTAGCTCAGGAGAAGAAACCCCACAAGTGCTGATCCCAAGAACACATGCCTATTATGTAGCTCTGACCAGGAAACCTAAGTTCAGAGAGGGATGGGAATTCAGACATACCTCTGTGCTTCATATTTCCTGTTGGGTTATCCTTGCTCAGCATGGAAGCTCTTTGAAGCCTGGAGGCAGGGCATGAGGCACCAACAGAATGAATGAAGCTCTGCAACTCACTCTTCTTTCCTTCCCCCAATAAATGAAAACTGTTGACCCTTCAAAACACTATGCAAGGTACAGCTGTCAGTGCAAAGGTTTTTAAGAGAATGCATGAGAGAGGAGGAATTTCCTATAGACAGGCTGTGAAACATGCCTTATTGCTTTGCCTTTTCTTGCAGTGTAATTGTCTGGAACCAGAAGGTTTTTGCTGAAAGTTTTCAAAAGCATCTGCTTTCTACTTGGCTGATTGTCATGGACCTGCTGTTTTCACACAATAATCTGCTAAACCCTGTGTCAGTGAATGCCCTTGTTTACTTTTCACTGTGGACTTTATGAAGTGTCTTCTCTGCTGTTTTATCCTTTCAAATTAGATTGCAGTTTTCCTTCATGCAATATGAAACATATATTTCCCCTATTGTTTTAGCATCTACAATTTTAAACACAATGAGAAGTCTCAGATGCTTCCCGTGGCAGTGTCAAACACATGATACAAACTGAATAGGAGGGGACATCTGTCTTTTGTTTGCTCCATTACCACAGTGATAGTGCAAATGAGAATTCCTCCATTCCCATCATGTTGGCTAGAAGTCAGCACACTTTTTCCTCATGTTGACAATTGTGGTACAGCCTGCATAATACATAGCTGCTCAGAAGGAACCTGTTGATGTCTTTATTTGTAACCTAGTGATTTGTCATTAGTCCTTTTTATCACAGTGGTACTTTGTACTTAATCAAAGAATCTGTGGAGATGAGCTGTCAGTAATACCTTCCCTTTGGTATCATTTAACATGAAATAGATACAGTGCTCCTCATCAGAATTTGAGCCCAGATTATTAAGGCACTTAATTACTGGCCTCATTGAGGTACTGTAGTGGAACATTGCCTCTGCTAGAGCAACATGAGGTACTCCAGTACCTCATACAACCTCCCGGAGTTTTAGTTCACAGTGAGTATGTCTAGACATGTCCTGCTCTGTGCATAGGCTAATGCGCAGTAGCCTATTTTACTGTGTATTGGAGCATCATGTCAAAAAAGGTGCTAATACACTAATGTGCAGTAAAATTAGGCTACTGCACATTAAGCATCACTAAAAAAGCATGCACTTTTGCTACTGCACATGCAACCTAAGGCATATTTATTTAGTACCTCACATTAAAGGTACTAAATTTAATGCTCAGTAGCAAAAACAGATTAATGAATGTGTAGACATGCCCAGTAAGTAAGTAAATACAGGAGTTCTTTCCGTGTTAGGAGCATTTACGGTACATTTTCCTTTGGACAGCTATAGGGGGAAGGTGTCCCTGACATCTGTTCTCTTCTTTCTTTCTTTTTAGAGATGATTTGCTTTGGGATTTATAGCCCAGGAATGAGGACATATGCCTACTAGCAGGTGCAAGCAGTGACTGTTCTGTTTCTCCAGCTGAAAGCTGGGCATGGCAGGAAAGAAACCTCTTCCTGTCTTAGGGATTAGATTTCAATAAAGCAATGCAACTCTATCTAAATGCTCTATACAGCATTTCAAGGTGTTCTACAGCCTTTGTAATCAGGAGAGTTCATAGATTACAACACTTGCTTGTTTTTCCCTGAGAATACAACAGGAATGAAGGGTCCTTGATCCATACTGTGACTCTTTATGGTATACATTCTATTTGATGTGCTCCTCTTCCAAGGCCACATCCCAGAGTTACACGTGCAAGATCAGTACTTCTTTGGGGCCTCTATTCACTCTCAAGAAATCTATCACCATGCAAAAATAAATGGCTACAATTTTTTCTTCATTTTCAGCTGAAACTTTGATCTGCCATGGCATCTTTAGAAAGGGAATGACTAACTATCTGTGTGACTTGTACAGAAATTGAAGAATCATAATTACCAATGAAAAATTCCATAATTTGTATTTCAGACATTCAGGAAAAGTGGGTTACATGTCTCTAACTGGGGAACCACCCCACCGCTCTTGTGGTTGAGGCAGCACAATGGGTGGATGTTGGGTAAGTGGTAGGCAGTCAGGCCTAATGGTTAGGTCACTGAGGGAAGGCAAGGGTTAGACACTGAGTCATAGTTCAGGATCCACAGTACCAAATCCAGAGAGAAATCCTGGGGCAGAGTTCACAACAGGAGCTAGGAATGAGATGCCAGATTACCAGATCCGAGGGGTGATCTACAGGGCAAAGTTCAAGAACAGAATCAGGCCAGGGTCAGCAACCAAAAAAATCCAGAGCCACAGTTCAGGGACAGAGCCAAGCCAGGATCATGAACCAGGATGCTCTCCAGAGCACAATGGAGTCAGAAATCTTAGCTGGCCTGGAGGCTGTTGCCAAAGTGGGAATAAATGGGGAGACTAAGTGCCCAGCAGTCAACTAGGATACTAGTCAGTTAACTAGCTGGGACAGAGCTTGTCATCCAGAGCCCCAAGGCAGGTGTGACTGCTTAGGCAATTAGTCCAGTTTGGGCTGCCTGCTAGGGGCCCTGGCACCCAACAGATTGGGCTAGGTGGTAACTCTCTTGGGTTGGTTTGCCAACTCTTTGAAGTTCACTTAATATTTAATGGGTAAACTTTTCTCTAAGGTTTCATAGTAGCTGGGGTCAGGAGGGACCTGAACAGATCATCTAGCCTGACCCCCTGCCAGAGGCAGGAATGAATGCTGGGTTCACAAGTCCCCAAACAGATGATCATCCAACCTCCTCTTGAATTTGCCCACGGTAGAGGCGAGAACCAGTTCCCTGGGAAGCTGATTTCAAATTTTGGCCACCTTAACTGTAAAATATTACCTTCTGATCTCTAACCTAAAGCTATTCTTCATCAGCTTATTACCATTGTTTCTTGTCACCCCAGGTGGTGCTGGGGAGAAAAGGACTCTACCTATTTGCTGTTGATCCCCCTTGATGAGTTTGTTGGCAGCCACCAGGTCCCCCCTCAGCCTTCTCCTGCTGAGGCTGAACAGGTTCAGGTCCTTCAGTCTCTCCTTGTAGGGCCTGTCCTGCTGCCCTCTTACAAGTGGGTGGCCCTCCTCTGAACCCTCTCCAGGCTGGCCACATCCCTTTTGAAGTGCAGTGCCCAGTACTGGATGCAGTACTCCAACTGCGACCTAACCAAAGTTGCATAGAGGGGGAGTTATGTTATGTTTACATGAAGTAAAAGGGTTATGTTTACATGAAGGGTTATGTTTACATGAAGTAAAGGATATGTCAGTTCAAAAGTTTGGCTGTAAGTAAAAAAAAAAAAGAACTCTTGAGTTGAAACCCTGGCAGCAGAGACTTTGGGATGCCCAAGCTATGCACATGGCAAGGAAGAGAGCTAGGTTGCCCATGCTGTGCATAAAGTGGGAAGGTGCAGGGTGGAGCTGGGCTGTTCTAGGATGCTGAAGAGGGACTGTCTGTACAGCCCCCAGGACTGCCACCTGCATGGCGTTCAGCTCCTGGCCACCCAGAACTTGGATAGCCCTGTCATATGAAATCAAGTTCCCTGAGGAAACATGTTTGGGAGAAGACTTTGGGAAAATAATAAAGCAGCTAGGGAGTGAGGTTGGGCTCTTAATATCTTGTACAGTGAGGAGACAGATCTTTTCCTAAACCCCTAACCTGTCATACAGGGTCATGGGCAGCCTGGCCTGGGACCACTAGGGATCAAGGTGCTGTTCAGGGTCAAGAGGAGCAAGCAGAATCCCAAGAACAAACCAAATTAGGAAGCCAGAGGACAAACCAGAGTGATCAGAAAAGCATTCTGAGATCAGCTTGAACCCTATTACCCAGCCACTTCCTGTTCTGCATCAAGGGTTTATAAGCAGAAAGTGAAGCATTGGCTGACCACAGCCAGCCATGGTCACAGGGAGTGAACAGAGGGTTAGACCTTATTGGTAGCTTTACAGGCCTGGGTAGGGTAGACTGAGAGCAGCTGAGCTATTACATTTGAGAATGTAGCCTGACGTAGCTCTTATCTGAGGAAATGAATGCTAGCATCCCAGCCGTGGATTGAGACAAGGGGTAGGGGAGTTGATTGCAGCCTTCCACCAGCTAGAAATGATTAGAGAAGAACTTGTAAGCTATACTGCCTAAGCTGTTGCAGGAGAAGTTTCTCTAATGAGCTAAGCTGATTAAGTTCCAGCCTAATTAAAATACACCTATTACTTCTTCCCAGTTGTACATCCAGGACAAAAAAACTGAAAAGACCCTGAACCCCCACAAAAGGGGAAAGAAGTGGAGTAGATGAGATGGGGTTCTTTTCCCTTACCCACAGAAACACCTATGTACTAATTAGACCTCTACAATTGGGCTTAAATGTGCAGGGGAAGTGAATGTTAATGGCTCAGGGGAAGGCAAGAGCTCTGTGTCCTATACCTGTCATGCAGCACTGACCATGAGCCTATGAGAAAGGATGATCTAATCGAACCCTTCAAGAAATGTCTCTCAAGGGTCTAGCCTACATAGCTGTCCAGGTACTCAAAACTACTAACCCTGCCTAATACCAGGGCTAGTCTCTGATAAGACTGCTTTACAGAAAGCAGTGCAGAATAGGCATTGCTTCACTGAAGACCTCCTCCCTGCCCCGTCCACAGGCACCTCCTTACCTCAGCTGCCCTATTATTTGCATTTGACAATTTGTAGTAGTGCAGCCCTGCCCCTTCCCATGCTCCCTTTCTGTCACACTCTGCAATGCTCATCTCAAGGCCACAAACAGTTCTCTGTGGACACTGCTGAGAACCATGACTATTTCTCTACTTTTGAGAATCCACTACTATTTCTGCCACAGCTATTTAACATTTTATGTCCTAATGACTTTGCTATGGTGACCCACATTAGTGAAGCTATTATGGAAAGATAATTAATACATCTCTCAGAGCTATGCTACCAGTGGTTTGAGGTAGTGATTTATTGTTACAACTTTTGCCTAGAAACCAAGGACCTAACCCAAAGTCCACTGAAGACAATGGGGATTTTTACACTAGCTATAGTGGACTTCATCAAAAAGTTAGAGTGTCAATCCTTAGCCTAGCAGATATTGTGCTAGCATGGTTAAGTTACAACATTTTTCTGCAGCCAACAGCAGATAAGAAAATGAAATAGTTTGTATTGCTTCCAGCCACCTTCAACACTACTGTTATCCAGATCAGCAGGGAAGAGTACCTTCACCAGAAGTGCAGAATAAGGTTCCCATGCACTCTTCTCAATCTCTAGTCAGACACCTTAACAGGTCTGTCAGCACACCCTAGCATACTTCTAGGGCCTAATCCAATTGCCATTGAAGACAGTAAGAAAAATCACAGTGAAGTCAGTGAGAGCTGTATCTGGACTCATACAGGGAAAACGTGATTGCACAAAAATGAACACCAGCTAAACATTTGCACCCATTCAAGTTTACAGAAAAACCGCATTGGCAGTTCCCATATCAGAGAATACTAGAGGTTTTACATAGAATTATAGAAACATAGAAAATTAGAGTTGGAAGGGACCTCAGGAGTTGATCTAGTTCAACCCCCTGCTCAAAGCAGGACCATCCCCAACACATCATCCCAGCCAAAGCTTTATCTAATTGGGTTTTACAAACCTCCAAGGATGGAGAATCCATACCTCTCTGGGTAACCTATTCCAGAGCTTTACTACCATCCTTCTGAGAATATTTCCTAATATCTAACCTAAATGTCTCTTGCTGCAACTTGAGACCATTGCTCCTTGTTCTTTCATCTGCCACCACTGAGAGTCTAGCTCCATCTTCTTTGAAGCCACCCACCAGGTTGCTATCAAATCCATCCCCCTAAGTCTTCTCTTCTTCAAACTAAATTAGGCCATCTTGCTCAGGCTCTCCTAATGAGTTGTGTGTCCCAGTGCCCTAGCCATTTTTGTTGCCCTTCGCCAGGCTTTTTCCAATCCGTCCACATCCTTTCTGCAGTTGGGGGAGGGAGCAAATCTGAACACAGTACTCCAGATGTGGCCTTACCAGTGTTGAACAGAGGGGAATATCACTTTCCTTGATCTGCTCGCAACACACCTACCAATGCAGCCCAGTATGCCATTAGCCTTCTTGACAACAATGGCACACTGTTGACTCATATGCAACTTATTGTCTACTGTAATCCTCAGGTCCTTTTCTGCAGCTCATCCAGCTCATCCAGCATTGTGCAATATCAGGTATGATGAATTAAGCCTTACTCTTTGAAGCTTACAGTCATTTTTGATCAATGGTTTGCAAATTACATTAATCTAGATTCCCAAAGTTCAAGATTTGCTGGATGGGGCAAGGGGAAAGCATGTTTTGCTTTTTGGCAGGACCCCACAGAATGACTCTGGGGGGGAATGAAAAATTGAATGAGCCCTTCCATGTTGTGCAGACAGTAAAACCTGATAAATAGTGATTGTCCACCACTTCTTTCCTAAACAGAGTCCACTGATGGCTAGCACACTTGCTGTGATGCCAATGCAGCAGATAATTATGATAATGAACACTAAGCAAACCAAATTCTTTTCTTACAGTTACATTAGTTAAGGATTCCAGCTCATTACTGTTGCTCATGTCCTAGTTTCCTGTGTATTATACTGCATATACAGCACAACACCTGCATCCTTGATGAAAAGTTTTACTTTTAAAGTGCAGATAACTGTTTTTTTTAAGGAAGCCTCTGGGCACAGACAGAAGTGTAGCTTCTTGTCGCAACTGAGAATGTTTTGCAGGAAGCTGTATGAGTTACAGTGATCCCTGAACAAACAGAAGTTCATTGATGGTCCCAGGAGGATGGGACTCTAGCTGCTGTCTGGGAGCCTGCAGCTGATTTCCCCTAGCAAAGGCCCCCCTCCCTGTTAGCCTGTCCCTGTTTTTGGAATAGAAGGGGAGAAAGGGAGAAGAGGGAATTCATTTTAGGAGTTCTCCATCTGGTGTATGAGGGTGGGGTGTATGACTGGAGCCCACCACCTTGGGGGAGATCCAATACATCTGCCCCACCATCCAGGAGAGGCTAAAAAAACCCTGGACCATGTTCCCTCTGCTCCCTTTCCCTGTTTCATTCTGAAAACAGCTAAAGGCTGGGAGGCAGAGCAGACACATATTACAGAAGACACTCTGTTTTGAAATATCTTCATCTGAAACCTCATGCAATGAGGGTTCATATTTTTACCTGATTGACCATTTTTTGAAGCAGTCTGTAGCCGTGTGCTTGTGTTTGATCAAGGCTATAGACCACTTTCTGCGGCCAGATCAGGAGAAAATTGTCACTTCTGTCTGCACTCTTTATTTCTATGGAAATCAGAATGCACCCCAGTCCTGCCCCCAAATAAAGACAAGCCCATATGGATTGTGACAAAACCAAAAGAGTAACACGCCAAAAATAGAATAGTGAGATACATATATTTTGTGCCTTGCAGGGCCATCCCTGGGGGGGCGTGAATTGGGGTGACTGCTGCCCCTGGCCCTACTCTTTGGAGCAGTGGTGGCATGGAGCTAGGCCAGCTACTCTCTACTTCCCCCTCTCCCCCCCTGCTGCTGATAACAGTGGCAGCTTCTTTGGGTCTGAGGCCCGTGGGATTGGAGTTGGGGCAGGGCCCCACATGGGCTGATTTGCCTCAGGTCCCACACCCTGCTAGGGTTGGCTCTGGTGCCTGGAGTGACCACAAAATCACACAACAAAAAGTTCTGGAAAGACTTGAAGGGCAGATGTACATTGCATGGTAGGAGTATAACTCAAATATGAGTAATGAGCTACTCTAAATGCTCGGGGAACATTATTTATGTAGAAATTTTGGAAGGTGGAACCCAGGGCTGATTTCATATGTAAATTTTTTTTCTCATCTCTAGCTCTTACACTAGGCATGTAGCTATCTATTTAATTTATATAGGGGATGGCTTGGAGGCTTCTGGTGCTGGGCATGACCTAAACTTGCACCAAGCTGAGAGTGGGTGGCCTGGTGGGGCTATTAGTGGTGCGGGAGTCCCCAGGAAATGCCTAGCCAGTTACCACACCGGTGAAAGGCAGGTGGGGTGCCTTAACCTCAGCCCTCACCTTCAGGTGGGTCATTTATCATTGGAGCTAGTGGGGTCAGGCATGGCTGCAGCCACCTAAGCCCTATGGGGTGCAAGACCCTGAGGAAAAGTAGTTGGGGCCAGGCACGGCTGCAGCTGCCTGAGCCTCATGGGGTGCAAGACCCCAAGGAGTGAGAGTGGGGCCAGGAGCATTGTCATCTGGATGCCATCTGTGAGGCTTGGGCTGTGGTGTAGGGGAGGAACAGAGCTGCAGATCACACCCCCTAGCATTGGAGAAAGAATAGGCAGTCTCCTGCCTAATTAACATCCTAAATAGAAATCAACAAGGCATGGCAGAAAAGACAGGTGGATGGCATGCCCAGAGGCAGGTGGAGAAACCAACACTGTGTCTAATCAGGGAGTTCCCACATTGCCACAGGCTAGAAGCCTGAGGGTGCTAGAGCAGCCCTCCCTTCCCTTCCACAGAGCTGAGCTAAGGGGTGTGTGACCAGGCTCCAGCAGGATACTCTGATTAGGGAGCGGTCCCCCACTCCTTGATAACAGAGCATTTATCACCTTTGTTATTTCCGTTTAGCATCCCATCAGAAAAAAAAAGCCTCTTTTAGTAGTTCGAGCTCTTCTTAAACAACTTTTTCCAAGGAAAGGAACATTCCAAGGAGGGACATTACCAGCTACCTGTTGATTAGCTCCAAAAAGCCCTAAGCAGACCCTGTCCTGTTTGCCTTACACAGACACCTCTCAGCATTAACTAGCATATCACATGCTGGCTACTGTCCATGCCGTGGGAGAGGGTAGTGGGGAATCTCTGCTTGAGCAGCAAGGTGAGGAGTAGGGCAGGGGAAGCCAGGCAGATGCTGCTGTGCCTGCAAGTCTCTGCCAGAGCTCCAGTTAGGGACAAGAGGGGAGGAGCTAGCCAAACTCTCTGGAGCAGAGAGCCCTCCCCAGCCCAGAGAGCATGCTGGGATGCTGTGGGACTTTGATTTAATTTAAACCAGGAAGAGGTCTGGGACAGACATTGCATAAACTGATTTGACCTAAATCAGTTGTCTGATACTACATTCAACCAAGTTTATCTCAAACAAGTTTCAGCTGTTTTCAAACTGGTTTATGTGGATTGAACGGCTGTTCTGTTACAGGTTTAAAACAGTTTCTGATCACTTAAACCTGTTTGTGTATAATGTCTATCCTTAGCCCTCTTATCCAAACTAAATAAGCCCAGTTCCCTCAGCCTGTCCTCCTAAGCCATGTGCCCCAGCTCCTGAATCATTTTTGTTGCTGTCTGATGCACTCTCTTCAATTTGTCCACATCCTTTCTGTAGTGGGGGGCCCACAACTAGACACAGTGGCCTAACCAGTGTCAAATGGGAATAATCATTTTATAAATCTTATTATTTTATTTTATAATCATTTTATAAATAATTTTATAAATCTGCTGGCAATGCTTCTACTAATGCAGCAGAATATGCCATTAGCCTTCTTGACAACAAGGGCACACTGTTGGCTCATATGCAGTTTATTGTCCACTGTAACCCCCAGATTCTTTTCTGCAGAGCTGCTGTTTGGGGTATCCAGACCCCATCCTGTACTAGTACATTCCATCCTACGTGTAGGACATTGCACTTATCCTTATTGAATCCTTCCATAAGGATGGTAAAGGAAAGACAGCTCCATTTCAGGTTGTGCTCACAGGCCTCATTCGCTGATATTTAATAATCCAGGTTTGCTGATTTATTTTATTTCTTATCTTTTAGAATATTATAAAATATTAGCCCTCCAAACCCAATACCAACTCATCTGGTATAATGCAATTAATGTTTTGAGCTGTTTCTAACAAGCACATTGAAAATATGTACCAAACCATCTTGCTTGAAAGGGACTTAAAGCCAAACATGCATAATAAGGTTTGTACGAGCAATAGGCATACCGAGAAAGTAGTTTGGGGAGGGCAGAGGAGGGGGTTCACAATAAGTCTACAGTTAGAGTTGATTAGCAAAACTGGTAGTGTACCTAATAAAAAATTAATGTATACAAGTCTGTCAAAAAGTATTTTCATTCATTATTTACCACATGATTTAGAGCTTACTTTTTCTTTAAGCTTAAACATCATATATTGTTGTTGGTATAATATGATCCAGCTCTACCCTGAAGACTTCTCTGCATGGCCCATTTTTTACCTAAGAGAAATCAGCCAAGAACATATAAAATAAGCTTTCAATTGATTCATAAGCTGTGTGTTTATGTAGTCACTCAGTCTTATCATGATCCCCCTGGCTGACTTTAATTTGTGAGCTTTGTATGGCAGCAATGATAAATTTCAGTAGGTCTGAACAATGCATAGTACAGTAGAGCCTTACTCTATGATTCAAACAAGAAAATAAAGCTGGTAAATAAGTAGTATATTGTGAGCTTCTCAATGTTGCCAACTGTTGGCTCAGCTCCCCTAGAGTGCAGGAGGAGAAGGATATGAGACTGTGTGAGCAATAAAATGGTCCTGTGCAGCTCTAGAGCATCAACTGGGAAATTATTCCTTGTGTTGCTTTATGGGGACCTGAAAAGGACTGTTGCTTTTAGGAGTCACTAGTCTGGTGCCAGACTGGGAGTGAAATTTGTCCATAGGTTATTTTAGATGTGATTAGAATGAACCAATGGACATCATTTCATTGTTAAAGTTAAATGTCATTATCTAAGACAATTCTCATTCCACTGACAAACCATAACTACCTCCAGTGACAGTTTCATTAGTCACAGTCACCCTAGACCATTTTTGATCATGGAAAAGTGATAGTTGCATGTTAGCTTTGGTAGAATTTCATTACACAACCTTACCTGCAGAGACTAAGACCTGTTTTCTTTGGGGGTAGGGGGCAGAAAATGGCATGTAGAGAAATATTTTAATTCTATGTGTTAAATGTCATGTAAGATGTTACCATAATATGTGAATTAATTCAATATAATCTATTTTAGGTATTTCTAGACTACTTATTACTGTAGAGCCTAGGGCCAGATCCCAATTGTTCCTATATGGCATGTTTATACAAGACACTGACTGTGCAGTAGAGTAATCACACTGCACAGTAGTGTGCCACTCAAAAAACATGCAAATATACTACTGTGCAGTGCGATTAGGCTCCTGCACAGTAAGTGTAAAAAAGCCAAACAAACTCCATGCACTGGCAATACTGTGCAATAGTGTGGTGTATTCAACTAGTACTTGGTTAACCAAGTAGTAAACTTAATGTGCAGTAACTAGGGCGCATTAATGAACATGTAGACATGCCCATAGGCACCTTTGCTTAGGCATTGACATACCTAAAATATTAATGTCCCTGGAGAGTTATCCAAAAGAATGGGGTCAGATGTCTGTAGAGTCAGTGGGAAGACAAGGTACCTCTGAAAGACAGTCCAAAATTCTAACATCTCAGGAGATCAGGGGTAGCTAACAAGAAATGCTAGGCACCAGGTGTGTCTAAACTCTCATCACTCTTCAGAGCTTAGTTGTCTGAATTGGGGCTGTATACAAACTCTCTCTGTCATCTTGGGATCCAGAGTGTGTATAGAGGAGACACCTACTCTATACTGACAGCAGTACTGAGCTTAAGAAAGAGCACCGATGATCACTTATTCTAAATTAGTTGTGGTGGTGAACATTTGCACAACAGCCTAGTCACAACAGCATCAACTCTCAGAAGTGGGAGTCCATGGCTCTAGGCCCTCAGCAGCCTGATAGGAACCAAACTCATATCTCCCACTTCTCAGAAGTAAGCCATAATCCCCAAACTCTAGAATAAACTTCAGCTTCAGCACTGAGCCATTGAACAACTAAGAATGCAGGGCCTATTGGATCAGGAGGAGCGTGACTCTACAGTCCAGTGAACACAGTATACCCACCCATGGGCATTAGGGGAGTGTACTGCAGGCTGGTGGTTAGGGCACTCTCTTGGGAAGCATGTGGGTTTGAGTCCCTCAGTTGAGATCTCCTGCATTGTGGGATGAGTCCTTCAGCAATTAGGTTATTGTGCAAAATGTGATTACCACCAGCTATGAGTATATGCTTTGCACTGAACTCATTGCTACTGTTCACCTCAGGCATTAGGCATGCTCTGTGTATCTCTAAAAGATTGAGTCTTTAGGCAATCTTTAAGCACTGCTCAGCTCTTATTTGGATGGAGTTTTGGTAGTAATTAGGTGTTGGCATGCTTCATCTGGATTATTTCTGAGCATGATCCCAGGCTAGGGAAAGAAATTACTCATAAACCAGTATAAGTGACAGGAAACTGGTTCAAATATGTAATAAAACAGAAGTTCAGTGCACATAAACCACTTTCAAAATGGCTGAAACTAGTTTAAGATAAACCAGGCATACTCCTGATAATTATCATGTAGTATCAGACTTAACAGATTTAGGATAAAAGAAAAACATTAGTAATGCAGATATGGAACATGTACGTTTGATAGAGATGCATAAAGAAATGTTCCCGCTTAAAGTTAGAAGACCTTTTATAAGGCTGTTCAGTATTCTGTCTCATTAAATTTTATCTTATATCATCTATCCCTCTATTTCCAATGCACCAACTATCTTGATAAGTAGGGGCCACATACTGAAGGGTGCTCAAGTGCTTTCAATTATTTTAAAAGATATTCAGTATCTACTTGCTTTTGAGAATCCAATTAGACACCCACTTTCCTTTGAAAGTTTAGCTCTAGGTACCTATATAAAAATGCCTGGTTATTTCTTCATTCCAAATAGGTAGTTGTTCACAAGATCAAAACAGCTACTGGTGAAAATATCATGTGAATGCTGTACAGAAGAAAATTTTCCTAATAAACTAACGTGGTATCTGGACACTGCCTAAGTTACAAACAGCATCATTAATACTAAGTCAAATATGGATGGAACAAAGAGTGTTCAACTGCAACATAAACATTAATTGGACTATGCCAAACATAAGAGACTGAAAAAGAAAGGACTTGAACAAACAGCATATGTTAATCTGATTCTCTGCCTCCTAATTTCTACGTCTAGTTCACAGTGTCATTAGTAATAAGGAAAGGAAACTAAATTAAATGTTTAGTTGAGGAGACTTGTGGCCCAGGAAGTTCAACAGGCACTATGTCTGTTTAACCATTGCTTATTGATATCTTGTTTAACCATTGAGCTACCATTGATTCATCAAAAGCTGAAACTACTGCCTGATGGATGGCCATTTAAAAAAGAATTAAAGTTAAGTCTGTTTATAATTCTTTCAGTAGGTCTGGGTCAAAGTCAGTCGCTAGAGATTTGGTAGCCAACAGGAACCCATCAAAGAAGTACTTTCTGGCTTAGTTTAAATCAGGGGTGTCAAAGATATGGCCTATGAGCTAGATACAGGCCAGACAGCCCCATCAGCTACCCCTGGGTCACACACCCATGGGTGTGATTTGAAACAAAAGGCTGGCCACACAAAACTCATCTGGCCAGTGGATCGGCTCCACACCATTCATCCACTGCACAAGGCTAGATGACTTTCATACCTTTGGTTTAAATTATCTTCTAAATCTTCTAAAATGTTCATTGTTGGCAACCTAAAAGGTGCCATCTCCTTGGCTGCTGTTAATCAGCATTATAGATGAAATAGATCAAATTTATATAAATTATGAATCCAGTGAAGTGACCTCGTGAGTGTATTTTGCCCACTAACAGACCTTCCCTTGGTAAAAAAAAAAAAAAGGCTCAGGAGTCTTTAGTGGCACTGTCTTTAATTTACTGATTTGATCAATATTGAAAAAGCCACTGTAGTGCTTGGCAGTTAGCACAAATTGAATAGAACAAATACATTTGTTCAGCTGGAGACTTGTTCTGAACCAAAAACAACACATACATTTTTATTCATGTCATGCTTTATTAGCTATAAACTAAATGTCACTCAATTAATGTCACTCAATATTTAGTGAACTTGACTTGGGCCCATGTTTGTGTGTGGGCCATTCATGAGTATTTAAACGTAGAAAATATATTGAGAGACAAACAAATCAAAACAACATATATTTTAGCCGTTATAGCTTTTCTTACAAATTAGCTTCAGATTCTGATTTCAAGGGATATCAATAATGCACATTTTCATTTCATAAGAAAAATAATTTTTCAACAGTTTTCACAAGTTTTCTGGAAAATAAACTTCATTATCTCTATACACAGTAATTCAAGACACTTTTTATGTTAATCAGATGGTTTAATACATACATATATTACTGTACAGGGCAATAAATACCAGATATAAATGGTATATACATTTTGTGAAATATGTACTTTTTTTGTTCAGAATCTACATACCTTAACTTAGAAAATGATAATAATGAGAGTTGTGCCTTTGAATCCTCTTTAAACTGTGAAGTGTTTTTACACCTAGCCTATAATATCTAACTGGCTATCACTATGAAGCTTCTACATAAAAGTATTACATAAAAGCTAATACTGCACAATCTTTTTAAGAGACAGTTTTAAAGTGCATGCAATGTCAATGGATACCATTCCTAGAGAAGTGATACTAGACTAATTGGAGATTGTAAACAACTGGTCCCATGTGTACATTCAGAGCAGTTATCATTTATAGTCCATGAATGGGTAGGCAGTTCTTAATTCAAGCCCTCTTTTAACCTACCATTCTGGAAGCCCTGCCTTATGTATGTTGGCAGAATCCACTTTGAAGCTTGTTGGTACTGCTTATTAACAGAGGAAGCGCTTTGCTATTGAGCAATGGAAGAAACTCTTTACCCTTCCCCACACCCAACTCAGACAGCAACTCAAGTAAAAACATTGTGCATACTCATATTTCCTGCCTGAACGGAGAGTATGAAACCCAGATGAAGAAATACAATCCAGATTTATCACAGCGCAGAACATTTCACATGGGACACTGACCAAGAGGTCTTTGCTTCAATATTTTGTCTCCCTCAAGGTGAGTATACAACTCCTACATGCCACGTCAAGAGTCATATTTAGAGGCAGGATCATTAAGCCAGGTATTTCCACCAGCCCAACAATGTCCATGTGAAAGATATTAGCACAATGGAACTGAGGTAGCCATAACACTCACCCCACTTCACTAACCTTACATTTACATCCCCTCAATATCTCTTCAAATAAGACATGCTGACCTTGGAGTGCTCCCTTTACTCAAACCTTTTAATTTGTCTGCACCCAAAGCCAACTAGAAATGGAATGACAGACACTCCTTTGGCCTGTGTTCAGTCTACTGTTGTGACTGGCCTTGCATAAATTACTTAAGGAAGAGGGAAGCTCCTTATTCATTTCTACTCTACTTTCTACAACTTCTTAAGGTGGTATCATAATCTGGTCTCAGCCTGGCTTTAACAGAGCTACAAGGGATAGCTGGTTATTCACAAGGAATTGACTTAGAACATCAGTCTGAAATTGCTGGCTGGGGGAAAAAATGTGGTCCATTACTTAGGTCACAACTCTAATAATCCAAGCATCTAGGGATTTATCCCAGCTCTGACACAGGCCTGCTGGGTAACTTTAGGCAAAGTTATTTCACTTCTCTTTTCCTCAGTTATTCCAAGTACAAAATTTGGACCATGAAAACTTCCTTTGAAGAATGCTTTGAACTCTGTGGATGAATAGTGCTATTTAAGGCTGAGTATTATTGCCTTCATCATTCTCAGCCTGTCTCGTGACCAGAATACTGTCATATCCACTTTCTAAAAAAAAGCAGCACAGTTGATGTGGTTCCATAAGCTCAGTAATCTAGGTTGCACTATAATAATTATGATTCATAGATGTTAGGGACTGGAAGGGACCTGACAAGATCATTGGATCCAGCTCCCCATGAGGCATAACACTAGCAATAATAGTCATACATTTAATATCTGGGGGACTGTTTACTGCTTAGATTGGCAGTGTTGAGTTTTTTGCCTTATAGAGGGTCTAGTCTGAGTGAGACTGAAAGTCAGCTTTTCTCAGTGAATAAA
Organism: Caiman crocodilus; assembly: GCA_030014935.1. Taxonomy (NCBI): domain Eukaryota; kingdom Metazoa; phylum Chordata; order Crocodylia; family Alligatoridae; genus Caiman; species Caiman crocodilus. Next base: position 64,332,358 of record JAGPOW010003316.1, read on the forward strand.
TGCAGATGGGTTTCTGTTATAAAATTTGAATTTTTTTTTGTCAGAGGTACAAGCAATACATGAAATTACTTCTTTGAAGTTATGCTTGAAGAATGACATTGCTCAATTTTATGGTCACAGCATTCCTTCCATGAGGATCACATTAACTGTGAAAGTAAGTATTGCATTTATCAAGATGGCCATATTCTCTGATACCTTACTGGGTTAAAACCACTTTCTTTAAGGGAAAAAGAAAATTATTATTCAGTATTGTAGGTGACAGTTTTTCTACCTAAAATAAATATTTGGGTCCAAAAAGATCATTTTTCTGTTCTACCATGTGATAATTTCACTTACTAACAGTTGTTTTGACATGCAGCCCAGTCTCACACATTTGGTGTTCATTTCTAATATTATAAAATCTTTAGTCTGTCTATCTGTCCATAACGCTTTATATGTGCTCTTGGCCAATCAGACAAAGACAGACAGCAGACAGACAGTGGAGCAATGTCATGACAGTGGGGACTGAGGGGCCAAAGTGGAGTTACCGGTAACCTGTCCTCCCCTGCTCCTTGGAGGCAGCTCTGGCCCCAGCCCAACATGGTGGGGGGAGGTGGGGAACAGCCCATGCCCTGGCCTCAGCCATGGCCTGAAGTGGCAGGGGAAGATGGGGAATGGTCTTAACCCAAAGTAGCAGGGGTAGGCAGGGAGTGGGCCTAGCCCCAGCCTGAGGGGGGCAGGATAGGATGCAGGCCTCTGTCCCCACCTACCCCTCTCCCCCATCATTCTTGATAGGCAATTTGCTAGTAATTACATATTTCCTAACAGTACAATAGTTAGAAACAGAACAACATACCTGTGTCAAATGGACAAAATTGAATGGTGTATGAGAAGGCTGAATTTGGACACTTTGGATGGACTAAAAGACACTGTTTAATCTCTGTCTTTTTTGGTGGTGCACTTGACTGTTAGATTCTTTCTGATGTTTTTCCAAAATCTCTTATATGTAATTAATTTAAAGCCAAATTGGGCAGAATAATTCCAAACAAAGGTGTGCTGCTTTCAAACCTGCATGATCTCTCTGCTCATCTGAGACTCTTTGGCTAGAGATAGAAATTACACATAAACTGGTATAAGTGATGGGAAATTGGTTTAGACTTTCAAAATAGCTGAAACTGGTTTAAGGTAAACTTGGATGGATGTAATATCAGACTTAACTGATTCAGGTTAAAATGGTTTATTGTACTTTTGTCCCAGATCCCCTACAGATTCAAGTTAACTCAAAGTCTTCCAGCATCCCAGGATGCTTTGCACCTTCCCTGTAAACCCCGCTGCCTCACAAGGCGGATGGGCTGGCCTTGGCCCATGCTTTTCTATCCAGCTTAGAAGGGAGCTGTGCTCTAACATGCCCCAGCTTGTGGCCAGGGCAAGTGCAGGGATGTGGCTGGATTTTTGGAATGAAAAGTGAATGTGTACTCACATACTTATCAATTCAATCTATGCAGCTTAGACTGACCTCCAAAGATTGAATTGATTCAGCCTTGGGCTTTTTGAATGTCTGTACTTAGCCTTAATGCCTCACAGCATTCAACAGGAGTGAAAAGAAGAACAGGAAGGCTTAGCAACTTGCAAATCTCTGAATGAAAAACTAGGCATGGTGTTACATGAACCAATAGGTAACCCTATTTTATTCTTCCTGAAAAAGCATGTATGATTAAGGTTCATTTTCTGTGGCTGGGTCTACACAAGACGCTGACTGTGTAGTGTAAACAAGTACTAAATGATTGCATAGTAATAGGAGTTACTGCACAGTAGCATTGCAGAACAGGTTTTAGGTGATGCTGACTAAGCAGTAGCTTATTTCTACTGCACAGTAGCATTGTATCACACTTCCTGCCATGCGATGCTGCTGCGCAGTAGTAACAAGTCATACAAGTATCTTGTGTAGATACAGCTTGTGTATTAAATAGTAGGTTTGTACCTCATGCAGGTTTATATAATGGGAGTTGGAGGGTCCATGTTCCTTCTGACCTGCAGTGAAATCCTGGCCCTACTGAAGTCAATATTAAAAATCCCCTGGAGTTGAAACTTGTGTCTGATCAAAGAACAACTGTACTGATTTGTACTATAGCTGCTAAAGGTTGCTTTCCCTTGTATTTACTAATACAAATAACTTGAATGTACTCAATTTGAGGGAAGAAGAAATGCTCATTACACCATTCAAGCCTGAATAAATTTCCATGTTTTCAGATTTCGGAAACAGCTTGAAATTCAACTCAGGGTTTCTAAAAGGTTCACAACCCTGGGACTAATATCATGAGATCCTAGGACTGTCTATCATTTTGTTTCTAAACCTGGTGCAACCATAATTCCCACTTAATTTTGCTTGTAATGATGAGTGAATACAACCCATAACCAAAACCAGGAGTGTGCAAATGCATGTAGATTGAAACAGAAGAAAAGTTTGCATGACACTGACCTTTGTGAACAAACACAACTGATTTTTTCACAACTCTACTGATGCTATGGTGATCTGGTTTCTGCCTCTGGAGGCAGGTGTGCAGGCCCCTCCTACTAACTGCAGTGAACGCTACTCATGGGCCTCTAAGGTAGTGATTCAGTGTAAATACAGCCCAAACATTTCTTTTAAAATACAGGTTTATCATAGTTTTGCTGGTTTTATTATTTCCTATTTGTGGGGGAAAAGTCAGTGGTGTAAGCCATTTAAAACCTCCACCTCCATTAAAACTTCAGCATTCACTGCTTTACTAGTTGTTTTTTGCTCTGAGTTACAGCATTTTAATAGTTTTTTTAACTGGACAGCCTAATCCCTACCCCATTTGAACCATCTTCCTACTCTTAGACAAACAAATGCCACAACATCATAGCTATGGTGGAATGAAAATACTGAAAGCCTGATTTTCCTAGTTGTTAAACCAGTTATATAAGCTGTTACCCAATTACATTCAGTGGAGGTACAGAAATGTGGCCAGTATAATGAGTTAGAGACTGGGCTATATATTTTTCATGGCTTCCCCTATGCAGCATATATTTACAGTACATCCTCATGAAAAATTCCTATGCTTCATTTTACATTTGTTGTTCATCCTTGATTTAACACAAACTAAAATCTGTTTCATTTAATAATGTGATGTCCATTGTCCTGAACCCAAAAGAGAAAAGGAGAAGAGTCAAAAACTCTTAGAAAGCGTTGAGCTTTCTCTATATTATGACAAAGTGCACACACCTGAAAACTGTAAACATATTCCAACTCACATTTATTCCAATGTTGCTGCTTTCACATTGATATTGTACAATATACCCCTGATTGCAGAAAGGGCCAACCAACTCCAGTAAACAACACTCTTAAAATCTTCTTACACCGTGAATTAATACTGCACTCATAACATTTATATATACTTGATAGTTCTAGTAAATGATCTATGTTTCACTTCTTTGTAAAAGGGTATTCTTCATTTAAATGGACTGATTTTAGCCTATACACACACACACACACACACACACACACACGCACACACCATGGTAAAATATACCATTATATTGTTTTATGCAAGCATTTGAACAAATCTTGCTGCCCTTACCACAGTTTTTGTGTGACTGCCCAAGTTAGGACTTAAGTACAAATTGATAGAGGAACGCAAGATTAGTCTTTGAGCCAGTGATGTTACAAGGTGCTGAATGCACTTAACTCTTTGTAAAACCAGTAGGAGTTCAGCACATCACAGGTGTTCAACACAGTGTCAGGCCTTTAATTATCTGCTATGGAGGACTGCTCCCCAGTTCTTAAGTACACCTCAGCTGCTTAAAGCACCCTGACGTTCTTTGAATGCTGTTGAGTTTTTTTATGTGTGTATTTTTTATGTATATTCACAAGACACGGCACACAGTGACACTAACTTGCTAAAGATGATCATTTTCCAAGGCATCCCTGGCTGTGTATCCTATACGCAGCCCTCATGACAGATGTGGTTGCCATTGATGAGGCTAAATGCAGCCACTGAGTGGTTGGTGCTCTTGAGGGAGGTCATTCGAGTGGTGCTTCTGCCCATGCTTTGAGATCTTATGAGGAGACGGGCCCTGCAGCAGAACAGTTGGTTGTTGAACTGTTTTCTGAAGCTTTTGCTAAGCAAGTACAGAGCAAAAGGGTTCACACAAGAGCTAGTAAATGCTAGGATTCGAGCACAGATGCTGGTGATGAAGTGCAACAGTGAAGTGTCCACCTCTGAATAGTGGTAGGACCGGTATAAATAGATGATGTGATTGGGAAGCCAGCAGAAAGCAAAGAGGCACACGAACACCAACACTGTCTTGGCCAGACGCTTACGAGAGTCAATCTGAAAAGAACAAAGGGAAACAAACATACATTAGCGAAGTTCCTCACTTTGTCAAAAGCTGGTAAATTTGGAAATTGGAAGCTAGCTACTTCTATTACAAGAGTTTAGGGGCATGTGAGAGATAAGAGGAGAATGTGGACTAAAGTGACTTCAGTCCCTGCTTCTGCCCTGCAATAAACGTATTTTTGACTTTAGGGTAAAACTCAGTTACACCCCTAGTTCTCAGTCACATATTACCATCTCCAGCAAGACCAATGGCAACATAAAAATAAGCAGCATATTAGCTAGGCTCAAGTGATAGGCGCTACCTGCGTAGAGTGTGATTTTTGTATATACTTACACACATACACACGCGCGCGTGCGCGCGCACTTCTTGGGCCACACAATATAAGTTTGTATATGATACAAAAACCTTTTAGGCCATTGGGCCCATGTGCAGTATCTGGATACCAGAGAGTTGCTGAACTGGAGAAGCAGAAAGAGACAGATGTCTTTCTACAGAGTATATGCAAAGGAATTGTGTAGTGGGCTTATCTCAGGACTGACTTCCCCAGTCCTCCAGCTGAAGAAGCTGGTGCCAAGATGGGAGAAGAGCAAGATGGATTGTAAGACTTTTTTAGGCCTGCATTGCACTAAAGAAAGGTATGTTTTTAAAAGGTGACCACTAACACATTGTATGGACTTCAGTTTTACCTTACTTTAGTTAGTCAAGGTGAACCCCAGGAAGCAATCCCAAGGAAAAGCCTAAAGTTCAACCCAACCAGCGGTAGCAAAGTAAAGCTACAGCTTTCCTTGCCCGCACACAAGGGGTATATATGTAGGCAAGGAACACTAACATTAGCAATGTTACTGTAAAACACACCTTTCTTCATAATGCAGACTGGACCTAGGATATGATGCACCACTCAGAAGAGAAGATAAGCCAAGCTGCTTTACCCAACTGGAACCTTTGGAAAGCCTTGTTTAATCTCACCAGGAGCTTGCTGGTATAGAGGCTGCACTGCCAGGATAATTGAGTATGAACTCCCCTCTATGGTCACTGTCCTACCTCTTCACCTTCTGCTTCTAGTTCAACTCTTGCCACTAGCCCATTTCCCTAAGCAAGACTTGAAGTCATGCACAATGCCTTTGGCCCCTCTGCTTTTCTGCATCCATGGACCACATGATCACATCCAGAGCCTTACAAGCTGTTCAGTTCTGACTGCCTCATTTTCAGCAATGACAAAGGTAAGACTAAAAGGATATAGAGAAGGCAACAAGGACTCTTCAGGGTGTAGCAAGGATTGATTTAAGTCTGTAGATATTACACACATTTTCCCTTGGGGAAAGAATTAGAGGGAACTCATTTAAGGTATTAAAACTTACGAGATCTATAGAAAAATTGGATCAGCCTATCCTTTTAAAAATGCACATGTTTTGCCTTATGCAGAGTACTGCGGTCAGGCATGTGGATCATGTAATTAGATACTGGCTGCTAGAGCTGTGCAATGTTTCAGTTGCTGATTCGATCTGGCAGAGATTCAGCCTGATTCAGCAGCCAAATATCCAAATCTGAATTGAATCAGGAGACCATTTAATCTCTCCAAATCGGATCAGAACTCTCTAAATTGATTCAGAGAGATTCAGAGAGATTCAATGATTCTGACATAGACACAGCTTGAAATGCTTTTTCTACATACCTCAAGGTACCAGGTGGCTCGTGAACACTGAGATGCATTTCTGGTCCACTTCTGAGATGCTGGGGTGGATGGAGCATTCCATGGCAGTGTGTGTGTGGGGCAGGGGGGAGCGGGCGTTCCCCAGCATGCTTGGCCGTGGACTCAGAAGTGGACCAGAAGCACTTCTGGTTCACTTCTGGGTCTGCAGCGGAGCATGCAGGGGACCCCCCTCACTCCTCCCACTCTGCAGTTGTTGCTTCCTGGGTCTGGGGGGGCACCCAGGGTCCCCCCAGGGCTGATCGCTGTGCTGGAGGGATGCAGGGGAGGTCCTCCATATGCTTGTCTGCAGACCCCAAGGTAGACTGGAAGTACTTCTGATCCACTTCCGGGTCTGCTGCCAAGCACATGGTCCCTGTGCTCCTGTGGGACACTCCGTCTGCCCCAGCATTGCAACATTCACAAACCACACCTGGTACCCTGAGGTATATAGAAAAATACATTTAAAGCTGTATCATAGTATCATAGTATCATAGTAGCTAGAGTCGGAAGGGACCTGGGCAGATCATCTAGTCCGACCCCCTGCCTTGGCAGGAAAGAGCACCGG
>JAGPOW010003316.1:64339053-64351017 GCA_030014935.1 Caiman crocodilus
TCCTCCCGTTTGACCGACGGTCCGGGCTCATTGGCTGTCTCAAGGCCTGGCAGTTCAAGGTCTCCTCCGCCCTCATCTTCCCCCTCCCCCGGCGAGCCTGTGTCTATGGCTGAATCGCTGATTCTCCGAACCAGCATCGAATCTTTAGATTCGTATTCAGCTAAATTGAATCAGGACAGTGATCTGGATCAATGAATAGAATCACTATCCCTTGAACCGGGCCAAATCTGAATTGAATATGGCCCATTTCACATACCCCTACTGGATATTGAATGAGGTGGATCTGGGGCTTTTGTCTTCTGATCCAATAAGGCAAATCAAATATCTCTGTTGTCCACATGAAAGATTAACTTCCCAAAGGTCCATAAATTAAGAATTGAGTTTCTCAAATGGATCATTCCTTGTTAATGCAGGGAATAAGCAACAAGACAGTGGCCTAGCATGTCATGATTTTGTGTTCTTTTTAATAGTAAAGGCTGAACATTAGCTATTGAATTCAGAAAGGTTTAACATACACCATGGGAAAGCCAAAGCTCTCCTAAGAACTGATTGGAAATTAAAGCTGTTGGGATTGGTATCTCTACCATTGAACTATATATTCTTTTAAAGTGTTTCTTTAATTTGCTGACTCTCTTGTGGCCCACATCTGCACTAGAAAGAAAGGAAACAGTGGAAGAAAGAAATCAATATCAGTTATCTCAGACAGAGACCTATAGCTACTGAATGCACTGCAGGAGGAAAATAATTGACTGACTGTGCAAGAGCAGACTGTCTTTTTGCTATCCTTATAACTCAGTCCATAAAACCAAAAGTGGGGAAGACGGAAGAAAAATGACTGTTTTTATTTCTGCCCCACTCTATTCATTAATCAAAGCACTTGCCAAACCAGCAGGAGTATGGGCAGAATGGAAGAAAGTGACATATAAATATTCAAAAGGAACACAAGAAAAATATTTTGTGGATATACCACTTTTTAATGTGCAAGAAGCATATTGTTACACCCATGCTGTACTACCATATAACAAATGGACTGTGTGAGAAAGCTGTATTAATTCAATCAATTTTAAGTGGGGTAGCTAAATCAATTTTAAGCAAGGGACCTGAAGGAAGCACAAGCAAGAGGGGATAACAGGGGAGGCCTCATTCTTTCTGAGAAAGTAGGGCAATCAGCTAGTCACCTCAAGTGTCTGTACACCAATGCACAGAGTCTGGAAAACAAGCAGGAAGAATTGGAATTTCTTGCACAATCAAGGAACTATGTCATTAGAATAACAGAGACTTGGTGGGATAGCTCGCATGACTAGAGCACTGTCATGGATGGGTATAAACTGTTCAAGAAGGACAGACGGGGGAGAAGAGGAGGAGAAGTTGCGCTGTATGTAAAAGAGCTGTATGATTGCTAAGAGCTCCAGTATGAAAATGGAGATAGGCCTCTTGAAAGTCTCTGGGTTAAGGTTAGAGGGGAGAGCAACAAAGGCGATGTTGTAGTGGGTGTCTGCTATAGACCACCAAACCAGGAGAATGAGGTAGATGAGGCTTTCTTCAGACAAGTAGGAGAAGTTTCCAGATCACAGGCCTTGGTTCTCATGGGGGATTTCAATCACTGTGACATCTGCTGCTGGGAGGGCAATACAGCAGTGCACAGACAACCCAGGAAGTTTTTGGAAAGTATTGGAGACAATTTCTTCGTGCAAGTGCTGGAGACACAAACTAGGGGCCATGCTGTTCTTGACCTACTGCTCACAAACAGGGAAAAATTGGTTGGAGATGTAAAAGGGGATGGCAAGTTGAGCAGCAGTGACCACAGGATGATCAAGTTCAGGATCCTGACAACAGGAAGAAAGGAGAGCAGCAGAGCAAAGACCCTGGATTTCAGAAAAGCAGATGTTGACTCACTCAGGGAACTGATGGGCAGGATTCCCTAGGAGGTCCATCTGAGGGAGAAAGCAGCCCAGGTGAGCTGGCATTCTTTCGAGCTGAGGAAGAATAGTTTGGATAAATGGACTGTAAGGATAGAAAGCTGGCTGGACTGTTGAGCTCAATGGGTAGTAATCAATGGTGCAATGTCTTGTTGGCAGCCAGTGACAAGTGGAGTGTCCCAGGGGTCAGTCCTGGGGCCGGTTTTAGAACCATAGAATCACAGAAAATTAGAGTTAGAAGAGACCTCAGGAGGACGTCTAGTCCAACCCCTGCTCAAAGCAGGATCATCCCCAGCTAGATCATTCCAGCTAAAGCTTTGTCTAGCTGTGTCTTAAAAACTTCCAAGGATGGAAATTCCACAACCTCTCTCGGTAACTTCTTCCAGTGTTTTACTATCCCCCCAATGAGAAAATTCTTCCTAATATCTAACTTAAAGTTTCCTTGCTGCAACTTGGAACCATTGCTCTTTGTTTTGTCATCTGCCACCAGTCAGAACAGTCTAGCTCTATCCTCTTTTGAACCTTCCTTCAAGTAGTTGAAGGCTGCTATTAAATCTCTCCTCAATATTCTCTTCTCTAGACTAAGTAAGTTCAGTTCTCTCACCCTGTCCTCATAAATCATGTCCCCCAACCCCTGAACCATTTTTGTTGTCCTCCACCTGACTCTCTCCAATTTGTCCACATCCTTTCTGTAGTGGGGGACCCAGCACTGAATACAATACTCCAGATGTGACCTCATCAATGCTGAATAGAGGGGAAGAATCACTTTCCTTGACCTACTGGCAACACATCTACCAGTACAGCCCAGTATGCTGTTAGAGGTCTTGGCAATAAGGGCACACTGCTGGCTCATATTCAGCTTATTGTCTGCTGTAACCCTCAGGTCCTTTTCTGCAGAGCTGCTGCCCAAGGTAAGGTAAAACAGTCAGTCCCCAGCGTGTCCCTATGTATAGGTTTGTTCCATCCCAAGTGCACACTTTACACTTGTCCTTGTTGAATTTCATGAGATTCCTTTTGTCCCAATCCTCCAATTTAGCCAGGTCTCTCTGAATCTCGCCTGGCCCTGCTTTGCTGCTCTGGGTCCCACCAGCTGGTTTACAGAGGCCCTGGGGGAGGGCAGCAGTGCTTGGAGCCCAACTCTGCAACAGGCATCCCACACCTGTCTCCACTCCCGCCCCCACCCCCATGATGGGCCATGCTGCTTGTGGAGGAGGGAGAGCTAGGTTCTGAACTCTGCTCTGCTGCAGCAGTCACTGCCTCCCATGGGCAGCAGCTGGGGTTCAGGTGCTGCTCCAGAGGGCAGGAGGCTGTGGACCTGGGTCCCTGGCCCCATAGCTCTGGCAGCTGGGGACCCCTTCTGGCAGGGCTGGGGGAGGAGGGCAGGGAGTGAGGGGGACCATCTGGGCTGTGGGAGGGCTGTGGGTGGGGAGTGAAGGGCATTAGCAGGGCTGGGGGGCTGTGGCTTGGGAGGAGACTGGACCTGATTCCTGGTGAGCAAAAGGGGTAGGGGGAGCTCTGATTTCCGTGATAAAAATCCAAAATCAAACACCAAATTTATAGGTACTAAAAATTTATTTTATTATAGTGATGGAGGCATCAGTAGGCTTCCAAAATTCTTTAAAATTGTAAATATATCCATAACGCATTGTGATCAATTGATACCTATATATAGTGGTGTTTCATTTCAATTGTGGATTTGGGTTTTTTTTTACCAGAGAATATGTGATTTTTAAACAGAAAAAAACAGGATCCCTGCAGATGACAGGACAAGGAGCAATCATCTCAAGTTGGAGCAAGGGAGGTTTAGATTGGATATTTGGAAAAGCTTTTTCACCAGGAGGGTGGTGAAGAACTGGAATACGTTACCTAGAGAGGTGATAGAATCTCCATCCTTTGCGATTTTTAAGACCTGACTTGACAAAGCCCTGGCTCAAATGATGTAATTGGGAATGATCCTGCTTTGAGTGGGGGGTTGGACTAGATGACTTCCTGAGGTCTCTTCTAACCCTATTTTTTATGATTTTATGATTTTATACATGCTCTGGAACAAAAATGGGTTGCTTCATCTTAGTTTAAGTCAACTGGAAACAAATATAAGTCAAACCATCCCCCTTCTCAAATAGATATATCCACAAAATGCTTGGATCAGTTTAAAAAACAATTTAAATCAGTGTATATTGTTCATTTAGAGTAAGGTTAAGCCCTCATTCACTGGATCAGTCTTAGACCAATACATCTCCAACCACTAAATGGGAACAGAAAACTGCTGTATTAATTGGGTCTTAGCTTTTTTGCCTCCATAGTGAGTTCAGCTATAGGACACCGAATGAAGGTTTAGAAAACATTTCTCTACTGTTAACAATAACAGCTGGTAGGAAAGGACAAAATGGAAATAAAGAGACTGAATTTGTCCAATCCAAGAGCCTATCCAAGATATAAAGCAGGGGTATATTGAGATCATGCCTGGTATAAAAGAGAAGCAAGTGAATGTATCTACATGATACACTATCGCAGAGTTGCCTAAATAGCTCCACATTAAAGCATTATCATCTACATGAGTGGTGCTATCAGGCCAGAGTAAACCAATTAACTCTGCCATAGGATATTACTGCCCAACACAAGTACCAGTTTACAACAAAGTTATTTACTGTACCACAACACACATGTTGACGGTGACCAGGGCTGCCTGGGACATAAGGGTGCTACAGTACAGAGCTACCTACTGGCTAGCCCCACACTGTAGCAGCCTCATGCCCCAGCCAGCCCCTCAGCATGTTGAGCTGAGCAGGAGCTGACCCCCAGGACCTTCTGCCAGTCGGAGCTGCTCTGCCCTGCCTCAACATGCTGTGGTCCTAGGTGCATGTGTAAATGCTGTGCCCAGGAGCAATAAACTCTGGCACGAACCATGTTGGGGTTTATCGTGTCAATTTAATTTCACATGTAGATGCACTCTGTTACTACAAATGAAGGGACAAAATCGGTGTGTTGGAAATTTGGCTAATTAGCAGAGAAATAATAAGAGGCTGGGCTATTTCTCATATAACCTCCTCTTGTGTTCCTTAGGAAAAGTTACTTCAAGGGAAGAATGAAGAACTGAAGGTTTCCCATAAGAGGAATAAGGCCTGTCAGGTCTTCCCTTTGCTCTAGGGAATTTGTCCTTTGTTTATTTGTGGCCTTGAAGATCACAGCATCATTGTGACACCCCAACTTCCACGCACCAGAAGGGATGCATGATTAATACCACTGCACCTATAAGGATCCCACAGAGACCCACCCCTGTCTTCCCTTCCCTCAAATATTCCTTTCTGTTGCCTATTATCCTCCTCCTGTCCTCTCTTCTTCTCTTTCTTTCTCCACAATTCCAGCTGTACTGCAGTGCACCCCATAAGGAAACAGTCCATCCTGCCCTGCCAGAGGAAGACTTGTCAAAGGGAGGGATCTGACCCAAACAGCAAGGTAATGTTCAAGACCAGGCAAGCAAGCACAAGTCCAGAGCAGCAGCAGCCATGGCCAATCTAGCAGGCCACAGCACCACTCAATAACTGACTGGCCACTTTGTGTCATGAGAACGTGAATAAAAAGGTAAAATTTCCCCCACATTTACTGCCCTGCTTCTTCCCCTTTATTTTTACATGTCTGTTTTGTCATAACAAAGAAAGTGACTATTCTTTACAACTCAGAACTGAAAATAGATCTGAGTTGTAGTTCTTTCTTCTCTCTGGATGGCTTGACAGAAGAGACTTTTTATAAGACTTTAACCAATATCCTATCTCTGAAAAGGGGGCTTTGATAATTTTCAATTAAGTTTTTTTTGTATAACCACTAGATTTCAATTTTAAAACACTTTGCCTTGCTCTGATTCTTTTCCCTTTACGTAACCTAGACAATACATTTCCAAACTCCAGCATATATTTCCTACTGTGTTTGCCATGGTAACCAACCAGGCTTACGTATCTGCATTCAGAGCCCCAAACCAGTTTAACTGATTCATATTGTACAATGACAGGGTCATATTCTCACACCTCCGACCTATTTATGTCACCATATTAACATAAGAGATCTATGCCTTCTTATTGCAAAATTCGTTGTACAAGATACAAGTTTCAGATCACTCCAACTCTTGGGCATGCAACATGTCACTCTTGCAATTAGAAGTAAATTCATACCTGTTTCTGCACATGGACATTTCCTTCCACTGGCATGTTGTAAGCACTTTGGATCAAATTTTTAGCAATGAAATAATAATAAACTGAAATGACTGACAAGGGGATGATGTAAAAGATCAGAAATGAAGCCATTGAATGAATTTTTGGATGCAGGCCATCAGAATGTGGGTAGGGAGCACAACTGATGAATGTTTTGTTAGTGCCTTTATCATGGAAAGGGTGCATGTCAGAAAATACAGCTTCAGGAATGGCAAGCAGCATAGAAAAAATCCAAATCATAGCAGCTTTCACACAAATCTTCATGAACGCATGGGAGGCCTGGATATCCATTGGTCTCACTATCGCTTTATACCTAAGAACAAAAAGAAATGACCCTTTTACTAACAACAACACTGAACATTACTCGGGTTGGGACAAATTTATTCTTGTCCAATCCTGAACTACTTCCCTTTTCAGTAGAAAAGACCATGAGTATTTTGATTTTTAACAGATATATTCCGAAACGTGTGCATATATGTATTCTGAAATATTATCTATCTATCTATCTATAACTTCAATAGATAGATAGATAGATCACAATCTACATATCCAGAAATTTGTGCATATATGTACAAATGGAATCAAGAAGAAGGAAAATAAGTCAGATTTTACTTGCCAAACATACATTAGTGTATACCCTTCAGTATTGTTCATGGAAATTAGGTTAGATATTGCCTAAAGAGCTTGTAAAAGCTGCCATTAATTTCAACGGAAATTGTGAGTACACAGCGCTCTGAAAGTCAGCCCATATGTTTTTTCAAAATTAAAGAAGACATTATGTCTGCTCTAATTATCTTTTGTCTTTCAGGTTGAAATTTCCATTTGCTTGTATTTAATTATAACCACTCGAAGTACCTAGTGTTTTTAGAATAAATGTCTCAAAGAAAGAAATTGCATCTCACACTCAACAGAGATCCTTTGGGTTACAATTCAATGCATAAGCAAACTACACATACAACCCATAAATGCAATGAGAAGACCTTGAAATGAAATAGCCACATATAAAAAGAAATCTGGATTGATGTACATGTGTCAAAGTCCATGCTTCATATTTAATAATTTTATTACACATATTTAACATCTTAACATGTTAATTTCAGTGTAAATAGTGTCTGTGCAAAACAGTTAAAAGATGCCTCGGCACAGCTGTGTTGAGCACATTGCGAGCACGGATGCCAGGATTTTCCCCTGTAGCACGGGAAAAGTTTCGGTGCACGGTCAGAGCCCGCCAAAACCTTGCAGCTGCACTAGCAAGTGCATGCTTGTGAGTGGCTCACGTTAAATTATGCATATGTGTCGGTTGGAAATTAGCCCGCTGACCGAATAAGAGGCTTGGGCAATGGCTGCCCAAACCAGAGGAGATCTCGGACACACATGAGGAGAGAGCTTCCAAGCCACGAAGGAGGCCTGATCATTCGACAACGACTCCCCACCGGATTCATCTGACGCCCCATACCCTGCGTGAGTGTGAGCTTCTGTGTGCCTGTGTTCCTGTTTAAGTTTGTAACTTCAAGGAACATGCCTACAGCCTAAGGACTGTAAGTAAAGTTTTTTTGCTTCCAACAACCTGCGTGTCTAGCGCCTCATTTCTGCTCCATCAGTGGCCCCATTCTGCCAGTGTTTCTCGGCCCCCACAAATAGGAAGGGTGTTGTATGTGCACCCAGTTCAATGTGCTGTAAAATGAGGAACAAGTCATAAAAATGGTCAGCATTATATAAATATGTTCTACCATATCTATCTACCTATCTATCTACCTCTTGTTTGCATGGCACCTTAAATTTAAGGTGTGGCTGGTGGCCAAGAATCAGCTCTCCCTGAGTTGGCACATATGGTGTGATTTTGATATTATTCCCAATCTCAGAGTTGTACCTTGTGCCATTCACATGTCATGGCAGGAGGTATGACTTTTGAGATCAGGGATCTCATCCCATCAAGCCTTTAAATGAACATCTGTCAGGGGTTTTTGGCAATAACAATGCAAATTTCATACAGTGTTATTCAGTCTCATGATAATAAAAACTATATGTAATTTTCAAGGCAGATATATTTGGTTTGCCCTCCCCTTTTAAGGGTTACAAAGGAAAACAAATAACTGTTAAATTAGTGGTTAAGTCATATCATAGTCTAAAAACTGCAGTCTTTTTATATAACAGCATATTATAGATCCCAACCTCTGCCCAATACATTTGCATAACTATTACAAAGTGTGTGGACAGAACTAAAACTGAAACATTTCAAATGCCTTTGATATACTTTCAAGGGCCACCTACACAAACATGGTACTACTTAGGGAACATTTCATTTCTTGTAATGAATGCATGGGGATAGTGGGCCCATGGTTCCTCCAAAATCCTATAGTGCTCCAGAGCAGTGGAAGGGAGAGCAGGGTGGACCGACAGCCTGCCAAACTATCAAGCTGTAGCACCCTGCCCCAGTGCTCGGGGTGCTGCCAGGGCTTGATGCATTGCCAGTCCCTCAGAGGACCATGCTTTCTGTCTCGCCCCTTGCTGCCGCCAGACCATTATGCTCTCCCACCCGTCTCCTCACTCCCACTGGTGAGAGGGGAAGAGAACAGGTTTATGCAATAAGTTTCCTATGAATTGCAAACCTAGCAGCAGGGAGACCCTGCTTCCACAGGCCCCTATAGTTCCCCACATGGCCCGCAATACCCGGCTAACCTCTCCTTTCCAGCTCTCTGCTACAGCAGAAATATCTTCTGCTCCCTGTGCAACCTTCTAACTGAAGAGCCACGGCTGCATGCAGCCATAACTATTTTAAGGCATTTAACCCAGGGATGTGACAGGGGATGTATAAATGTTCCCTGGCTGAAACACAGTCCTTTAAAAATGTTTCCAAGTACACTTGGAAATGTTACAAAAGTTATTTCTGTCTGCACTGAGAGATAAAAAGGCCAGGAAGTAGATTATTAGAAACAATACAGCAACAAGAGATGAATCTAACATCTCAGTGTCACACACTATGTATTATTGACTAAAGCACTCACTGATTGGATAACTTCAGTAAGGGCTAAATGCAGTAAATACAAAGAATTATATATCTCAAAGTCTCCATATACCTAACTGGATCAAAGCTATATAGTTAGGTTTTCATACATACCTAGTAGGGCTGTGCAAAGTTTCAGTTGCTGATTCGATTTGGTGGAGATTTGGCTTGATTGAGTGGCCTAATCTCCAAATCTGAATTGAATCAGGAGACCCTTTAATCTTTCTGAATCAAATGGGAACCCTCTGAATCAATTCAGAGAGATTCAATTATTTTGACATAGACACAATTTTAAATGTTTTTTCTATATACCTCAAGGCACCAGGTGACTCAAGGTGGGGCAGATGAAGCATCCCATGGGAGCATGGTGTGGGATCCCCAGCTTGCTCAGCAGTGGACCCGGAAGTGGACAAAAAGCACTTCTGGCCCACTTCTGGGTCTGCTGTGGAGCCAGCAGGGGACCCTTCCCCCACCCCCAAGCTCTGCGACTGGTGGCTCCTGGCTCTGGGTGGGCACCTGGGGTCTCCCTGCAGCTGATCACGAAGCCGGGGGTATGCAGGGGTGGGGGTCCCCTACGCACTCGGCAGTGGATTTGGAAGTGGACTGGAAGTACTTCTGGTCCACTTCTGGGTCGACCGTTGAGCATGCAGGGGGGCCACACCCACTCCTGTGGGATGCTGCATCTGCCCCACCACCTCAGCATTCACAAGCCATGCCTGGTACCTCATGGTATGTAGAAAAAACATCTAAAGCTGTGTCTATGGCTGAATCACTGATTCTCTGAATCAGCATCGAGTCTTCTGATTCGAATTCAGCTGAATTGAATTGGGACAGTGATTCAAATCAACAAATTGAATCACTGTCCCTCGAATTGGGCTGAATCCAAATCAAATATGGCCCGCTTTGCACACCCCTAATACCTAGGGGGTGTTTTTTGGTATGATTACCATAATATTGTATCTCATAACATTTATATACAGGCATCAACCTTGCAAAAGGTTTTTTTTTTTTCTTTTAAGTTCAATAGGTAACAGAGCAGGGAAGAATGTATTGTGTCAGTCATGTTTCTGCTAGGTTCTTATTTCAGCTGAATTGGGATAAGCATAAGGATGAATTTTAGGCTAAGTCAGCATTTGTTTAAACTTTTTTTATTGAATCAGGGACTAAAGGTGGTAATTTTATCTACAGTAAAAACATCCTGCATTTGACTTACCATCTGTCCATAGGCAGAATATTTTCACAGCACTCATATACAGTAATATGCATAAATAATAAAAGGCCTGGCTAAAAGCAAAAAAAAGAAGAAAAAAAAAGAAAAGGAAAAAAAGGGAAATAGCAAAAACTTATTAGGCAGGCAATAAAAACATATCTGTTCCAAAATTATCGGTGCCGATTAATAAGATATACCTTCCTTAGAGGAGATGAATGTGACTACACATAGCAAAGAATATCAGCACTGATTATTAGAGAATCTGCTTTATTTTATAAAGCCTGAGAGAGAAGGTTTAAAAAAGTAAAATATAAGATTTTCAAGTGGAAACATATTGACAGGTTGAATAGGTATTTATCAGAAAAGTAATACAAAAAATAAGGTTTAAAAATGAAATTTCTCTAATGTATGCATTAAGGTACATGCTTGATGACTGGGGACTACACGCTGGTAAGGACTGATGCTTGCAAGTATAAGATGGTAGCAAAACCCCCATTTTTTAATATGTGTGTGTGTGTGTGTGTGTATGATAGATATGCATTCCCTTCCCTTCCCTTCCCCAATTATTTCTGGCTGTTCATTCTCTCTCTCTCTATTCCCTATAGACAATCATAAGCAAGCTCAAACTTAGCTTTAACATTTTTATTTTGGTATCAAGTTTTTGGTTTTGGATATCCACTGTTTTATATTGTATTATTATTAGGTTTGTATTGATTCTCACTGTTGTATATTGTATTATAATCATTTTCATATTGATTTTTATTTTTTCATATAGATATTGTATGGTTTAGGCCTGTGTTTTTAAGTGAACCAAAGTCATGTCAAGTTTCCATTTCATATGTCAACTCTCCATCTTGTGTCCTCTGCCTGGGCATCCATGTTGCAACTGTATGAGTCACATACCCCTACCATGTAAATTGGTTCCTTGATGAATGAGAATGATTGGGAATGATTGAAATACAATGGTAGCAGGCCTCTACTGAATGGCCTGTAACAACTGGGCCATCACCTCACATTGATTCATCCAGGAACCATGGACCTCACCCAGGAACAGAGCCAAGAACTCATCATTTGAAAGACAAAAGACCCTGCAGAACTAGCAACTCTACCATTGTACCACACATTGCAGACACCTGAAACTACACATCCCTGCATGGATGCTCAGTATGGCAGGGACTGACCCTTGCCTGGGCATGCCTCCTGTCACTAGGGTCACACAAGGTCTGCCCCTATAAAAAGGGGGAGGGAAGACAGGCCCAATGAGATGCCTTCTCCATCTGGACCAGCACCATGCCACACCATGTATCCACTCAGCGACCCCTCTCTGGACAACGTGTACTGGACAAAGACCCCTTTCCAGCCTGGATAGGTAGCTATCAGCCCCCACCCCCTCTTCAACCAAGGACTTGGTCTCTGCTTCTCTTCCCTACCTGGACTCCAACCCTTCCACTGAGTCTCTTTCTCATGCTGCCAGTGAGTCCCTGCGTGTGTGTATGTGTGTGTGTGTTTGTGAACCAATAACTTCACGGGGCTGTGTAGTGTGTTGTCTGTGTAATAAAACTGTTATTTGGACCCCTAAGTTGGGTTTTGCTTTACTATGGTTTGGCCCTGCTCCAATCTCTGCTC
>JAGPOW010003316.1:64351117-64363478 GCA_030014935.1 Caiman crocodilus
GGCTGTGTAGTGTGTTGTCTGTGTAATAAAACTGTTATTTGGACCCCTAAGTTGGGTTTTGCTTTACTATGGTTTGGCCCTGCTCCAATCTCTGCTCCTTGGCCCTCTAACTTTTGTCTCATTTCTCCCTCTCCTGCTTCTGGCTCACTGCCACTTCCAACACCTGTCTTGAGCTCCTCTCTGCTTCCAAGCCCCATGTTTCTTTGCCACTGCCTTATCCCCACTGCCTTTTCCTTTTCCTCTGAGCAACCAGGTTTCTGCCTCAGTTTCTTTCCTGGCTGTCTCCTACTTGTCACCACTTATCTGCCCCTCCTGCCCCCATATCTCAGCAGTTTCCAGCCCCAGTCTACCTTAAGTAAACCCAAGCCTCAATTCCTCAGCCAGCTTCTCTGTAGTCTACCAGTTCTAATCCTGGTTCTGGCAACTTTCACTCCCTACACTTTAATTCTCTCTCACCTGAACCTTCCCCCAAGCACATATACACACTGAACCATCCAAGTTAGCAACTTACCTGTGTGTAAGTATAGTTGGGTTGTGTGTGTGTATATATATATATATATACACACAATCTGCCTGGCAACTGACTCCCTAGCCCAACCCCTGGTTTCTTTACTTTTCATTCCATCCAGGAACAGCACATACCAACTGCTAAAACTTCCTTAGCCTGATGAAGGATTTTTGAACCTGAAAGCTTGCTTAATAACTTTTCTCCAACTATTTGGGTTGGTCTAATAAAAGATATCAAATTCACCCAAGGAACCTTGTGTGCCTATATATATGTATATATAGGGCATTGCGTGCATGATATACTAATTAGTGATCTGTGTCTAACTTTTGGGGTGTATAATGTATGTGCTTGACTTGGTGATAGGTATGCATGTGCCTCATCTGGTTTGGATGTGTATGTGCCTGAGCTGGTAGTGTGTGTGTGTGTGTGTGTGTGTGTACATTGTGTCACACCCTTTTGTCTAACAGTGCAATATTGAGATCCTGAGAATTGGCCTGACCCCACAGGGCAACAAAATCTATATTGTACAGTGGGCTTAGGTAATTTATTTTCATTTTGGGGATTAATATTTAACTTGCTGGCATTGATCTAATAGGCATCTGCTGTTACAAATATTTTAATGGGACTCTTCCTAACTTATGTTTCGATAGAATCCTTCCATCCAATTTTCTCATGTTAAATTTGGCTTCCATTCATATAATGATGTGTAAGCTTGTGTTCTTGTTTTTTCTATGTGGGGTAAAGAAGTGTGTGATATGCTAGGACTAATCTAGTGCAGAGGCTATATAGAGTACATAAGTGTCAGAGTATTCTGTGTCCCCGAAGTTCAAAGAGTGAAAAGTCAGGCTACTCATTTGTTACTAAATATGGCTCCAGTCTTTCTTTCCATAGCACTTTTTTCCCAAGAAATTTACTGTTGAAGTTTAATCAACCATGAAGTTTATAATTCATTAAAAAAGCACTCATCTTCATTTCAAGATGCGCAGTAAGACACTCATGGCTTTAAAGCAAGTTAGTTATGCTCAACTTCTGCATTTTTATGTGACAGTTCCACTATTACTCCAGGCCTGGCCAGTATCTGTTCGACATCCTCTTACTTTTTCTATGGGCCCTGCCACATGTCCAAATGAAAGCTGGATAGAAACCAGTAACAGATTGTTACAAATTTTCAAGCACTAATTTTGTAGCTGGTTGGCTTTTTTTATAACTGAATGGACATTTTTATGTTGTGACAATTACTTTGCATGTGTGGCCTGTCTAAATTTATTCACAATTAACCACTTAATTGAGTAATATGTGTAATGTGTAGCAGGGGCCTATGCATTTATTTTTCCTGAAGATTTATTTTATCTGCCAGTAGGATACATATCATCTTCTTTCCAAGTTGCAAAATATTGGATTGTGCAATCTCTAGTGATGGCTATTGTGACTTATCATGAAACATGCCCCAGACTGCATGAACTATACAGGGTTCAGGTTACTGTTGTGGAGGCAAAACTTACTGCCTGAGCACTAGCTATCACTGGAGGATGTGACTAACTATTTGTAGAGTTGTGAAGAATCAAGCTGACTGATAAAATGCTGATTCCAAGTTTCCCTGTCCTAAGTAGGCATATCAAACATGATAACTAGCATGAGCACAATAACAGTTTGTAATGTTGGCCAAAACCCTGAAGTATAACAGGGATAAGGAAGCCATTCCTACTCAAAAAGACCAGGACAACTGGTTAAAACTGGTTTAAAATCTTCCATGTCCACTCAGCATCATAGCCCCTTGTTTGTTTTGTTACCTGTTAAGTTGCTACACACTAGATTCAAAATGATCATAAATCCCTAGAAGGCACGTCCATATTGACCTATGTACAGTGAGTAATGCATTGTCCAAGAATAGTAATGAAAATTGTAGTGTTGCTCTTTCAATTAAATGAGACATTTTTCCATTGATAGGAGTTGGATCAGAATAAAGCATCCGAACTGAATGTATTTAACTCCTGCACTTGGTCATATCTGCATATTTGGGGGATACCTAAACATTATTTCAGAAGCTCCTTAGTGTCAAATACTAATATGTTCTTAAGTGCCCTGCTGAACTGTGGCTTAACTGAAACTCTTAAATTGCAATGTTTACAGCAGTCCATGTGAGAATACTGGTAGGGCCTGTCCCACCACAAAACACATGCTTACCACACTGTGGCAGGGCACTGTAGGTACCCGCCACTTGTGTAGATCACGGCAGGGCACTAGGGGTGCCTGCTCTGCTCCCAGCAAGGGGAAAGCCCTGGGGTAAAGCCCAGCGGAGATAATGAGCTCAGCTACAAGTTGCCAGGGCAACTAACGGGAGGCAGCTGATCCTAAGGAGCCAGGCCTGGCTCTTATAAAGCCCAGAGCCAGGGCCAGGGGGCAGTTCACTGTCAGCTGCTGGATGTGCAGGAGCTCTGAGACATAGAGCCTGTAAGTGCAGTTGTGAGAGCTTCAGAGGCTGAAGTGATGAGGCTCAGTCATAGCCAGGAGGCTTAAGCAGTTATGACTAGTGGCCTTAGGTTCGGTTACAGTTGGTAGGCTTATGTTGTGTTGTGTTGTGTTGTGTTGTGTTGATTATATTAAGCCAGTGGCTTGGGTGAGGCCATGAGGGGATGGAAGAGGCCTCATAGGAGACCCACTGTAGTGTGGGGATCCAGGTGTCAGTGAGGGTGCAGTTAGTGGGGTGTATGGACCCTGGCCCTGGAGAGGAGCGTAGAAAGAGCCCGAGAGGCGGGTGGCACTGGAGAAGCCTGAGAGAGGGCAGAGTACTTTGAGAAGCCCCAGAGAGGGGGCAGGATTATTGAGAAGCCCAGTGAGGGTGCAGCAAGCCCCGGAGAGAGGGCAGAGCATAGAGAAGCCTGAGAGAGAGACAGGCGGTGCTCAAGAGCCCTAGCTGGGGTGCAGCAAGCCCCAGAGAGGGAGCAGATCTGGGAGAAGCCCTGGAGAGTCGGGCAACGCGTGGCATACCAATATCTACTACATCAGCGGGGCTTGGGCTGCGGTAGTGGGGTGGAAGGAGCCGCAGAGAATGCCTCCTGGCATCGGGGCACAAATAGGCAGCCTCCCGCTTACGGAAGATCTAAACGAACCAGTTAAGATCAAGTTGTGGCAGGTGAAAATAGGCCAGCGGTTGACCCGTAGAGACAGGCGAGCGGGCTGTAGACAGTAGAGAACAGCCCTGAGGAGCATCCTATTGTGCACACAATGATAGTTTGAAGCATGGAGCTATGTCAGGCTCTTAATAAAAAAAAAACAAACAAAAAACCAAAAAAAAACTTAGCTGCTGCCTGCCTCTCTTTGCTACCCCAGCTTAGCCTCAGATTCATTTGCTCTAATTATTGTGTGATATGACTGTTTTTCAGCTGAAAAACTACAAGCCACTAACCTCTTCAAAGTCTAAACTGTGCTGTCCCTACTGCACCTATTAGAAGCCTATTTTATACAGTATTCTGTGACCTATATTCAGGACAGAGGCTGGCATTCTGTGTGCCTTTGGGATGTCACTCTCTGCAGTTACAAAGGAAATCATAGCAGTCACTTAGGAAAAAAAAGAATCTTTAAAACTCCATTTTTAATGCACCACATACAGTCAAGTGGAAAGCTATCCATCATAACAGCTAGGACTATGCAAAATTTCACCAGCTATTTTGTTTCTACGCTGTTTTGACTTATTTCAAGCTCGAAACAGTGAAGTGGAGGGTTTTGAAACAGCTTCAAAACCGATTCAGTGCACTTGAAATGTTTCAAAAGTTTTGAGCTTTGAAACTTGAAATATTTCAAGCTGGGCTTGTCTGCAGGGAAACAGAAAACAAAGAGAGGTAGAGAGAGCAGGGGGAAAAGGGAGAGCAGGAGTGCTCTCATTATTGACATCTGTAGCTGGCCAGTGACTGTGATCTTTCCCTGGGGTCCTTTCCAATCCCAGTGCTCTGGGGGAGGGATGGAAAAACAGTATAAAAGGCAGCATTGTTTGAACTGTCCTGTTTTCTGCCTTGGAGTCTGACAGTTACTGAGCTATTTTGCAGCTCTGAAGTGTAAGACAATGAAAGCTAGTACTAGCATTGATCTGCATGTTTTCCTACTTGCTAACCTAACCTAGCAAGAAGGATTCCAGAACACCTTTTTCTTTCTTCTAGCTGCTTTTATTTTATTATTATATTCATTGATTTATTCTCAATTTTATAGTTACATTGCATAGGATATTACACTATAGAATTTAATTTATATAGGAAGGGAGATGCATTTATATTTTATTTCTATACTTTTATACCTTGTGGCATAGACTATACACCTTAGACAATTTATGGAGGAACACAGATGCATTTATATATTTGTATAAAAGCAAGACACTGAAACACACCATGAAGTGTGGTGGAAGGGCAGCTGGCAAGCCTTCAGGGAGGGGCAAAAGAGGGAGTAGAGGGAGAGGTGTAAGTTCCCTCTTCCCCAAACTGAGATGTAGCCTCTTTCCTACAAGTAGCAGGGATGAGGTTTTCACAAGCAGCAAGGAGAGGAATTTGGGAATGGACCGGAGTGAACCAAAGCAACGTGCTTGCAGATCACTACACCTTACAGGGAACATTGGGGTTGGGGGGTTATGGCTGATGCTTTTGGGGGGGATGCAGTCTCAGGCACAGGCAGCAGCAGTGGCACTGCTCCTGCCACCTGCTTTCAGCTTACGCCACTTTGGTCTGCCTCACAGTATAACAAAAGATGATTATTTCTTTAAATTTAAAAAATAAACTAAAAAAACAATAATTACACTTGGATTCAACTGTAAGGGTAATAACTAGAAGTTGTCCCTTGGAAGAGCCCAGGTCCTACCTGATGCGTGCCAGACAGCCAAGTGAGGGCATGTTGGTGTCCCCTGATCTTTGCGTGGGGCATAGGTGGGCAGATCTGCTGCAGATGAGTCTTACAGTGCCCACCTTGGATATCCAGAGACAGGTGACGGCAACTTGGTTGCCTCCCATCTTCCACCCCATCCCCATCATGTTGAACTTGGAAGCAATGGGAAGATAAATAAGCTGTCTTGTTAAACTTCCAAGTTTTTGCCCCTTGGGCAAAATGTTTACCTTGGAGCCCAGCTTGCTCTAACATCCTGTAGGAAGAACAGG
Source organism: Caiman crocodilus (assembly GCA_030014935.1). Classification (NCBI taxonomy): domain Eukaryota; kingdom Metazoa; phylum Chordata; order Crocodylia; family Alligatoridae; genus Caiman; species Caiman crocodilus. Next base: position 64,356,761 of record JAGPOW010003316.1, read on the forward strand.
CCTCAAACACGTACATGGCAAATTCAGGGTCACATCTGTTCTTGAACTTGCAGGCTTGTCACAGAAACCTTGCCTTAAATTTGCACAGGACACCAATGAATCAAGGGGTGAGGGGACAGGCTGGGTGGGAAGGGGGATGTAGCAGCGCAGGTAAAAGTGGAGAGGTACCTGGGGAGTCAGATGTTTGGCAGGTCATAGTGTATCAGAATTCCAGTGTCTATATTGAATCCATTTTTCAGAGCCAGGCCTGTAAACTGCACTTCATGAGCCTCCTAGGTACAGAACATCATGGACTCAGTATAGATGTTAGATTTATGACATACTACAACCTGCTGGACACCTGACTCCCCAGGTACTTTTCCACTTTTACCTGTGCTGAAACATCCCCCTTCCCCCACCCCCACCACAGCCTCTCCCTCATCCCCTGATGTCTCCTTTCCATTTTCACTGACTTGCTTACTTGCCTGCATTGCATGCTGCTATTCTCTGGCTTCTTTACTATTACTCCCATCCAGGAACAACGCATGCATGCACGCACACTTACACTTGCTGCTTCGTTCTCAGCCTGAAAAAGGTTTTCAACCTGAAAGCTTGCTAAGATAGATTTCATAGCTTTATAGACATTAGGGCTGGAAGGGACCTCAGAAGATCAGCGAGTCCAGCCCCCCACCAAAAGGGCAGGAAGTCAGCTAGGATCCCAGCAAGATAAGCATTCAATTTGCTCTTGAAGGTGCTCAACGTAGGTGCTTCAACCACCTCCGATGGCAGGCTATTCCAGACCTTAGGGGCTTGGGCAGTAAAGAAATTCTTCCTTATGTCCAGCCTGAAATGATCTTGCAGTAGTTTATAACCGTTCAACCTCATCATCCTTTGGGGTGCTCTGGTGAACAAACGTTCCCCCAGATACTGGTGGTTCCCCTTGATAAACTTATAGGTGGCCATCAGATCACCCCTGAGCCTGTGCTTTTCCAGGCTAAAGAGCCCCACAGCACTCAGCCTGTCATCATAAGGTCTGTTTTCCTGACCTCTGATCATGCACGTGGCTTTTCTCTGGACTATCTCAAGCTTCTCCACATCCTTTTTGAATTGTGGGGCCCAAAACTGGATGCAGTACTCCAGCTACAGCCTCACCAAGGCAGAGTACAAGAGGAGTATGATGTTTTGGGATTTGCTTGAGAAGCATCTATGGATGCAAACCAGCATTTTGATCGCTTTACTAGCTGCAGCATCGCATCAAAAGCTCATATTCATCTTGTAGTCAATGATGACCCCCAAGTTTCTTCTTTCCGTAGTGCTAGACAGTGTAGCACTGCTGAGCCTATAAGGATGCTACAGGTTTTTCCTCCCAACGTGAGAATCTTGCATTTTTCAGTGTTAAATGCCATCAGGTTCTCATCCACCCATTTGCTGAGCCTGTCTAGGTCAGCCTGGATTGCCCTCCTGTCTTCAGGTGTGGATGCTTTGCCCCAACGTTTGGTGTAATTGGTGAACTTGGCCTGTCTACTTCTGACTCCAATGTTCACAGCATTAATTAAGATGTTGAATAATATGGGTCCAAGGGCAAAACCTTGGGAGACCCCACTGGTCACAGGACACCATGATGATTGACTTCCATCCATTACCACCCTCTAGGTCTGACCATGGAGCCAATTTCCCAGCCAGCGGATCATGGTGGACTCAAGGCCACAACTGGCCAGTTTTGTCAAGAGGTGATCATGGGATACCAGATCAAAGGCTTCTTTGAAGTCAATATATATGACATCAATATCTTCTCCCTTGTCCAGGTGATAGGTCACCTGGTTGTAAAAGGAAATGAGATTGGTCAAGCAAGACCTACCAGCAACAAACCCATACTGGCTATCCCTCAGGATGTTGGCATCAGCCAGTCCATTAAGGATGGCCTTTTTAATAAACTTCTCTAAGACTTTCCCCTGGATAGAGGTCAGGCTGATGGGACTATAGTTTGCTGGTTCCACTTTCCTCCCTTTCTTGAAGTTAGGTACCACATTGTCCTCCTTCTAATCTTTGGGCACTTCACCAGAGTGCCAGGAGTTCTCAAAGATCTGTGCCACAGCCTGAGCTATGATCTTTGCCTGCTCCTTGAGTATCCTTGGGTGTAGATTGTCAGGGCCAGCTGCTTGAAGGTTCCCAGCCTCTCAAGGAGTTCCTTCACGAGGTCAGCATTGATGGAGGGCAGGAGATCTCCCTCACCTGGACCTCCCTGTCCCATAGTTGGCATGGGCATCCCATGGGACTGAAGAAGGACCGATGCAAAGTACCAATTTAATAGGTTGGCTTTTTCCTGGGCGCTGGTTATCAGTTGTCCCATCTGGTTTAGCGGGGTCCATTGTTGCCCTTGATTTTCCTCCAGCTCCCCGCATATCTGAAAAAGGACTTTTTATTGCCCTTGATACCCAAAGCTAGTTGGAGTTCAGATGCAGCCTTGGCTTTCCTGGTATGCTCCCTGTAGGACTAGACAAGTTTAGAATATTCTTGTAACTAACTATTTCTGTAACTAACTATTCAGTTGGTCTGCCAAAACATACCAGATTAGTTGACCCAAAGGAAAGGACCTTGTTTGCCAGTGCCCTGTCCTTAGACCAACACCCCTAGCACCTGACTGGAAGGACGCAAGGCCCTGGGCACATCTAAGCCCCAGGGCAGGGGCTGGCAGGGAGAGTTCTCTGGCAGCTGCTGGAGAAGCAGCTTCTGTAGGAAAGGAAAGCAAGGCTCTAGCCTGTGACACTTTGGCTGCCTGAGATGCTGCTGGTGCTACTGTGGTGCTTACTATGTTATTACCTGTTGTCATTTAAAGTGGTAGACTGAACTGAGGCTGTAGGGCAAGAGGAGGCCTCATTGGGGCACACTACTGTCATATAGAGGCCCCAGAACCAGTGAGGGCATGCCTTAACACACACACCGTGTCACCCATGTCATGAGTTTTGCTTGTCAGCAGCCTTAGGTGCAGTTTCCCAGAAATCCTTGCATCTATCTCCTTGAAACTTGGCAGGCTTCATGGCCTCAGAAAGGGCTACCATCCTTGAAGTTTCATCCAAATCAGGCAAGAAATGACAAAGTTGTAGGCAGTTTTGTGCTTCCCCATTATAGCCTATGGGCAAAACATTGAAACAGTGTTGAAAGAACAAATAGGTTTGACAAAATGAAATGGAACAGTGGTTTCAAAATCAAATGAAACTGGAAACGAAACACTGTTTCATCAAAATGTTAAAATGGAAGTTGAAACAGAACGGTGCTGTTCCGCACAGCCCTCATAGCAGCACGGAACTAGATTTTTGGGCCATACTGCAAGCTTCTGTGTTGATCTACAGCTAGCTTCACTAACCATGTTAGGAGTCCCTGGGTGCATCTACATGTCCCCCTACATCACCATAGCAACATGCTACAGTGACATAGAAATCACATGAGTATACATGTGACCCACAACTACTTCTCTGTAGCAGCATGCCACTATGGCAAAATAGCATCTACACCTCAATTTAGTGTGCTGCTATAGCAAAGTAGCAGCTAAAACTAACCATGTGCCATGTGCCCATCACTGTATGGGCAGTTACTGCATTGTGAGTTAATATTTCCAAAAGGAAGTACTAAAGCATGGCAGAGTAACAACATTGCCATAGGGCAATGTATAGATTCCACCCCTGTATATAGGGAAATCCTCAGGATGGACTGAATTGCTTTAACAGTACCAGGACTGTTCCTTTTTTCTTATCTCCTTGTATTTCATTATACTATATTTAACCTGTTGCTTCAAGACTTACATGCTTACATGTTTTGCTTACATGTAGAGGCCTGGCAGGCATATCTGTTCTTCTCTGGTTCCTGTTCTGTTTGCTTTGTTTTTTCTTTGCATTCCTTTTTACCATGAGAGAAGGGCCACGCGTAGAGATAAAAGACTGGGCAGGGTACATTGGTCATTCTCTCTCATCCTTCTAAAAAGCATCTCAGGTGCTTGGCTCCTGGCTCTTACTCACATACCCTGGGTTACACTGATTGTCAGATTTGTGGGAGGGAAGGAATTTTCCCCTCCCCAGTCAGGTTGGCAGGGATTTTTGGGACAGTCTTGCCTAACTGTAGCATGAAGCATGGCTTATTCCCTAGGATCATCTGACTATATTTCCTCATATAACCCCTACCAGTGCAGAGCCTCCAGGCACTGGCAACACCCTCTGCTACTTCTGTGGTGCTCTTGAAAAAGCATACCCTGTCCATTCACTCCTGCTCCACACACAACAAATCCAGAAGTGAGGCAGTGCGGGGACCCCTCTGTTGCTGCTTTCAAAATTCGTCTTTGTCTTGCTTAAGAGTGGAAGTCAAGCGGAGGAGAAGGCAGGGAAGGGACTGGAGGGCATCTTTGGGGAGCTTCACTGCTTCATTTTGGGATGCGTTTACAGATCAGGAGCAGTGCCTGCTTGTTGGCAGTGCTATCAGAAATGCCATGAAAGCAATATGGACAAGGCCCCAGAGTATCCTCAGTTTCTTCCTGTGGCTCATCATAGTTTGGGAAGTCTTATGTTTTTCTACTAAGATCCTAATTTGTAATAGGCTGGTAGGGGCCATTGTGTGGCTTGTCTGGCAGGAGGGGCCAGAGTGGATGTTCTTGCAGACATTTTGGAGTTAAAGGGTGTTACATGGGTTCCAGTGATTGCAAGTGGACTGGACAAGATGACCCAGATACCACTGTCCTCTGTTCTTACGCTCTCCTTTTCTTGACTCTGAAGCAGGGCCTTGCAAGAGGGGCCAGGTCAGGGAGCCCTTGTACCCCAGCAAACTTTGACAGTTAAGAGTTCCTATGACTCTTAACAGCTTCACAACTAGCTCAGTTTTTCATGGGGGAGGGATGAGAGACAGGGATCAAGTAGCAGTATGTGTACCACAAGTGACAGAGGCAGCCCTTTGTGTGGCACATGGCAGCCTGGGGAGGAGAAAGGCAGCACAGCAGCTGATAGAGCAGGAGGGAGAAGGTAAAGCAGGGATCACAGGGAAGGAGACAGAAGGTAGAGTAGCAGATTGGGCAGGGGAAGAGTATCAGAGTAGTACTCAGGGTGGCTGTGGGGCTACTTGGTAGCCCACCTGCCAAAAAAAGGTTGCTCACACCTTGGTTGACAGAGACTGTGCTTGTTTTGGGAGGATTCATCTGGTATTGAACTGGCCAGTAGGACAGCGTAAATGGTACTTTTCCACTCCGTCCTCTGAGCTGTACCAAGTGCCAATGTTCAGAGCCTAATCCACTGGCCCTAAACGCCAATTAATTTCTTTTAAAATGAATTATGTACAATGAATTTTACTCAAATTTGAAACAAGACAAGAACCTAAGGAAGACTGAACTTCTCTAATCCCTGTTCTACCCTTAAAAGCAAAGTAATAGCAACACAACACTGAAAGCATTTCTCAGTCTAGTAAGTTTTAGCAAATAGAAGTTAACTGCCTTCCTACCAGCCTGGGGGATGATTTTTCTTTCTCCTTGTAAATTTGTTTTAACTTCCACAATTAAAAATAGAAGAAAGGCTGAAAATGATTAATAACATTTAAGTACAGTACTTCTCTTTATTTGCTGAATCCCAGAAAGGCACTGTCCTTCATTTTGGGATGTGTTTACAGGGAGGAAAGTGGATCTGGCAAACTATAGGCCCATCAGCCTGACTTCTATCCCAGGAAAGATCGTAGAAAAGTTTATTAAAGAGACCATCCTTAATGGACTGACTGACGCCAACACCCTGAGGGATAGCTAGTGCGGGTTTGTTGCTGGTAGGTATTGCTTGACCAATCTCATTTCCTTTTACGACCAGGTGACCTATCACCTGGACAAGGGAGAAGATATTGATGTCATATATCTTGACTTCAAAAAAGCCTTTGATCTGGTATCCCATGATCACCTCTTGGCAAAACTGGCCAATTGTTGGCTCTGTGGTTGGATTCAGAGGGTGGTAATTAATGGAAATCGATCATCATGGTGCCCTGTGAAGAGTGGGGTCTCCCAAGGCTCTATCCTTGGACCCATATTGTTCAACGTCTTCATTAATGATGTGGACATTGGTGTCAGAAGTGGACTGGCCAAGTTTGCCGATTACACCAAACGTTGGGGCAAAGCATCCACACTGACAACAGGAGGGTGATCCAGACTGACCTGGACAGGCTCAGCAAACGGGCAGACGAGAACTTGATGGTGTTTAACACTGAAAAATGCAAGGTTCTCCACCTTGGGTGGAAAAACCTGCAGCATCCTTATAGGCTTGGCAGTGCTACGCTGGCTAGCAGTATGGAAGAAAGAGACTTGGGGGTCATCATTGACCACAAGAAGGACATGAACCATCAATGTGATGCTGTGGTTAGTAAAGCGACCAAAATGCTGGCTTGTGTCCATAGATGCTTCTCAAGCAAATCCCGGGATGTCATTCTCTCCTTGTACTCCGCCTTGGTGAGGCTGCAGCTGGAGTACTGCATCCAGTTTTGGGCTCCACAATTCAAAAAGGATGTGGAGAAGCTTGAGAGAGTCCAGAGAAAAGCCACGTGCATGATCAGAGGTCAGGAAAAGAGACCTTACGAGGACAGGCTGAGAACCCTGTGTTATGCTTCAGCTCAAGTCTGAATTCGTTGCCCAGCATGCGTGAGCCAATATACGAAATGCCAGTTGGAAGTTTGAAAAAAAGGTTTTTATTGCTAGCAATAAAGGTGCAAGGTAGCAAGCACACTAAACAAG
>JAGPOW010003316.1:64363578-64382931 GCA_030014935.1 Caiman crocodilus
CAACCTTCCAGTCTCGCTGTGTATTCTGTCTTGGGAGGATGGCTCAAGGCCATTTATTAGGCCTTCAAAGAAATGGCTCGGGGTTATTCACAACACCTGGAACTCTTTAGCCTGGAAAAGCGCAGGCTCAGGGGTGATCTGATGGCCACCTATAAGTTTATCAGGGGCGACCACCAGTATCTGGGGGAGTGTTTGTTCAGCAGAGCACCCCAAGGGTTGACGAGGTTGAATGGTTACAAACTACTGCAAGACTGATTCAGGCTGGACATAAGGAAGAATTTCTTTACTGTCCGAGCCCCCAAGGTCTGGAACAGCCTGCCATCGGAGGTAGTACAAGCACCTACATTGAGCACCTTCAAGAGCAAATTGAATGCTTATCTTGCTGGGATCCTATGACTTCAGCTGACTTCCTGCTCTTCAGGTTGGGGGCTGGACTCGCTGATCTTCTGAGGTCCCTTCCAGCCTGAATGTCTATCGATGGAAATCTATGAAATCTATATTGTGTTCAATGGATAATTATCTACTACAGCTGAAATCACCAACTTGCTATGTTGTTCTAATATATGCCATAGACAAAGGATTTGTATAGTAAATATTTTTCCCAGTGAACTTAATATGGCAAGGAAACTGTTTGAAAATGGTATTATTACTTCTACATTAATAATACAAATAATAAAGATAATGCTACTTAATGGACTTTGTAGCTTCAGATGTATAAATATGACTTAATTCCAGACAATCAGTATTAATACCATAGCTACAAACATAAACTGACAAATGTTTGTCCATAAGAAAAAGAGTGACATGTAAACACTCTCAAGACACTAATTATAACAAACCACCATACTGGAGCTTATGTTTCTAAAATGTAGATCCTTGTCTGGTGTTTTAGCTCCATTATATTTCACAATGGATCTGAAAATTTATGTTAGCTAAAAATCTGTTTGTGGTTTATTATTGTCCAGATAGTTCTAACCACACGGACCTTAAGGGGCATTTTTATCCGCAAGCAAGAGTGTAGGACGTTCTGTGCCCAGACAGTAGTGCCACATAATCCCTAGCATGAGCTGCAAAATCAAATATGCATTGGTAAATGTAGTGGGGAAAGCTGATGTTTTCCTCAGATTTAAATTAATTTAGCTTCATTTGTCTCGCTTCCCATTCTGAGGCTATTCTGTGCTGGTGCCCCAGGCAGCTCTAGTTTTCTTTTCTGTTTTCTGCCTTACTTGAATTGCCACCTCACACACTGTACTTTATTTTTTCCTCTCTTTCCTTCTTACAGATACAGCTGAACCACTTGTATATGAACTGTGACTTGGGTACCCCTGTGGCTTGCCATAAAAGCTCTTTGATGGACCTCATGTGGTAGTTCTAATAGGTACATCCTCTAAGCCAGGCCTAGAGACAAGCCTGTAGGCTTGCAGTCTCCTTTGTGGGGTCTGGGAACTCCTTTGCACCATCAGGCCTAACCTCATGTGAGGCCTCTAAGTGCCCACTGCTAAAGAAAGAATATGCCCATTTGCATGAAATATGAGTCCAAAGTGGTACAATGTGACCAAGCTGAGAGGAGTTTGTGGCCAGAGCCATGAATTGGGAACACTCCCACACTGCTAATAGAAGGCTCCAGCATAAGTGGGTATAAATATGGGAATAAATAAGACATTGCCAAATGAAGCAGATTGGCTGTGTTGGAATGTGTCCTGGCACAGTTGATCTACTTTTCTGAGTGAAACACACAGCACCTGTTGTCCTGCAGGATAGCAGGCAATGTGTTTTCCCCTTTGCAGAGATGTGCCCAAGGGAATCTCCAGACCACATTTCTGTAAATGGAGAAAGTCAGTGTTTCCCTACTTATAGAGGTACAACCCAGAGATTCTCCGGGGGGGTGTCTCTGTAAGCGATGAACCCCAGTTTTCTCCACTTACAGAGACATTCCCCAGGGAATATCTGGGGTACATCTTTGTAAGCAGCAAAAGCCAGGCTTCTCCACTTACACAGAAGTGCCCCAGAGATTATTTGGGGTGCGTCACTATAAGAGGAGAAAGACAGGCTTGAGGGGCCTGATCCTGTGTGGGAATTCCTGGAGTGCATAGGACTGGGACACTCAAACACCAGAAGCACCTGTCTAGGGCAGCTGGAGAGCACAGTCAGTTCCCCCATAATCTCCTGCTATAAAGCTAATAGATGTCTGCCACAATAAAGTGGCATAAACTATAACTGCCTTTTATCATGCCACAAATATCAGGGGGTGCATCAGGATCTGGTGGAATGACTGTTCACCAGAGCATCCCAAGGGATGACAATGTCCAACGGTCACAAACTCCTCCAAGACCATTTTAGGCTGGAAACACTTCTTTACTGTCTGAGTCCCCAAGGCCTGGAATATGCTCTCTCCAGAGGTGGTGCAAGCATCTACTCTGGACTCCTTTAAAAAGCATTTGGATGCTTATCTTGCTGGGATCCTTTGACTCTAGCTGACTTCCTGCCCTTGGAGCAGGGGGTTGGACTCGATGGTCTTCTGAGGTCTCTTCCAGCCCTAATGTCTATGAAATCTATGAAATATGGGCATTTGTGGTGTAGCAGATGGTGCAGACACCTGCTCGCTTTCCCTTTGTGCTGCCATAAAAATGGTACGAAAGCACAAAGGTGATGTCTATTTATACCTTATGATATCCATCTCCATCTCTCTGGATGTAACGGTACTGATGTGAGATGCCAGCAAGGATCATATGGTAACTTTCTTCCTCTTCTCCTACTAAATCCATTTTGAGTAGAGGGATCACCTGGGGATTTTGCTTTGGTAACTCCTTCTGGCATATTCTTCTGCAACAACAAAATTAAACCAAGCAGGAGTGACTGAAGCAGTTTCCCTCACAGAGCCCTTCCCACTTCTTACTTTATCCCTCCAAAGACAAGTGGGATTTGTCTATTCTGGCTCAGCCATGGGTCTTTTGGATGACAGGACTTAGCATTGGCTGCTCCTACCACTGATGTGCTCCAGAGCCAAAATTTTTACCATGAAGCTGTTCTGAATTTGTTTGCCACACCTGCTGGAGCTGTTCCTGCCTAAAATCAAGGGCTCCAGAGCCCTTCTGATTTAATATAACATTAAAAGGCATAATACTCCTACACTGTACAGGCTACATCACATTTTAGTCTACTTTCATTGGTCTGCAAATGAAACCCGGGGACTTAAAAAAAAAAAATATCTGTGTAAAATGTTCACAGCAAAATTCTCCCAAACTTGCCTGTCCTCTGTTGTCCCTGTGTCCCTTCCCCACCACAAACTCAGTGCTTTTATTATACAAGGTTTTCAGAATGATTTATGAACAGGCAACTTGGTTTTCTCTGATTTAAAAAAATCCCCAAATTTCAGTTAAAAATGAAACCCCAAATCCACATTTTTCTATGATTAAAATGAAACACCACTATATATATAGATAGATAGAGAGATCTATATAGATGCATCTATATATATAGTGGTGTTTCATTTAAATTAAAATGAAACAAATATATAGTGGTGTTTCATCTAAATGAAAAAACTGGGGATTTGGGGATTTTTTTAAACCAAAAATTGGGAATTTTTTTAAATCAGAGAAAACCTGTTTATGAAGCTGTGAAGTCAATTTGGGGAAATTTTCATGCTACTTTCTGGTTTTTCACTGAAATCATGAGGAGCTGCTTTTTATGTGGAGGCAGACAATTTTAATGGAATTTTACTTTGAGATGTCAGGCCCCCATGAGTCTGAACCTTATATAAAAAGACAGGAGGCATTCATTCACTTAGACTGCAAGCTAAAAACCCTACATGCAAATGAACTGCTCGGAGGTGAAACTGCCAAGTTCTGCAGCTCTGGAAAATACATCTGTGAAACTACTGCCAGTACCTACTAATGTAACGATGGGAGAATTCCTCCCCACCCTCCTGCACGTGAACATATAATCACGTTCTCATCAAGCTAGTCTCCAGCAGGAAAATACAGCATTTGAGAATCTTCCCATTCAAGAAATGCTATTTGTATCCCGGTAGAATCATAATACAAGTATTCTCCAGATAAGGTGTGATATAAAGAATTGGCTTAGTTGCTATGCAAATGCCTTAAGCAGTGGGAAATGAGGTTTAATCATGCTACATGTACAATTCACTGTATTAATTAAGCATGAAATGTCTTGTTCACAACGTTACTTTCACAGAAGAAAGCAAGGCAGAAATGTCATGAGGCAGTTACAGAAGTAGGACAATGGCCAACCCTTTGTTTGTGTTTTAAGGCAAGGACAGTGTGAATATTTATATATCTGGAGTGGAATTATATAAATATGCATATTTACCAAAAAAGTTCCTAGCCTGCATAAGCCACCCATAATTTCTGCAATCCAATTTGGTCCTATCTGCTTTCATCAGGGTTACTTATGATAGCAGCTATTGTATATGATATCTAGCAGAACTTTTGCTATTAACGTTTGCATTTGGAGCTTGTTAATTTAATAAATTGCACAAGTATACATGGATACCTGTCATGAGAGAGCCTTAGCTGAAGGCAGGTAATACTAGGCATGCCCATTGCTGCCTTTTCCTCTTAATTAAAATTTAATTAGAAAACAAAAGGTACTCGTTTGGAAAAATAGTGGTGTAAGTACTTCTCAATTCTGGAAACTTGAATTTAAATCTGCCATGTTACAAAACAAGCATGTAATATAGATTCATTGGAATTTCAGTCCAGGGATGGCTGAGGGATTCAGCTATGTGTTTTAGATAAGAATTAAAGTGAATTACTATATTTGCATCTCCTGCCACCTCACAACAAACCTTACCACAGAAAAAGAAAAAAGAAATTTTAGACAAGGAAATCATCCACCATCCTGGTGAAGAAGAAAGTTACTAATAGCCAATCTAGCTAGTTGAAAGCTAGCTCAGGTCTCTCTACACACACTGCTGTCACTTCTTTGCAGGGTGGCCAAATATCATCAGTGGTGATCACTTTCATATGACTTCTCAGTGCAATGCTATGGCAGAAAGGGCTACTGTGATTCATGGAAGTATAGTATCAAGGAGAACTGGGGACGTGATCTTGACTGTATGTCTGACACTCAAAGATTACAAGTGCTGTATCTAATTGTGCTGTACACCCTTCAAGAAATATGTTTAAACATTAGACAAATTTCAAAGGATGTCTGCAAAAATGTTCTGGGGCTGGAAAACAAGGTTTACATTGTGCAGTTGAAGGACCTGACCATCATCAGCTTTCTGAATGGAAAGCTGAAAGGTGACTTGATTATGACACACAGATGTTAACAAATGGCAGCAATATCCAATAGTGAGGAATGTTTCAGTCTTATTGACAAAGGCATAACAAGATGCATTGGCTAATAGCTGAAGCTGAACTTAAACTTGGAAAACAGTGCAATTTCCAATCTATCAGTGAAGGTAATTCAGTATTGAAACTGGTTATTAGGGAAGGTGGTGCTGAGTCCACCACCAGGAGTCTTTAAAACAAGATGAGGTATCTTTCTGAAAGATCTGCTCTAATCCAGCTTCTGGAAATCCTGTATGGGGAGGGAGGTCAGAGAGGGCTGAGGAGGAGGGGGATCAGATGGATTGCCACTGCTGGCTTGGAGTTGGTGACTGTGAATCTGCCTGTTCACATATTTTCCTTCTGGGCCTTGTGGAGAACAAAAGTGTTTGCATTGTCCTTCCCCATGGTCCTAGCACTTGTAGCTCAGCACTATGGCAATGACTATCACTGCATGTAATACTTCAGGGAATCACCTAGTCACGTTTGTGGGTCACTTTTCTCCCCACTGCACAACTGGTGAGAATTTTTTTTTACAATCGACAAACAACCAGAGTTTGGTCCCAGCTAGAGATGAGACACTGGACAAAACGAACCAGTGCCATAAGCATCCTGTTTCTGAGGTGCATTCCTAGTTTGTCTTGCTCGCATGCTCAGGGTCCAATTGATCGCCAAATCTGGAATGGTTCCACAAGTCAGATGAGCAGGGCCCTTGGTATTTCTGCCATTCTCTGCAGGCAGCACTGAGTGCAGATCATCTGCCAGAATCTGAGCATAGCTTTTTCAATCAATTTCTTTCTGCTGAATGAACCACTGGCAACTTATTCTCCCCTGTGGCATGCAGTTTACTTTTCTGAGGACTGAAATGCATTCATCTAACTATAGTCATTGGACTTAAAGGAGGGGAATCTCAGTGAAACTGAATGGCTGCTGCTATACAGGAATCCAAACTAGTTCTAATGATCCTTGGTAATATTAGAGTCTATGAAATCTAGGAATTAAATACATTTGATCAGTACTCAGTGAAAACAACCTTCACAGAATACCAACAGCTCCAGTTTTGGAGTTGCCTTTCAGAGTGAACATGATCTATAACACTGGTGTCTGTCTATGAGTAAACATGTTTTGCTCCATCCAGATGTATATATAGAAGCACAAGTCCCAGTGAGGTGTGCTGTTTCTCATTTTCTACCAGTTTCTGTCCTATTCCACTATAATCTGTCTGGTTCCACCTCATCACTATATTACTCGGATGCCTTCCCGTAGTACATGAAGTGACATGACCAATCTCTGTCATTAACATCTCCCTTCATAGTTAGACACTGCTCCAAGTCCACCCTCATCCTGTTTTCTATGTGCATCTGTTAGGTTTTATCTAACATATCACGTTAGTTCTCTGGGGCAGAAGCTGTGTTGTGTTAGCTATATGGACAACACTAATCCCAGGAAAATTGATTGGAGTTTCAGGCTTTACTGAAACACAGATAATATGTAATTCAACCTTCCCTTCCCCTATGCATACACATATCACTTACTTAAATATTGACACTCCCTGGCACATTAATACTGGCTCTACCCTCAAATCTGCACACACAAGTCCCATTGACTTAAGTGGGAGCAGTAATGTTTCTGATAATGGAATTGGGCCTATCAAGTTTGAGCCATCTGCTCTCTCTAATCAAGATATTCAGAAAGTTCATACTGTTGATGCAAACTAAAACCACAGGTGTTTTGGAGGTATGGTATTGACTTGGTGGCAAACAACACAGATTGTAAGATGTGCATCAAGTAAGAGGGATATACATATCAATCGACACGTAAACCAGGTCTGAAGTACAATAAGTCCTATTCGAAAGCCATCGGGGGGTGGGGAACAATTCATTAAGGATCCAATCCAGCTCTCAATGGGAGACTGTCCACTGATTTCAGTGACAGCTGGATCAGTCCCTTAGCAAGTCAGCAACTTTAGATCTTCTTAACCGAACTTGCAGTGCTAATGTTCCCATTCATCTCTCATACCTGAATACAAACATAGTTATTTGGGTACCATTCAGCAAATTTATGTACACTGGAACAGGAAAGCTTTTGTTTTTCCAGAGTGTGGTTTACTCAGCCTGTATTCAAAAGCTTCCTGTTTCTACATGGTAAATTCTAGTGCAACAACATTGCCTGAAAAGAGTGCTTTACTTTCCTGAAAGCAATTCATGAGCTGTGATGTGCCATAACTAGATTTCCTGGAATGAATTCATAACATAGATGCACCTGGATGCTTTACAACTGATGTTTAAAATCAGTTCTGGGAATCTGATCTGGATAGAAATGCAGGCAGCTCCATAGTTCTTTTTATAGGCAGATTTTGTTTAATCCCATGATGGAAAATGTGCACTGCTGATGATAACATTGGGTGAGTGAATTTGCAAACGTTACCTCTCCTGTTGATCTGGTGAATATAATTAATAATGGGCACAGTTTACATGCAGAGCATGGAAGGGGTTAAGCCAACAGATAGTGCTTCTTGAATTCTGAAACTGTAGAAGACTCAGAATTGTTTCTTTTCTTTTCACAGATGTCTTGAGGTCAGTAAACCAAAACAGGAGTAAACTGGAATATCACAAATTAGTTATTTATAAAGACTTTCTGTAAAGAAAACAGCATCATCTAAACATAATAGGACAGAGGCTCAAGTGTGATGGAACTCTAATTCCTTCTCTGTCTCTGTCCAGTTTCTACATTTTCTAAAGTGGCCTCAAGTTTCCAAGTGCCCAATTTCATATCTGCTGAACTCCTTCAAGTCCAATTACCTTTAACTACTGTAATCAACCTAACCTTACTTCTGTAGCTTCTATGCATAAGTATATCTGTATCAAATGCTGTTATACTCTATTACCATATGAATTTGGATAAAGGATTTGAGTAGCAGAAGCCCCTTAAGCTGCTTAAAATAGAGATGCCATTTGCTCATTTGAGTTGCATTCATCCTGAAACATGTTTTGTGAAAGCAAATGTGCACTAGGAAGACAAAAGACTTGCAAGTCATTTAATTAAAACCTTGATATTTGTTTTTACAATTTCAGTGAAAAAAAGGGGGAGGAGTGTGTTCAGTCCATAGCAGCCTAGTTAACTTGCATAAAAATGTCTAATACCCAGTGGTCCTATGATTTGAGGGGCAGCTGCATTAAGTGGAGAACAGAGATGTCTTTCATGACAAAGAGAGTTACATGAGTTGGTTCTATACTCACTCGATGAGGCCTGAGAACTGGTTTCCCTCATTTCTAGAGCCAGCCTTGACTTTTCTGGACAGGCTAGTCTCACAGGTATATTCTCTGTCAGAGAGAAAGGTACCCAAACATCTACACTTGCATGCAACTTACACTCAAACAAGCTAGCAGACAGGCAAGCAAACTCAGACCCAGTCCCTGGCCCATCACCAACAGCAGCACAGGAATTCCTTTCTCTTAACAGTGTACAACAACAGTCCAGATAAATGTCCTTTCCCCTCCTGCAGAGGTTTCCTATAATCCTCATAAAACATTGCTTGCTTCTTTATTCTTGTGTACCCAGCAATGGCACCTGATAAGACATACGCTATACTCCTTTAGCTGTTTTCTACTTACTTCTGCTGCCTTGTGGAGCTGACAGGGAGAAGTAGTCAGCTGTGTTAGTCTGAATTCAGTCAGAAGGCAGGGTACATAGATTAAATAAATGCACATAGACTAAATAAATAAGATATATATATAGAGAGAGGGAGAGCAGGACCACAAGCTTTTGTGATCCCAAGGACCAGAAGTCACCAGAAGTCCCCGTGACCCGTTCCAAACACAGTGGGGCAGGTATATGAAACATTATAATCTCACTGAGCTCATGCTCATAATATTATTCCTCTACCTGGTCCCTTCTCTCTCCCTTCTCTTTACAGAATATGGCACAACTTTTGGGCTCTTTCTTTTCTATGTGACTGTACAGTGCTAGCACAGTATTGACCTGGTCTCGGTATGGGGCCCCAGGGCTCCACTGTAGTATAAATAGTAAATAAATAATAAATGTTAAGTAGTATTCTTCATCTCAGGCAGCAAGATGATTTTTTCCCTAAGCCTGTTAATGAGCTAACTCGTCTATTATGATCACACTATTATTAATAAAGCTGGCCTATGGGCTAGGGAGAATTGGAGAAATGACTCTGCTGGGTATACCCGTGTTTAACTAACTCATTGTGTAGGTGGTAGCAGCTGTGGAAAGCAGAGCGGGGCTTTGGAGGCTTCTAGCCTCATATCTCACAGGAAAAACCTGAGAATAGCAGTTTGCCTCAGCACCTGCATGAGGCTGGTAACTCACAGCAGCACGCACTCTTGCAAGTAAAACAATAAAAGTTTTAATCGTCTATCTGAGGAAAAGAGGTGGGAAAAGTCATTCTTTATGTCTAGAAATGACAGTTTCACTTTGCAGCTAGGGAAAAAGCTGTTTTTTTCACAGCACGATCAGACAATAATTTACTGCCCCCTTATTATCATGGCCTCTGGTAACTGGGACACTCTCTTGCTCCGCACATTAAGGTGCATTTATTAAATTGACTTGAAAAAACACTCATTCATTTATTTTGACTCCAACTCTTAAATTGGACTTGTTTGTGAGATTACTGGACAAATGAGAGGCAGTAGTTTAGAGAAAGGAAGGGCTTCAATTACTAAAAAAATGTAAGGGAGGAATCAACACAAGTGGTCACTTACCCACGTACTTAAAGCTAATGTTTCAAAGACTATTCATATTTTAAACAAGTCAATATATGAACTATTCAGAGGAAAAGTTTGGTGAAACCCTAAAACTGCACTGCAGCATTCCTCTGTCCTTGCATGTCATTTTCACATTGGATTTCAGTTAAATTTTTCGAGGCTGTGAGAGTGCTATGCACCTGGCAATTAAAAGTAAATTAGCTTCAAATTTAGTGATATTTGCTCTTGTTAAGGTTTTAGTAGCTTTGCTGGTTTCCCTACTAGAAATAATTGAAACCATAGTAGTGATTAGAATACTATTATGGTCAAACAAGGGAGCGTGAAAATCATGTCAAAGATTTTTAGCAATGATGGCCATAACACATTGCCTCAGAATGAATGTCAAAACAAGATTTCAAGAAAAGAACTCCCTCTCCACCTCCCAAAAAATTTTTCAATGTCACTTTTCCATCCTGTGATCTCCCCTTAAAACCCACCTCTGCCACTAAGCCTACCAAATGTTCATGAGTGCCTACACAGCTGTGACTGTTGCTTGCCACAGTGATCCGATTTGTCTTTCTGCAGTCTCTTGCCTCTCTTCTCCTGGTTGTTGCATCCACCCATGGTCTCTTAAGCTTAAGCTGTAAGCTGTTTGAGGCAGGGACTCTGTTTTACTGCATATTTGTATAATGCTGGATACTGTGAGGCTCCGTTCTCTGACTGAGTCCTCTAGGCACTATTGTGATACCAAGAATAATATATTTTTTTTACCTGCTGGCACATCATGAACCCATTAATGCTGTATGCAAGAGTCTGGAATTGATTTTGCTATTCTGCAAAACGAGGGGGGAAAAAAGTGTATGTGATGGTACAAGAAACCTCTTTCCTCTGGAGACTAAAATGACACTTAGAGCCAAGAAGGTTGTCTGTTCCTGCTTTCTTGGGCTCCCTGGTTTCAGCTTAATGAGGCAATGGGATTCAAGCACCATGCAGAATATGTCAGGCTGGGCTGTTTGCTTCCTCAGTCATGTCTTCTTTACTTGCTTGGGTCCTAGGGATTTTTTCTTTACTGGGGCTCAGAAGTCCCCCTGGGCTCTATGGGCTTGGCTTTGTAAAGCTTTGATGACATTCAAAATAGCCTGACATCATCTTCTTCACTTCCTTCTGCATGTACTTTGATCAGCACGAAGTCATTAGCAATTAAATCATCATCATTAGGTTTAAGTGTCAACACCCCACTCAGAACTATCCCTGTCACAGCTACTGCCTCCCCGTTTGCTACGGCAGATGCAGACAGGGACCTCTGCACTAATGACGTTTGATTTACATTTTGGAGGTAGCATTTGTGTCCCTTGGGGGCCAAGAACTAGTTTTCTGAATGATTCTGTAATTTTAAATATGGACCCTAAAGTTCACGCTGCAAATTTTCAGAAAATATGTATTATGTTGCTGAGCATCTGTGAGCTGGGCAACTACAACCCTTGTTGTTTTGCAACTGTATTATCCCAGCCATGCTGACAATAGCCAAAATAAATGCCATGGTAAACTAAACAGATAAGACCCATAAGCAACATTTCCAGTGAAATGTGAAAAATTTAAGCTTCATGACTTTAAATGAGGTAAATGGAAGATTCATAGATCCTCGAAGTAAGCTGAAAAATATATCTTAGGAAGAAGACAGGTTGTGCCACATAAAGGGAACTTTAATTGTTTCTGTCATTTTCCCTCTTCAGATTCAAATGATATTTTCAGAGAGATTCAGTTTCTGACAACTAATAGAGCTTCATGTGCAAATAGCTTTGAGTTCAAATGGGGCTAGAGTTAAGCACTTCTTTCTCAGGAAAACAGCTGCAGTTTTCTGTTCTGTTCCCTCAGTCCAGCAGTAGCCGCTATTGATATTCTGCTCGGTAAAAAGATGTATACTGTTTGCTTTTTCTGGCACATGACTGTTCCCTGAATAATATTTGTTCTTTACAATTAACACGTCTTTTTTTTAATGAGTTGGAAGCTGGTTTTATTATAACCAGGGAAAAGATACTGCTTGTCAGCAGTTTCTAAAGAGATACTATTGTGCTTTTCCTAAGAGCTCTTCGACTGATCTGTCCGATGGAAAGTGAGAGCACAGGTGCATGCCATCCTCTTCTGATAGATTTGTATGGTTTTGCTGTTTTCCCCACTTTCTTGCAATAAATTGAGTGAAAAGCATTGCCTTTGTCAAGGCACGTGTTTCAGCTCCTACTGACACTGACAATGCTATCTTTCTGAGTACACTGATATACAAGAGCTGAATCATTGTGACAGACTAACAAACTCATTCACACTTATTCACCGCCTCACTGAAGCACTGTGGACTGATCTTTCTTTCCTCAAAATCACATCACATATGTAGAAGTGGATGTGTAAACTCTTCTTAAATGAATGAAAATATTTTAAATGATTTTTTGCAAGAGATAGATAGGTACCTCTTCTATTTGACCACTTTGTGAAGTAGGAACACAACTCCCAATGCCTTTCTAGGCAAAATATAACCTGACTTTTCTTATTGGAAGATTTTGTACCTTAGTGAGGTTTCAAAATTTTTAGCAGATGCATAGCACATTACCTTAATCTGTTTCTGCCATGTATAGATTACAAACAAGAAACAAAATACCCATTTAGGTAATAGCCATGGAGCTAATGAATTTCTGTAATCCCTCAAAAAATAAAATTACGCTTTTAGGAATAATATTAAACTCAAATCTCTTTTGACAGACATCAACTTGTAAAATTGAATCTGAAAGCCTTAGATAAAATCCAAACCAGTAGTTGATTTCTGGAGCCATATTGATTTCAAAAGTCACAGTTTAATATATTTTCTAAAATATTACAGCTGAATTTCATTTTTATTGAACAGTAGTTGGAAAAACATTTTTGTCCAATCCATAGCTGGAAGCAACTTGGTTAGCTAAGAGCAAATCAATGAATCAGAGCAGACTTGCTGCTTATTGTGGATTTACATACCTACCTTCAGGCACCCAGGTTTAAATATGGTTTACTAGACTTGCCTCACGTAACGTCTGATATGTGAAACCGAACCATTCGAGAGAATTGAGTTCAGCTCTGCTTAAAACTGCTGCTTTAATCTCTTCACACTTAGTGTAATAAGAACCAGTGAAAACTTAGTTGTCTTATCTGAGGAACTTGAGAAGGAAACTTGTCTTTGGGCATAGCATCACTTACTAATGATTATTTAATCTCCAAGCTTTAACTTAATTCTGCTGTGGTTCCTCTTCACATCAAATTAAACTGATGATGTTTGCTAATCAATACAAAGATGCAGCATGGCCCCAGAAATGTAATTCCTTGTTCAGGCCCCATTATATTTTATGGTTGCAATTATAAGCACCAGGAATAAAATGAACACACATTAATTTCCTTAGTTAGTTTTCCAATTCAGTATCACTTTTAACTGAAAAATATGAATTTGTAACTTGTACAGACCATGTATCTAGAAACATTCTGATCATCACACAGCAAGACTTTAGCTTTCGGCAGGATACTTACCTGTCTGCTGAGAGAGCTGTGAGTGTAAAGACTGACACCCCCACTGAAGTGAGCTGTATAAAGGGGATAAGTTTACATCCAACCCGGCCAAACAGCCATTTGTCAGCGAGGAATCTGCTGGCATCCACAGGGACACAGGTAACTAGGAGAAGCAGATCACCTAAAGCCAGACTGGAAATGAACAAGTTAGGAACATTTCTCATGGACTTCACAGTACAGAAGATCTTTATCAAAGTGATATTGCCAATAAGTCCTATCAAAATGATAATCCCATAAATGGTTGGAATGGCGTATAGGAACCCCATCGGGTAGAACCGATCATCACTAAGAATGGAGAGATTTGCACTTTGATTCACAGAGACGTTGCAAAAAGTAAAGTTATGCACTTCCAAGTCTAGAGGAAAGCACTCTTCAGATGCCATGGTCAGATTTTGTTTCTACTGGATGATAATTCTGTTGTTCAAAAATCCTTGTATAAAATTTATGGAGTTGTCTTGTGTTGCTGTTTGATTGTTTTAAACAGGCAGAAAAGACTGAAAGTCATATCACTGCATGATACTTTAAGAAAAGTGAAAGAAAGAAAAGAAAACCAATGTCACTGAGCAAAACTATTTCCATAAGCTGAAGCCAGAAAGTCTTTAAGCATGGTTTTTTATCCTAGAACTTTTTTTTTGTTTCATTCATTGTCTTGCAAATACGTTTTCCTCAGTACTCAAAGGCTGTTTACCAAATCAAGAGGCAAACAGATATAAAGCATTTTCAGAATCCAGGCTTGTCAAATTTCCATCCTCAGCTTTCTGCTCCTGGATCAGAGTTCAGTCAGAATGAAGTGAAGAACAAAGCAAGAAGTTTTGATTGCTGCTGTCATGCTGCATTTCACATTCTCTTTCAGTTCTCAGCACCTGCTTCTGAAGGCTGGGTTTAAAGTGAGGGAAAGGAACAGCTCTTTTGATGACTCTGATCCTATAGGCAGGATCCTCTGGACGTCAACTCTCTCCCCGCTTCCCACAATGATAGCAAGCTTGTTTAAATGATTGCAGTAATTGTATGGAAGCTGCAGGCTACCGCTGGTGAATGCCAGCCACCTACTGGACAATTTAATCACTGCCTGACCATAAAATATATTGCTGTTAACTCTTTGGACCAAAGAAACCCTGCATGGTTGTTGCCTTTTATTTATTTATAAGTATTATCAGTAAGAAGAGCAGCAGAATCTCATTTAACTCCCCATTGGATGTTGTTCAGGTAACACCTTCAAAATAAAAATCACAGTTTCTTCCTCATTCTCAAAATACCATGGGCAGTAATTATACCGTTGCAAATGAGAGTGAGCACTTTGCTTGCATTCCAGCATACAGTCTAATTCAATGAACTTAAGTGAAGCCACTAAGCTAAATTCATCCCCCAGGGCAACTCCAATGAATCTCAGCAATTCTGATAAAAATCAACACTATGGTTAGCTTAGACAAATTAGCATGAAAACTCTACAAGTGCTATAAACTTTAAATATTTTTGAAAATGAAGCTGTGATTCCATAGTTCCAAGGCAACCAGGTTTACCCTAGCAACATATGAGGTACCCATCGCTCTGGGATTGATACATTTTTCTTCTATGCAGTCTGTATGAAGAGAAAAAAGTAACGCACACTGAGCTGGAAAAAAGAAATCTAAATATATTATGTACTGCAGATGTTCTTGCTTAAACAAGAGGTAATTATGACTGGTTCCTTATTGTTTTTTTAACAGAAATCCTATGCATAGTGTCATAAGATGACTTCCTGTTATATGGTTAAATTGAAACCAGTCTTCAAAGTGAAATTTCCTCCAGCAACTGGTAATTTTTGCAAGTAAAACATTGTACTAACAATTACCAGAAGTTTTCTGTAGTAGGGGAAGTTGAATCAAATCAGATATTTTCTTTAAAAATGCACAAATACTGACATCTAGATACACTGAATATTTCTGGGCATCTTTTGGAAAATATCCAGTTACTTGATCCTTTGGGAGTAGTACCCCAATATGTGGGGAAAAAATTCTCCCAGGTCAGACTTCCAGGGACCACTAGGATTTTTTGCCACCTTCTGTAGCATGAAGAACATCCAGGCATATTTCACCTAATGAACCCCCTACCACTGCAGAGACTTCAGGCATAGGTGGTACACTTTGTCTTTCATACTCCCTTTTTTTCTTTTCTTTTGTGCAACATTGTGATTTATTTGTGGGTTTTGTATTATTATTGATTTGAGGCCTTTTGCCTGGCTACTGTGCTGGAACTGAGTTTTACCACTTTGGAAGAACAGCTTGGAGATGAGGAGAAGTGAGAAATAGTCCCTCCATAGGATGCGTTCTTAGTGGGCACATCTACACAAAACGCTAGAAATGAGTAGACTAGCTCTACTGTGTATTAGTGCATCAAGACAAACCTGTGCTAATGCACTTATGCACAGTACAGTTAGGTTACTGTGTATTAGCATCACCTAAAACATTTGAGAAGGTGCTATTGTGCAGTCGCTCTGATAATGATGCATTAAGTTAGTACCTGTTATTAAAGGGCACCTATACACATGCAGTGCGGCTGCTCTGAAGTGCTGTAATTACTCGATTAATTGAGTTTTCTGGAGCACTGTAATTACTGTGCTCCAGCAGACTCCAGCATTTCATGCATTAGTGTCCCTGTGCTAAAAATGGCAACAGGGGCACTTGAAATAAAACTCGTTCAGTGAGCTTTGGTTGAAGCGCCCCCCACTGTCACTTTTCAGCATGGGGATGCTGATGTATGAGACTCTCTGAGCGCTTTAATTAGAGTGGCTGTAATTAAGCTGCCCCTGCACTCCCCCGAGGCCATGTATAAATGCCCACAGGTACTAAACTTAACGCAATGTAATTAGAGTGCATTAATGCACATGTAGACATGGCCAGTTAGTCCACTTAGTTTAAAACTCATTTTAAAAACTACTGGTCAGAACTGCAATAACATCTGCTTTGAGAAACAGGCCAGTTAACAAACACAGTCAAACCATGTCACACATCAATGTCAGTCCTTTTTAGTGGGTGAGAGAGATTGAAAGCACAAGTTTGTAAGCCATCAAAGCATAGAGTAAACCCCCCCGACTTTGATCAAACCCTGTGTGAAGCCATCAAAACATAGAGTGCAACCCCCTGCTTTGATCAAACCCTGTGTGCAGTTACAAACTGACCTTGGGGAAGAAATAAAGAAAGCCAAAAAAGAAAGTACGCTGAGACAATTACCTGAGTTCTATCTTACTCGAACTCCATCCTGTTCTCTCTCCTACTCTTTCTCTTGTTTCTGAACATCATCTACGTAGTGGCTTTGGCTGGTGTGGTGAATCTGCTTAGTTCATTAGGTTCAGTGACATTCAAGTTTTCTATAGTAGTGATGGCAAGCCCCTGTGAAAGTCTGCAACGTTCCCTAGTTTAAGCATAATCTTTTGGTTTCAGTCAACTGTATGCATTCAGTCATAGTAGGCATCTAAAGACCACATCTGCAGAAGGATGTTACAAAAGCTTAAGCCTGGTTAGTCAGAAAGAAAATAGAGGGTGAGAAATTGAAACGAAGAGAAGGAAAGGCCAGATCCTGTGGAGCTGAAAACAGTATTTGTGTTCTAAAAATGCTCAGCTGTTTATATCAAACTTAGTTAACCATTTCAGTTTACTAAAGTGCAAAACATCTGTTGACATCCTGCAAACAAGTCTTATCTAAACTTCAACAACTGGCGTTTGGAAATCCAGCAAAAGTTATTTTGAAACAATAATGCCATTTCCCAGAGGCCTTTATATTCTTGTACTAAATTGGTCATTAAATATATTGGGCATGTCTACATGTGCTATTAATGCTATAAAGGCTTACTGCACAGTAAAATACTGTGCAGTAGTCTTCCCTGGGAGCATATCTACACATGCTTCCTGTTTGGAGCAAAACTGCATGGAGCATGGTCACCTCCCCTTGTGGGGTCTGCTCCCTTTTGGGGTCTCTGGCACGCCAGCTGGAGGAGCTCCAGGCCACAGTCCAGAGACTGCATGCCATCAGGGACTGCAAGCAGGGGATAGACTCCTACTGCCAGGCCCTTCTTCCCTGGGAAGCGGAGGGTAGACCACAGTCTCCCTCCAGGCCAAGGGAGGACTCCGGGACTTCCTGCTCTGTCCAGCCAGGGACATGGACCAAGGTGGTCAAGGGCCCTAAGGCCCAACGCAACAAGGCCCCTGCCCCACCAGAGCTGAGCAACAGGTACACACCTCTTGCTGCTCCAGCAGAGCCTGCTGAGTTGCCGGCTCCCACAGCCAACATGGGCCCAACTGCAGCTACCGCCCCTGCTCTCCCCAAGACAAAACATAAGGTGTTTATTGTGGGAGACTCCCTCCTGAGGGGCACTGAGGGGGCAATCTGCCACCCCAACCCCTTAGCCCGGGAAGTCTGCTGCTTCCTGGGGGCCCACATCAGGGACCTTGTGGAGAGGATCCCAGAGCTCCTCAAACCCACAGACCACTATCCCATGCTCCTTTTTCATTTGGGCACCAATGGCATGGCTCGGAGCACTCCCAACTGGGTCATGAGGTGCTAAAGGGATTTGGGAGCAGGGCTAAAGGGTCTGGGGTGCAGGTGGTGTTCTCGTCGATCCTCCCAGTCTCAGATTATGGGCTGAGGAGGGAGAGAAGGATCCACGTAGTCAACCAAAGACTGCAGTGCTGGTGTCGTCAGGAAGGCTTTGGCTTTCATGACCACAGCCCACTCTTGGGCAAGAGAGGCAGTGAACTACTGGGAAGAGATGGCCTCCACCTCTCTTCCCTAGGGAGGAGGCTTTTAGCCAGACGGCTGATTTGCTCCACCAGGCTTTAAACTAAGCCCACTGAGGGACGGGAGGAACTACCGCCACTGCTGGCCCGCTGAGCAATCCTTGCAAAGCCAGTGGGTCAAGGCACTTAAGGGAGCCCAGCCCTGGTAAAATCTGTGGGCAAGGAAGAAGCCTCCCAGGGGACACTTGCTTGCTTGTACACAAATGCCAGGAGCTTGGGGAGTCAGCAAGAGGAGCTCATCCTCCTGCTCAATGCAAATAAATATGATATCATAGGGATAACAGAGACCTGGTGGGACTCCATCCATGACTGGACCATGGGTATAGATGGCTATACCGTGTGCAGGAGGGATGGTGTAGATAAAAGGGGTAGGGATGTAGCTCTCTATGTTAAAGAAAGCTACATGTCCCTGCAAGCTGATATTGGTGACCAGGGTGAACGACTGGAGACCCTCTGTGTTAAAATCCATGGGGAGCATGGCACAGGGGACACAATGGTGGGAGTCTACTACAGACCTCCCACGCAAAGTCCTGAGCTTGACCAGGAGTTTACCTGGGAACTGACTACACAGCATACTCCAGGACCATGGTGATTATGGGTGACTTCAATTACCCAGGCATCTCATGGGAGGATCGCTCAGCAAAATCCGATTGCAATGCTTCCTCTTGTGCATGGATGAACTCCACCTGACTCAAGAAGTCTATGGGCCAACAAGAGGCAAAGCGCTGCTCGACCTGGTATTGGCTACTGGGGATGACCTAGTCGGTGACCTAGTGATCGATGGGAAGCTGGGTGACAGCGAGCACAAGCTGATCGCCTTCACCATCCACCAAAAAGCTGGGAGATCAGTCAGCAACACGGAAGTCCTTGACTTCAGGAAAGCCGAATTTGACAAGCTCAGGAGGCTTGTCAGTGAGGCCCTAAGGGACCATGACCACAGGGAGAGGGGAGTTCAAGAAGAGTGGTTGCTCCTCAGGGGAGCAATCCTCAATGCACAATCTA
>JAGPOW010003316.1:64390898-64425971 GCA_030014935.1 Caiman crocodilus
TCCTCAGGAGACTGTCTCGCAGATAGACGGTACCCCCTCAGTGCAGAGGCTGAGTCAGGCAATTGAAGCACAGGGTGCTCCTGAGGGGCTTGCTCTCAGGCATCGCCCAGAGCAAGGCTCAACCCCAGGAAGTCCCTCAGGGGCAGAAGAATATTTCTTCTAAGGGACAAGAAGGGAGAAAGTCCCACAATAGTAAAAATTACGTCCAAGTCTGAGGGGGCACAGACGGGGCACCAGCATCAACCTGAAATCAAGGATCAACAAGCGCCTATTGACCAACGGACCAGGATCCTTCATCAGTGAACCAGCAAGTGACTGGTTGGCGAGTGGATGGGGTGTAGGGGTGGCGGAGCCCCGTGGAACATTGGACCTCGCGATTGTGAGTACCCCTTGGCGGGAGACCCCTCTAGTGATTAATATCTTCACTGACCCCCTCCTTTAAATAACAAGTTCCATCAAAGTTGTGGCAGGAAAGACGAGGGAGAGGGACGACCCATGAGGGGGTGTCACTGAGCGCGACCTACTGACATCACAGGGGGGTTCATGCAGAGCCCCCCATGCAGCGTGGGTAGTGGGGGGCAGTGGGGATCACTCCCCCTGCCTGCCAGCACCTGGTGAGTCTGGGCTTTTTTTTTCAAAGTACCAGGAGCTGGGGCAGGCGGGGCAGCCATTGCTGGGGTTGGGAGAGTGGGCAGGGGATAGGCCTGTGTGATTCAGAGATTTGGCAGCAGGAGCTGAATCTCTGAATCAGATTCAAATTAATTGATTCAGGACAGTGATTCTAATCACTGAATTGAATCACTGTCCCCCAAACCAGACGAATCTGAAGCGAATAAGAGCTGCTTTGCACAGGCCTAGTGGCTGGCTCATTTTTCATTCAGCTGTCACTGATAGTGTTGATGTCCTCACTGCGAGGTATTTTATTCTCTTCATCAGTTTCCCATGTATTCATGAGTGCTAATTGTAAATGTATCCATAGGTGTAATCATCAGTCCTAATTTTGTCAAGGCTAGAACTATTTTTCCTATTGCAGCTAGGCAGTTGCTGTAGGAAAAATATTTCAGAATGCATTTTATAACTCCTTTATTCTTCAGATTTGTTTTCAATTAAGTTAGAACACTTCATTATTTGTTCGTATCTTATCATTGTGATTGATTTTGGACAGACGTAGGCTGCTTACAGACATAGTGGCATGGGATCAAAGAGGACCTCCATGCCCTAGGAAGTCCCTCCCAACCCACTGCAAATTCTCAAGTTATGCAAAGGCAGACTTGGGCATGGGCATGTGTTACATTTGTAGCAACAAATAACCATTTTTATCACTGCAAAATGTGAGTTTACAGCCATCCAAGTGTTTTGTTGCAGAAAAATTATAATGGTTATATGACAATTGTAGTTCTTTTCAATAACAACTTCTCAGCAGCACAACAATTTCTAGCAATGCATGTGATGCGTGCACAGTTACGTGTAAAGTCACAGGACATCAGTCCTTCAGCATCTTAGGAAGCCTTGCTTATCACCTCCCTTGTCTTCAGGTCCAGAAATTCTGTTTTTCACATTAAAATCTACTGTCTCAGGGAGGCAGAGTTGGGCTCACAGGTCACTATACAAAGTTGTTGCTCAGAACTGTCTTTCTTTGTGAATAGGATAAGATCCTTCTGGCCCCAAAACAGCAAGAATTCACCTCCCAAGCCCTCTTTCTGTACCAAAAATACCTGTTCCTGTCATGTCAACATCTCTGGCATTATCTACAAGCCAAGGAAGAGCACAGAATAGGAACATGTTGATGGCTGAGCTTGTATATTCAGGATTCAAAAATGTTAGCTGTCAGCCTTGACAAATGTTAAATGCAATATCCTGACTGAACAGAAAATCGCTAATGCTTCTTTTGAAATAGAGGCAGTGTCAGAGCCCTGTTGGGCAGTGCCATTGGCAGCACAGTTGAGAGGGCTGTGTGGGCTTGGTACCATAACTGGTTGCTGTAATTTGCAAAGGCCATGGCTGGGGTGAAGGGGCATCTCTATAGGTCCCCTCCTGAAATGAAGCCAGCATCAGAGCTCTCCCTTAGGGCTGTGTGAAGCTTTGGTAGCTGATTCAATCTGGAGGAGATTCAGCCTGATTTGGGGACCAAATCCTAATCGAATTGCTCCAAATTAAAACTCCAAATCGATTTGAAGCATCTGAATTTATTCAGAGTATCTTCAGAAAAGATTTGGCTGCTTCAGAGATTCAGCCATAGACTAAACACACAGCTACCTCCAGCTAATAAGTCTGTTGGGGTTGTGGGGGGGAAAGGGAAAGAGTATGGGGGAGGAAAGGATTGGGGCTGGGACAAGTTGTCCAGCCAGGGCAGAGGGGCACGTTACTTGGGGAGGGAGATGAGGGGACACAGGATCCAGGCATGGCAGCCCTGGGAACAGGGGCTCTGTCCTGCTGCCACTTGCCCAACTAGGGTGGGGATGTGGGCATGGTTTTCTCTGGGTAGAAGCGGACAAGCGGCAGCAGGACATAGCCCCCACTCCCAGCACTGTCAAGCCTGCATCCCGCACTCCTCGCATAGGCTGGCAGGTGGGGTCAGGGCAGAGCTGCCATTCCCAGTGCTAATGTGGGTGTGGAAGCACTGAGAGCAAGGGCTATGCCCTGCCACTGTCCAGAGGAAACCATGCTTGCATCGTGCCCACCCCTTTCTGCATCGGCTGGGCAAGTGGCAGCAGGGTGTAGCTCCCACAGCTCCCTCCACCAGCGCAGAGGCAGGCACAGCCAGAGGAGCTGCAGGAGAAGCCCCTATGGTTGCCCTGTCTGGCCTCATCCCCCACCTGGCCCAGACTCCTGTCACTTAAAAAAAAGAAAAGCCCCACACTCACTGGCTCTGGCAGGAGTGATTGGAGCCTCTGAGGGTTTGTGGCAGAGCACCCCCATGAAGGTGTCCTTGGCCATCCAGTGGGTACCTGCACTGTGATTCACTTACTTGGTCAACCTGTCAGTGGCTGGTAGAGAAAGTGAGAATAGGCCTGTGCTAATAGGGAAGTATTCAATTCGGATTTGCTTCAGCTGTGCCTGCCTCTTCCCAGCAGCTGCTGTGTGGCATGGGTGCAGCACAGCTTGGCAGGGTCCTGAGCACTATCTGGGAGCTAGGGCAGCTCCAAGTGTCAGTGAAAAGTAAATGGGTATATTGTCGCTCTGCACTTCCAGTGCAAGGAAGGGGAATGGACTAGAGTGGATGTGGTTCCTCAGGCAGCCACCCAAATGGCCCTTTTCTCTACACTTGGCTGTCCTCAACACTCTCTGTAGGCAGGGGTGCCCTCAAAGCATGCTGGCATCAAAGCCCACTGGTCTCTTGGCTGCAGAGCACTGGCAGTGGCAGTACATATTTTTGCCATGCTCTGTCGCACTTAAAAAGCTATTTGTGCATGCTATTGTTTTAATGGCACCAAAAATTTCCCAGAAATTCTTAATGCTCAAAATAAGCACCTGTCCATACCCCACAAAAATGCTAATATTCTTAATAAGAAATAATGATGGCACTTGATATGGAGAAAATGAGACAGCATGTGCATTTATGTCAAATACATATGTTTTAAGAAAAAGTTTAATGTCAGTTGGGTTGACTTTTTTTTAACACTTGAATGCCCAAGTAGCCATAGCAAGTCATGTAGAAATGTATTATAGAAACATAGTGATGTCACATTGACCTTAATCATTTTATACTATTTTTTATTTTAAGAAAACCCAAACATAATATAGCTGAATTTTTATACAATACTGATTCAAAACAAATGATTCTGTTCTACACCTCCATTACTAACATGTTCTCTATTATCTTCCCTTATAATAGGAAGATATTATATTAGGGAGAGAACTAATCTCAAATAAAAGAAACAATTTGTCTGTTAAGATGAAAACAAAAATACTGCAATGTGTGACAGCTTGCTTCTGAATAATAAGTGTGTCACTGACCCAGGGAGGTGCAATGGTCTATTGTTTATTGCCGTTTTGGCATAAGGCAGCGACTTTGTTTCCTGTTCTCATATAACCCAGATCAATATGCCATAATCTGGGGGGAATTTCACAGGAAAAAACATGTATTACAAAGATGTTAAAAGTAAAAGCTTGGCTTCGTGGGGTCTTCTGTTTCTCCAGGAAGCTGAATAGTGATTTGTAAAGAATTGACTGAGAATTTGGGAATCCATTATTCCCCATAGCTCTGAGCATTTCTTTTGTTCCAGCAAAGTGCTGTCACTTGTAAACAGGTGGTGGTACCCCCAAACAAACGATATCTTTTTATCTTAGCTATTTAATCTATTTTTTTGTACCCTTTGGACCCCCTGAGGAGATCTCAGCTGAAATTTCCAGGCTTGTAGATATTTTTAATACCTACCATTCTGAGTTCAAGCATGCATTTGACATGGGGACAGTATTGTATTTGTGTTTGACAGTCTTGTGGTGCTGAAGAGAGACTGTATCCATGCTGGTTTTATTATACTGGCCAGCAACCTTTGACTTATTTGCCAAATTGAACACTTTGGGAAGACTTGTGAAATCAGATAGGAAGGCCTATCAATAAGCCTTGATCTTTCCCATCTGTGAGGTCCCTGATTATAGCAATGATTTTTCTCACAAGTAGGTGCTTGTGCATGGGATTCCTAGAGTTCCATTTTGCTGTTCCTTCTGATGTTAGTGAGATACATTAGGCTTGACTATGGCACTCAAACTATACCTCCTTTCCACTTCACTCAAATCCTGTATTGTTGTGCTTTCAAGGGGCCCAACAGAGGTAGAATACCAGAGACCTGCAAACTGATTTAACCTCTATTAGTGTAAGGTGGAATTAATTTTTAAAGGTCATGAAAAGCATCTCTAGCACAGCTTACAGAGGAGTACGTATTGCAGAGTTCAGTAGACCTGCCACAATGTTTTCATCAGGGAGTATAGAAAGAGAATATGAACAGGGTGTCACGGTCCAGATCCTGATTCCCTTAAGGAAATAGATAGTAGAAAAATATGAGACAATGGGAAATAAGAACCAGGTGTTAGTCAGATGACTCCATCCTGTTCAAGATAAAAAATGTTGATCATTAGCAAGGATCCTGGTTTTCATTGATTAAAAAAAAAAAATCTGCAATTTTCAGATTTTAAAAAAGTAATATATAGCGCTGTTTCATTTTAATCATGGAAACATTTGGATTTGGAGTTACTTTTTTAAATCGAAAATTGGGGATTTTTTTAAATGGGAGAAAACCAGGATCACTGGTCATTAGGGCCTCCTATACAAGTGCTCAATAGGCCTGTGCGAATAGGGAAGTATTCGATTCAGATTCGGCGGACAGTGATTCGATTCAGTGATTCAAATCACTGTCCCCATTCTGATTCAGCCAGATCAAATTGCAGATTCTGTGCTGATTCAGAGATTTGGATTGGCTGGGGAGAGGCAGGCACAACCGGGTGGTTGCAGGTTCTCCTGCAGGTCCTCTGGCTATGCCTGCCTCTCCCCGGGCTAAGGGAGCCACAAGAGAAGCCCCCATGGCTGCCCTGCCTGGCCCCATCCCACACCCAGCTCCAGCCTCCCAGCACTTAAATGTAACCTGGGTACACACAAGGGTGTGCCCTATTCTCAATTGAATAGGATGGGTAGGCAGGAGAGGGTGCTGTGAGAGGGATACCAGAATTTCAAGCAGATCCCTCTTTCCTCTATAGAGTTAGCCCAAGTCCAAAGTTCTTAACTATATACAATTTATTAAGTTATTATATACATAAACATAAAACTAAATATCATATATTTACACAGAAAACACTAACCAATAACCTAGGTCAAACCCTAAATAACACTATTCATAACATCACAGTACAACATTTTAATTACAAAATATTGCACCTCTGGGCTCCTGGCCACCCTGTGCCCTGCTCTTGGCACCATGGGCTCAGCTCCTCTCAGCTGCTGTACCGCTGCTGCTGCCTCCTGTGTGCTGGGCCTCATGCTGCAGCACTACTATTTTCCTGTGCCCTGGCTCTGCACTAAGGGCTCTCTTAGCACAGGCCGGGCCCTTCAGGCTCTGGCCAGCCATCTTCAAGCTGGGTGGCTAACCCAAGCAGCCTCTGCTGCTTCCTGGCTCCCAAGGTTTGGGCCTGTGCACTGCCTTGCACACTGTGGGACCTGGCTGCTTGCTGGGAGATGGGGCCTGACTGCAGTACCCCCCTCAGCCACTTGGTGAGAGATGGGGCCTCACTGTGGCCCCCAAGGCCCTGCCAGGGTTGCAAGCTCAAGCCGTCACTTGCATCTCCCAAAGCCTGGGCTCCGTGCACCGAACTGTGCACCCTGATGGGCCTGAACAGTCGCACACTGCTCCCAGGGCCAGGTATCTGTGCACCATCCTTGTGCGCTGTCAGTGATCTGAGAGGTCTCGCACTGCTCCCAAGGCTGCTTCTCCAGTGGCAGCTTTAGAAGCTTTGGGCCTATTGCCCGCTGAGGGAGAGCTCCCCAGCTTTTCTTAGCTCCACTCTTCTTGAGTCCCCCGCTGCATCTGCCCCTTGTGCTGGGCACGCAGCTCCTTTTATATGGCTGTGCCCCTGAAGTCTTCCACACATGACAGTGTTGCAGTCTTCAATCAGGTCCAGGGGAGCTCTTCTCCCCCACCCCTCAGGAAAGGGGCGTGACTTTTCATCCTGCTACCTTCTGATTGGTGGATGGGCTCCATCAGTCAAAACAGCAGGATCTCAAACCTGGGACTCAACCCAAGCTCTGAAAGGTGAGCCTGCTACACTAAAAAAAAAAAAAAAATACCTGCACTCACTGGCTGCAGCACCAGGGATCAGGGCCTCTGTGTGCTCATGGCAGAGCCCCCCCATGCAGCGCAGGGCAGCAGGGGGCGCAACGGTGATTGTCCTCCCTGTGTGGCAGCTACCTCATGGCATAGGTGCAGCGTGGCTCAGCAGGGTGCTGTGCCCTGTCTGGAAGCTGAGGCATCTCCACATGTCAGCTGTAACCTGGCAGCACTCAATGCCAGCAGCCCCAGCTCCCAGGCAGCATACAGCACCCTGCCAAGCCACATAGCAGCTGCTGCACAGGTGCTAGGCAGGAGGGGCGATCCTCACTGCCCTATGATACATGGGAGTGCTCTGCCATGAGCACCCAGAGGCCCTAATCCCTGGTGCTCCAGGCAGTGAGAGCGGGATTGGTTTTTTGTTAATTGCCAGGATGTTGGGGCTGGGTGGGTCAGTCATCCAGGGTGGCACTGGGCATAAGGGCAGAAGATTGGGGAGCAGGGGCTGTGCAGAGGGGGCTGTTCCACATTGCCTGAGAGCCCCACAGCTGCTGCTACTGCTAGTGAGAGCAGTGTTTGTTTGGGGTTTTTTTTATTCCCAGACTACTGGGACCAGGGGTGCCATCAGGGGTGAGGCCGAGTTGGGGGGTGATCAGGGAGCAGGAGCTGCACAGTGGGAGCTGTGCCAGGAAACCCCAGAGTCCCCACGCCCCCTGCTGCAGCCAATGCTGCATGACTTTTTTGGGTTTTTTTAAGTGCTGGGATGCTGGGGCTGGGTGGGGGATGAGGCAGGGCAGGGCTTCTTCCACAGCTCCCCCAACCTGGGGAGAGGCAGGTACAGCTGGAGGAGCCTTGGGAGAACCTGCAGCTGCCCAGCTGTGCTTGCTTGTCCCCAGCCTATCCGGATCGCCGAATCTCTCTGAAGCTTTTTTGAATTGATTTGGAATTTTCAGATTCAGTTCAGACCTTTTAATGGGTCTTTTGATTTGATTTGGATTTGGAGATTCAGCTGCCAAATTGGTCCGAATCTCCTCCAAATCAAGTTGGTGATTGAAGCTTCACACAGCCCCAGTGCCCAACACCTGCTCTGAATGTGTTCTAATTAGAATGCATCAGAGACGATTCAGTTATTAATGTCTGCTGGAGTGGGCTGGAAAGCATGCTCCAGAAGCCTTGGCAGTACATGTATTCAGCATCCCCATGCTTCAAAATGGCACTGGGGGCATTTTAACTAAAGCTTGCCAAATGAGCTTTAGTTAAAGTGCCCTCACTGCCATTTTGAAGTGTGGGATACTGAATATACGAGATGCTTCAGGAATTTTAATTAGAGCATTCTTGAGAGGGAAAGGTACAAAAGGGCTACTGAGCTGTTTCACCTAGGGACTTTCCCTAGGTTTCAGGCAGAGTGCTTAAGGGTATAAGTCAGCCAGCAGCAGGAGATAGATTGGAAGGCTGGGGAACAAGGCAAGGTGTGGACGGTGATAGTCATCCTCATGACTTTGTTAATTAACCTGGATCAAGAAAAGGGAATTCTAAGTTTTTATGTTACTGGGATGCCTGTAAGACCATGCTACGCCAAAAGGAAGCATGCTTTGGGATATGCAAGAGATAGGGGTAGCATATAAATGCAAGGATAAAACTACTTTGTAGCTAGTGAGAGCTCCCCTTCCTGTTTCAGTCTACTCCAACCCTCCTTTTGCACTGGGGATTTTTGTTCTTTTTTTGCAGGATATGTACCAGCAGTCAAGAGAATCTCAGTCAGCTTTCCTGGCAGCTTATGGGCTCCATTCTTCTCACATATACGTGAGAAAGTTGCAAAATGGTTTAACCTAAAATGTGAGAGTACAGCAATGAGTCTCTGAGGAGTGAGGAAATAGTCTGAATGTCTACTAAAATCTTCACACAGCAAAAATGTTTAACAACGTGGAAAATATTTAAAAATACTTTAGCCTCTTAAAAGATACACTGTGTTT
The DNA here is from genome assembly GCA_030014935.1 of Caiman crocodilus. Lineage (NCBI taxonomy): Eukaryota > Metazoa > Chordata > Crocodylia > Alligatoridae > Caiman > Caiman crocodilus. The sequence goes on from JAGPOW010003316.1 coordinate 64,399,630, forward strand.
TTAGAAGAGTCAGGGGTTCATAGCACAAGAATATATTTTTGAAAACTCCAAAAGACCAATGTTTTACAACAACAGTAAAACACTGAAGACCAAACCATGCTAATCTGATTACTGTATATATATGGTGACCATATGGGACAATGTGAAATCCGGGACACTGCCCCCCTTCAGTCAGCTGTGCTACAGCAGGAAGAGGTGGGGGTGAGGCAGTGTGGTATGGCTTTGGCTTTACTATTCAGGTGTCTAAGGGAGGCAATGGCCTGTTAATGACTCATTGTTCTTTACTTATCTCCCCTTTTTAGTGGTGATTCCACTAATCAAGCTAACCTATTTTAGGCAATTTTGTTATTTGCTCGGGCTTCCTATTTCACAGCTTATGCCACTCTGTATCCCCCCCACACACACACACTGAGCCCAGGGTGCTCATTTTAATTTTCACTGGGAAGCCAGAACCGGCCTCCAAATTCTGGGATTGTCCCCACTGAACCAGGACATGGGATCACCCTATATATATGTCAAGTGCACTAATGCACTTCAGTCTTGCCATATGTGTCAGTGGGAATTACATGCAGAAAGAGTGTATCAGTCTGTTGTGGTTTAATTCAGGGATAGACAACCTTTTCTGGTTGTGGGCCAGAATGACCCACCCTAGGCCAGAGATGGGTAGAGACTAGAGCCCAGCTGCTACCATCACTTGTGTCGCTGGTGGCAATTGGAAAATGTCCACAGCTGACACTCATCTTCACAGTTGCTTGGGGAGAGCACCAGCAGCTATCATATGTCCCCTCAGCAGCATGATGAGAGTGCTCACAGAAAGTTCCTCTGCTGCCAAATGCCACTGAAGCTCCATGTCCAAGCTGAGTTTGAAGGTTCCATGGGCCAAATATATCCCATGGGCCATAAATTGCCAATCCCTGATTTAATTAATTATAAAGGCTTAGAACAATTTTAGGGACCAATGTTTCTAAGAGCTGTACCAGTGTGTATGTGGGTACAGTATTTGTGGGGTGTGTGATTGTGTGGGGCAGGGTGTGGTTGTGGGGCTTGCAGGGGAGGGTTTGAGAGTATGTGGGGTGTGTATGGGAGCCCCCCTAAGGAGGTCCCCTGAGATGGTCAGCACCCACCCCCATCCCAAAAACAGCCCAGAGCCTGTGCATTCTGTGATACCTCCCTGCTGCCACCAACAGCACATAGCTCCAGCACTCCCCATGCCCACTCCACGCTGCCTGGCCATGGTGCATCCTGTTGCCCCTGGGCATGAAGCAGAGGTGGGATGGGTCCTTCCAGCTGCTGCTACTTCCCCCAGCTCCATGGTAGTGGTGGGGACCCGAATGCACAACCCTAACCCCGCACATCCTGCATGAGTTCCGGGCTTACTCTCACAAGCTGAGTAGCAGCAGCAGAGGTGGTAGCACCAGGAAGAAAGTGTTGCTCAGTACAGGGTAAAGCCTCTGGGCTGCCCTGTGACTGCTCTGCATTGTCATCACTGCTGTGGAGGGCAGCCCAGAGGCAGTAGTAACAGAGCTGCATGGCACTCTGGCATAGTGTGGGCTTCAGGTGGTCACACCAAAAACTGCCCAGTGGCAGGGAGGAGGAAGGGCCTCTTTGTCCTGCACCAAGCAACATCTTCTGCCTGGTGCTGCTGCTGCTGCCCAGGTGAGTGAGCCAGAGCAAGTACAGGGGTCCAGGATCAGCAGCAGTACAGGAGAGAAACTGCTGCTCAGCTTGTGGGGCAAGCAATCCCTCCCCCTCTCCATGGTTGGTGCTTCCTGGTACAGCCACACCGGGGTGCCCTGCATCCACTCTTGTGCTAGCACCACTGTGCAATGGGGCAACCCAGAGGCAGCAGAGACTTAACTGAGATGCAGGGCAGCCCCACATGGACTTTAGCCAGTTGAACCAGGAAGCTCCTACCATGTGGTTGGGGAGGGGCTGCTTTTCCCTCCACACTGAGCAGCAGTTTGTCCAGCACTGCTGCTGCTGAGCCTAGACAGGGAGCGTGGAGCTGGCGTGGGGTGCATAGAGTCAGGGCTGTGTGTGCTGGTCCCCTCCTGTACCACGGGTCTGGGGCCAGCGGCAATGGCAAAGGAGCTGCCACAGATCAAGCTTCCTAGAAGTCAATTCTTCTGCTGAGCCATTGCAGCCCTGCTGAGTGCTTAGGGGAAGCAGGATGTGCTACAGCTGGGAGGCATCTCAGCCAAGTGGGACCGAGAGACCTGGTACGGCCTGGACAAAGCCCCTCTGTAGGCCAGACCTGGCCTGCAAGCTGTGTTTTGCCTTCCCCTGCTCTTGCTCCTCCACTCAGGGTCAGATCAATTGCCTATTTGGGGTCAGGAAGGAATTTTACCCCATGGTCAGATTAGTGTGGACTGTGGCAATTTTCAAATTTTGTTTTCCTCTGTAGCAGGGGGTGTGTCCAGATGCCTAGGATTTCCTGAATGCATCTTAACAAGCCATTTATGAAAGCAGGACATTGGCTGCTGTGGTTCTGCTGATTTACCTGTGGCAGGGAAGGGCTATATGTCTTGTTAGGTGGGGTTGATGGTTGTCTTAATTAGAATTTAGAATATGGATCTTATAGGATGGTTTGGATAGGGGCGATCCTGCTTCAGGCAGAGAGTGGACTCTGATCTCTGAAGCTTCCTTCCAGCTCTACTTCTCTATGATTTCTATGAGACTGAAGTCAGATATTAGACTAGGCTACACTGAAATAAAAGTTTGAGGCTGAACATGTGGTGTCAAAAAATTGAGCTATTTGACAGAATTTTATCAGTAATGATCTAAATCTTGAAAGTTCATTTGTTCTTGTGGGATTTGGGTGGATGTGAATCACAAAATATAATTCCCTCATTTTAACATTTAAGTATCCCGTGTTGCAGCTACCTGTGGAGGGTTCAGGATTGAGAGTATGGTCGGGGGTAGAAAGGTAAGAAAGGTTTATTGCCTTAACAAAAACACAACTACATGTAGAAACAAGACAAACAATGACAGACAAAAGCAATTCACGTTGGCAACTTATTGGCAGTCCCCTCTGATGCCTGATACACCATAAGCTTCTCTTTTCACAAAGTTCAGTGAAGTCGGGCGTCCTCAATCAGTGCTGTCCAAGAGGTACCAGGAAGGACCCTGGAATGCAGTTCTTGGGCTCCTTGAGATTCGTGGGCCCATTGATCCAGGCAACAATTAACTAATCCTTTTCACAGAGCTGTATCTTCCTTCTGAATGGTTTCCAGATATTTCAGGTAATGTCTAGCTTCTGAACGGTTCTGATAATGTACAGCCACTCAGATTCTTTTTACTTCAACTGTTCTTAGACTGACCAATAGCAGTACAAGCCTTGCATTCCTTTGATAAGGTAATTTTAACTGCACCACAGGGCCTTGCTACTTCTAGGCCTTGCTAAATTTACTAGGCCTTACTTTATACAAAGCCTCACTATATCTTAAACTTTAATTAGGCTCTTAGCAACAACATATAGCTTAATATCTAAACAAATACAGAAAAACATTTGGTCTAATCTTCACAGAGCCTTCAGCAAGTATCGTTATCACACAGGCACACTTTTCACCTGTCACATCCTGGTTGTCAAAGTTCCTAGCTTTACACCATCACATGGCACTGCACCCTGATGGGATATGCACACCAGTTTTTCCATGTTTCTATTTTAATATCCTGTTGTATGTTCCATTTCCTAATATACAAGACAAAATGCTAAGCAATTAGCTAAGTGAGGAAATGACCTTTATCTGTGTAATTCTAGCACATTAATTTTGGAAAGATAAGACATCACAGAGTGAAATCATCCATTGGATAGCATAAGAGAGCACCAAGGAAATATTTGAAAGCTTAATAAAATATTCTCAATAGTTGTTTTGCTGTGTACATACAAAATGTACAAGAGATCTAAAATTCTTACAGAAAACTGAGTGATCTAAACCTGAAGTTTTCCAGAATACAAAGTTTAAATAGGGAAGATAGCCAGGAGTTTAACTGAAAGCGAATATCAATAGAACCCCTTAAAAATGTTTAATAATAACAAAATACTGGAGTGATAGTGAACATCATTTTGTGATCCTATAATCATCCAGTTCTATACAGCAATATTCTTCAGATACATGCTAAAAAACTTTATACGCTTAAACCGGGATTTATAATTAAACAGGTCAAAATCATTGTTCAATGAAGCATTTTAGTTTCAATTTCATGATGGAGGCTAATATGCACAGCAACAGATTATGCTACTGCTATGTTCACAGCCACAGGCAATAAATAAGAGCTTATATGTAGAATTACAGATAGAAAAATATTTGTACTGTATCAAAGATACCACAACATTGATCACAAGTAGCAACTGTCCTCAGATTATTTGGAAAGTCCCATCCAATTCTAATCCTTTTGTTTATGTAGAAAAGCATTTTTCATTATTTGCACAAACATTGACTCTACATGAACAAGTCATGTTTATCAAGAATTTTGAACATGTGAAAGGAATGTTCCATTTAGGTTGCAGCACTGAAAGTGGCTATAACAATGGCATAACCCTCTATAAACACTTATAACCTCAGGCATTGTATATCTGTGTAGTACACTGCTAGTTGACTTGCAATAGTCATATTCTTATTGAAGGCATTGTTTTATAGAGGCATTGTGTGTGTGTGCACATGTAATACAGACACACACACATACATACATACATATGAATCTATATACACATGTACATATGTGCACAAATGCTGGAAATGATTATGTTATGGTAAGCAAAACTTAAAAATTAAAACCACATTGTAAAATCTTGATTTCTCTTTTAGTGAGTTCTACTACTTTTCTATGATTACTGCTGCCCACTGGTTTTGAATAACTGTGGCATCCCTCCAAGAGTCTTTAAAGTAAACACTTTAGTAAGGTTGATTAGATTTAAACATTAAAAGAACGGATACATCAAATGTTTTAGGTTCCAGAACAGCAGAGAGGAGGGAGTGTTACTTTTTAAGCCCACAGTAAAAGTTGTTGAGGCCTTTACAACAGTCAGGGGAAGATCCAGGGGCTTGCTGGTGGTGTGCAGTGGTGCTGATCCCTGGTCCCTCTCAAAGTTTAAAACCAATTGCCGGGCCATGGCAGCAGCATTTCTATTCAGGCACCAGTGAGGGAGCCTACTTACATCAGCATTTTAACCTACCTGATTTCTTGTAACATCTTTATTCCACAGATCTCTGTCTCTCTTAATTTTTATGATGTCCCACTGATCAAGCTAGTCTTTTTTCTGTAATTCTGCTGCCTGATAGCTGCTCCTGGTAATGTAGTTCCTGTTTCACAGCCCAGGCTATTTATTATTTTTAGCTAACAACCTTTAACTCAGGTGTGGACACACCTTTCAGTGGGCAAATCTACACATTCAGTTACTGCACCTCAATAAGCTCCCAGGTACAGCATCTTTATATGTAACCAGGACTGCATCATGTTGAGCTGGGGCAGAGCATCCCCAGGCTGGCAGGGGACCAAGGGGGCCAGCCCTGGGCTTTAGGAGGTAACATTGGGTGGCAGAGGGGCTGAGTGGGGCATGAGATGCCCCAGCATGCAGAACCCTGTGGCTAGGTAGCAGGCAGGGGTCTGGCCCCCTGCTGCCTCAGTTGACTGGGCACAATGTATGCCCAAGTCAGCATTTACAAGTCCCCGATGGTATTATCTTGCAGCAGAGTTAATTAATCTACAATACCCTAATACCCTCATGTAGACAGCAATGCTTTACTGTGGAACTAATTAGGCATAGGGAGGGAGGGAGTTGGACAGGGCTGGGGCTGGGGCTGGGGCTGGGCCTGCTGCCCAGCTGAGCAGTGCATGGGGCTTGGGGCCTAGGGCTACAGTGAATGGCTGGAGGGCCCTGGCAGGAAGCAAGATGGCTTGTCTGGGGGGCAGGGGATGAAGCTCCCCACCACTGCCTGCACTCCTGGGGGGGCAGGTGCAGACTGCCTGCTGCAGACTTGGGCTTCCCACACTCCTGCCCTCCCAGGGCCCCATGGGGCCCAGTAGGTGTGGCCTGGTGCTTCAGGGAACATTGGGGGCTGCACAGGGATCTCCTTACCACTGCAAGCTCCGCTCTGCCCTGGCAAGGTGTCCCCTGGACAAGTGGCAGCAGAAGGGGCAGCAGTGTGGGGTTGTGCCTCTCATTGCTGTCACGTGGGCAGGGGATGCTTCACCAGGGCAATACAGAGGTCACAGAGGAAAGCAGGCTTCTTGCACAGCCCGACTGTTCCCTGCAGCACTGCATCACACCTACTGGGCCATGGAGGCCCTGGGGGAGGGCAGTAAGGTGGGAGCCCAAGCCCACAGCGGGCTGCCTGAACCTGCATCAACCCCATGCACAGGTCTAGGGGGCATGGGTACTCTCTGCCCCGTGGGAGTACATTCAGTGGTGGGGGGCCACCCCCCCATGCCCGAGCCACAGCAGGCAGGTAGCAGGTGGCGGAGAGCTGAGCTGTGCTCTGCTGCAGCAGCTGCCACCTTTTGATGGGGGCAGGGGGCTGTGGACCCAGGTCCTTTGCCCTGTAGCCCTTTCAGCTGGGGGACCTCTTCATCAGGAATGGCAGGGCAGGGAGCTTTTTGGGGGGATGAGAGGCACCAGCAGGGCTGGGGGGTTGTGGGGGGGAGGGAGGGGCACCAGCAAGGCTTGGAGGGTGGGTAAGGGGCATGAGGAGGGCCAGGGTGCTGTGGTGGGTAGAAAGGGGCACCAGTAGGACTGGCAGGGGCTGCAGGATGGGGGTGGGAAGCTAAGGGCCTTTCATTTTAATCACAGATTTTGGGGATGGGGGTTTTAAAAAAAAATTGTGATTTTTTTTTAATCAAGGAAAACCAGGATCACTGGTGATGATGCACATACCACCTGCACCCTTTTTCAAAATCAAAGATCTGCTCATGACAATAGTACTTCTATTCGAAAAGTGCAAGACTTAAAAAAGTCAAAGAAGCACACTTCAGAATTCAAGAGTAGTAGCATATTAATCTATGATTTATTCTGCCACCATCCTCATGGTATCTGAGTGCCTGGAAAGCATGTTTTCCAATCTGCATTTGCCAACAGTTGTCACACAAGAATAATCAGGTTTGCCTGAAATTTTCAAGATGCTTAGCAGTTATATGGAAAAATCTGTAATAATGACCTAGTAATGATAAGGCAACATTAGTCTTTAAAAGGTTTAAAAAAAAAAATGTTCATTTTACTCTACTTTTGGGTCATGGTCTAAGGCCAATCTAAATTTAACTAAACTATGACTGTTATTTTCAGTTTTGCTAGGGATTAGCTGGTGACAGATTAGAATCATATGGTCATTCTACCTCTGGCATCTGATTTAAGAAGGAATGTTGGCCGAATTAATAAAATCTTCAATTAGGTGTGAATTGCAGTCTACATAATGATATTGGGATGCTCTTGATAGTCTTGTACTAATTAACATATGGACACAATCAGGGCTTTAGATGTATGATGCACATTTAAATTCCATGAACGTATTTAAGCCTCAGCCTTTGTCCATATGTTAATTACAGTAACTATCAAAATCATTCAAACATTGTAATTTTCCGTACTCAAATAAAAGTTATGCTTATTCTGTTAATAGTTATTGTTAAAAACAGAGGGAAAGGAGACATTTGTCAGTTTGCTCTATTGTGATTATAAACAAAACAACTAAAATCTCCAGATGACACTTGGAGGAACTAACTGCAGACTCTGCTGTTTAGTTAAACTCTGGCTGCTAAACAGGATAGTCAGAAAATGTTTGACAGTTAGAAACAAGCAATTTAAAAGTCAGTCGTTATGATGGCATTACTGCCTAACTGTACAGAAAGGATACATCATGTGGTGATTTAAAAAATCAGCTACCGTGGTCTTGTCTACGTGAGATGCTTTTCTGTTCAGTAGAACAGTTTACTGTACAGTAAGTGTGCACATTTACACATGCAGATGCTTACTGTGCAGTAAACTGCTCTAATTGCGAGTAAAATTGTTATCTGCAAATGCAAACAGAAAATATACTTACAATAAGTAATGTTGGCCTGTGGAGTCAGGCCAACTCTCAGGATCTCAATACTCTGCTGTTAGACAGGAGGGTGTAACAGAATTGCACATATACAAACACACAAATCAATTAGGTGCATACACGTGCACACTACTAGCTCAGGCACATACATATTCAAACCAGCCTAGGCACATACATACCTATCACCAATTCAAGCACATACACTATACATCCCAAAAGTTAGACACAGATCACTAATTCATATATCATGCACACAATGCCACACACACACACACACACACACACACACACCCCTTTACACTAGCAACTCAAATATACACATATACACCTGTTCCAAATAACTAGTTTAGGTTTATGCACACCTATCACCAGTTTAAGCCCATACACACCACACACACCAAATTTAGACAGAATCAGTTACCAGTTACCAGCACCTGCACATTCAATACACATACATAGATTACTAATTCATATACCACACACACAATTAAATCTATATATGTATATATGTGTGTGTATTCACTAATTTACACACATACTACCCACCTACACATACGCACAGGTGAGTTCCAAAGTTGGGTGTTGTGATATGTATGTATGTATGTGCTTGGTGTACTTGGGATACCTGGGGAAAGGTTAATGTAAGAAAGTAGAAGTGTAAGGAGTTAAAGTTAACAGGACCAGGATTAGAACGGGTAGACTACAGGGGCCTGGGCTGAGGAAATGAGGCTCGGGGGCAACTTTAGGTTAATTGATCTTAATTAAAAGACAGTGCCCAAAGCCTGCAGAACATGGAAGCATGCCAGCACAGAGTCTAGGACTGGAGCCAGAGCTACGGAGGAGCTGAAAAGGTAGGTGGGGAGAGGTAAAATGAGACTAAGGGTGTTAAAGAGGGGCTTGGGGTGTGGGGAGCCAGTGGATGGCTTTGGGGCAGCTACAGAAGTTGCAGGGAGTGGTAGTAGGTGCTGGAAGCTGGAGAAAATTGCAGGATAGCTAATAGGAACTGGGAAGCTGCAGGAGGGTGGGGCGGGGAAGATTACAGAAGGTGCGAGGGAAGCCTGAAAACAGAGAGACGGACATCAGAAAATCACAGGAAAAAGCATCAGGCAGCAGGGACAGCAGGAAAACAAGGAGAGGCTGAGAGGTGGCAGAAAAGGGGATATGGAATTGGGAGGAGATTGGGAAACTAGCAGAGAGGGTGGGAACTGGAGCTGAATGAGGCTGGAATTTAAGATAGGGAAGGGACCGGGATTCAGTAAAACATGACCCAACTCGGGATTGCAAATGACAGTGATTTTATTGAACAGGGGAAATGGTGACACAATGCCAAATTGGTTCCCTTGCACCCACACACACACAATGGCAGGAGGGGTTAAAGAGGCTTGGTGCAGGGGCTGAAGTCCACTGAAGTCCAGGAGGACAGAGAGAGACAGAGAGAATCCAAATTGTAGGAGGAGATGTGCAGGTAATATCTACCTATTCAGGGTGGAAAGGGGTCTTTGTTCAGTACATGTTGTCCAGAGGGGGGTCGCCGGCAGGGCCTCTGGGTGGATAGGTGGTGAGGCATGGTGCTGGTCCAAATGGAGAGGGTAACCCACTGAGTCTGTCTTCACTGCCCCTTTTTATAGGGGCAGACCTTGTGTGACCCTAGTGACAGGAGGCATGCCCAGGCAAGGGTCAGCCCCTGGTGTACTGATCATGTCCATTTAGGGGTGTGCAGTTTCTGGTGTCTGTAATGGTGAGAGTTGCTGGTTTTGCAGGGTCTTTTGTCTTTCAAATGCTGGTTTTCTCTCAGTTCCTGGGTGAGGTCCATGGTACCTGGATGAATCAATGCGAGGTGATGGCTCAGTCATTACAGGCCCTTCAATAGCCTCCTGCTACCATTGCATTTCAATCATTCCCAATCATTCTCATTCATCAGGGAACCAATTTACATGGGAAGGGTTCAATGAATCATACAGTTGCAACATGGGATGCCCAGGCAGAGGACAGAAGATGGAGGCTTGACATATAACATGGAAACTTGACATGACTTTGGTTTGCTTACAAACACAGGCCTAAAGCATATGCTATCCATATGAAACAATACAAATCAATATAAAAATTATAATAATACAATATGCAACAGTAAAAATTAATACAAACCTAATAATTATACAATATAAAACAGTGGATATCCAAAACCAAAAACTTGCTACCAAAATAGAAATGTTTAAAGCTATCCTAAGTTTGAGCTCACTTACACTTATCGATAGGGAACAGAGAGGGAATGAAAAAGTCAGAAATGGTTGGAGAAGGGGAGGGAATGTGATTAAAAAAAAAAAGAAACTGGGGGGTTTGCTACAGTAACTGTGCAGTAGCGCATGTATAGATGCTGACCAGGAGCAAATTTGCTCCCAGTCAGCCCCGCCAGCAGGGGGCCAGGCTCAGGCTAGCCCCAGGGCCCCTATGCCTGCCAGGGGCATGTGCTGGCAGCCTGCTAGTTGCTGTGTCCCCCAGCATAGCTGCAGGGTAGCTGCAACAGCCAGCCTGTACACTAGCATCACAGTGCTGCACAACTGCCAGGGCCATGCTGTCCAACTCTTCAGGGTACTGCAGGCACCTGACCCAGGCCTACCTGTATCATGCTTCTGGCCACCTGGGCCAGCTCTACCAGGCCACAGGCAACCCACTTGCAGGCAGCTGCCCAGGCCTGGCAGCTCCAGGACTGCTGCCCAGAAGCCCAGCAAGCTAAAGAGGGAGCCATGCTAGTGTCCTCCCTGACACCGCACACCACCTCCTGGGCCCCCAACTGGTTTTAGGATGAGAGTGTGGAACTTGCGGTGCTGTGGGGCTAGGCAGAAGTGCTCAACCAGTTAGCACAGGGCAGGCACTCCAATGTCCACATTTACAAAGGGCTGTCAGGCCATTTGCAGGAGCACAGGCATGACCAGTACCAGTGCCACATCAAGGCAAGGCCTTGCAGGCACAGTGGGTCATTGTCAGAGATCACAATATCTGTTTGGGTGCTGCTTGCGAGTCCCTGCCCTTTATATAGCAAGTGGATGACATTTTCATGCCCAGGGACCCTGGCCACAGCCATGCCATCTATTGGAGCACAGACAGCCTGCCCAAGCTTCCATTGTGGCCTGACACCTGCGGTGAACCATCACAGGAGGAGGGCCCTTGGCCTAGGAGCCCATCCTGCTAAGCTTCCCACCCCAAGCATCATCCAACAACTCTGGGAGCTGGGGCCAATGCCTGGCCCACCAGCTCTGTGGCCTGCGCCCTGCTCATGAGGCCAGGCCATCCATGGCACTGCCAGCCACCAAAGCTCCAGCTCCTCCCTGGAGGGGGTCTCTGTCCAGGGAGCTGGATGCTGTGCCCTTGTGACCCAGGACACCACTGGGAGCTGTAAGCCATCACTGCCAGTGGGGACTGACCTGGCTGCCAGGCATACCAGCTCACCCACCTGGTAAACCCTGCACTGAGGTGAGGGCCCTTCCAGCCGTGGCCCTGCTCCTGCCCTGACTCCCCCTTCCTCCCAGGCATGGCTGAACTCCCCTGGCCCACAGCATGCAGGGAGGTGGGATACAGTGCAAATTTAACTGAACTTCCTGTGCCCCCACAGCTAGGCATGCAAGGGCATCTCACAAGAAGACCTGCTTGCCCCTGGGGAGTGAGCAGGGACAGGGGCCTTTCCCCCTAGATTAGCCTCCCAAAAATTGGGAGCATGTTTTAAGTGGGGAACCTGTTTTCTTCACTGGAAAAGAAGCAAGCCTGGAAACACTGTGCATGTCATGCAACTGCCAAGATGGGAGAGTCCTGTATTAACTCCTGTATTAACTCCCTTGCAGCCACAGGTATTAGCTGAGAACTGTAGCCTGTGCCTGAAGCAGCATGTGAACTACTGATAGTATCTTGATGAGGCCTGTGATGTGGAAACAATAATTTTATTTATTTATAGTAACTTATACGAAGAACTTAAAATTAAGAACTAACAATTTTGCTACTGTTAGGTCCTTTGCAAGGATCTGGGGTTTAAGTTTGGAAACACGGTGTTCAGGAAGTGCAGCCTTAGTAAATAACTTAATTTTCAAGGAAAAACCATGGTTTTCTTTATTTTGCCTTCTGAAAACAAGGTGCATGTTGTATTCAGGGGAGTGTGATACATTACACATGTAGTTTCACTGGGGGATGTGCCCTTACTTAGCATGTCAGCATTTTCCTTTTATATATATATTAAAAAATGAGGAGATGAAACCTCTAGAACTTCAAGAATCATAAATGTCAAATGACAGTTACAGTAACTCTTTCATTATGGCAACTAGAGGGAAAGCAATGTTCAGAAGGACATACTCTCAGTCAGCAAAACTGGATCAATTAAACTCAGCTTGAGGCAATTTCTGCATTCACAGATTTATTAACAGCTATTAACGACTCTTTTTTAGTTTACAGCCACGGCAGATCTTATCTCATTTAACTGAACAGACCACCTAGAAATTTGCCAATAAACAGATAACCTGATACATTAAATAAATGGCCTCATTTTTCCCTCCAGCATATTATCTTGGTTAAGGACACATTACAGTCACAAAAATTCCAGAGAAGTGGATTTTACGATAGCACGATAACTGATTAGAAATGAGTGACTACTAGAATAATTAATAATTAACAATTGTAATGAAATAAGCCATACTGTCACCATGTAAATCGTTTTGCCTTCTGTGGCACAACTTTAAGGGAAATAAAGGGCTTGTCTACATAAGATGGCAGCTATAGCTGTACCCATGTCAACAGATCCTTGTAGTGGAGATGCTATATATACCCATTTAGCTACACTTACCTTCCCTGAATGATGTAATATAAGCCATCAAAAACTTCTCTGTGCACCCACACCAAGGACAGAACTGTATTTCTTTTTGTGTATTTGGATGGCAGGTTGTTTGCTGCATAAATAGCTATTTTGGCACTTAGGCAAAAATGGTTATTCTACCTCTTCACTGTTGTCATGTAAGCATGTATGGACTAAGCATGACCAGTTGTGTATGCCTATTCTGGACACATAAGTGAGTGTAATTCACAAAAATGGAGCTGTACAAAAAATTATGACTTGTGAGGAGGATGAAGTCTAGCCTCCCGTACTCATTCATGCATGTTTCTGCATCCGCACAGCAAGGGTAAAGAAACTGAAACTTGTAGGGACCCAAAATGCCACTTACACTAATAGAAAACTGCCATTTCATACCACTAGCTTATGTGGTAACTCTATAGCACAGACTAGACCAGAAGCTGAAATAAATCTTACCTTTAGGTTTTTAGAGGAACTCAGAATATGAAGGAGGACATATCCACAAAATGCTTTGGGGATCCTGTAGGAAAAAATGACTGAACTAAAGCTTTTAACAAAATCTCGTGTTGTGTTCCATGATTCTATGTATTTGGGACAGGTAGAAACAGGATGCTTACTTAGGCAGGAAACAATTTACAGTAATTTATTTCATATGACACTTAATCAATTTATTGACATACCTCTAATGTAACCATTCAGTTATGAGGAATGTGGTATAGGGTGCTCAAGTACTAGAGAGTAAACTGTTAATAGTCATCTGTATATTTGTGAATGAGTTTGCCTCTGACTCATTTTAACTGATCGTATCTTAATAACGTGCTCCCATCTGTTCTATGTATGTCACTCTAAACAATCTTTTCTTTTTAGTTACCATAAAGGAGGATAATATAATACAGAAGACATATACATAAAGCATAATATCAACCATCATAACAAAGAGACTCAAGGTAGAAGGAGATCTTTGTCTTCACTCAGCTTCCTAACATAAAAGAAGATTCCTTGACTATTTAACTCTAACAATTTAGAGAATCAATGGTAATCAGATTGTATGCCAAATTGTCCCTGGCTTTATACAAATATATAGCATAAGCAACTTCCATATCCTGCATGTGTGATGTGTTGCAGATTTCATCATTTAACATAAGATAAAGCATAACAAGTGAATATAACAAGTGAAAGAAGGGAATATGGAAGCAGCAAGAACAAGATGGGAACATATGGTAGATTACCAATTGCACAACCTGACATTTTCCAATGACTGCAATTGTTTCTGATAAAAAATAAATAAATATAATCAGTTATCCATTACTGGCTCACAAGCAAACCATCATTGCTGTAGGTATGACATATCTCCCTTCAATTAGGCGAGGCTTACACTTCGATGTAAAGGTGAGAAAGGAGTTAAAAGTCAGCTCTAACATAGAATTTATACAAAGAATGGCTATATTCCTTGTAGTGAAACCAGGAGCCGCACAAAGAAATAAATCCCCCTCTATTCCAAGCCTGCAAATAAGGCTATGTAGATGGACCTGTCCAGTTTGCTGCCTAATTGACAAAATCAGGTACATGCAAAGCAGGCACATGTGAGTTGGGATTATTCGTCCGCTGAGGTTCTGGACTTCCTATTAGGGCATGCAGATATAGTCATATGGTAAGTATCATAAAAAATATGAAAAATTTAAGACCTCCACTAAGCATAGTCCGTAAACTGGGAAAAGAGTGTTTGGTTAGTTTTCTAAGAAAGCTATCAAGCAAAATAGTACAAAGTCATTAGGAAGAACAACCATCCATGAAATAACACTTATTTTATAGAGATAGACAGATTTATCCACCAGTGTATTTAAAACAAGGATAAAAATGTCACGTGGATCTGGGCAAGCAAAATTTCTAATGTCTCTGTTTATTGTGCTGAAATTTAAACAGATCCTTGCTAGGAATCCCTATTCTTTATGATTGAGAAAGAAAGAAGCATCTTTTATTTTTCTTGTGTGAAATTTTAACCTCAGACAGGGAAAGTAAAAGAGCTTTTAGACTTGCTAGAATATAGAAAACAGCCAAATGTAGAAAATATTTTGGAAGTGTCTGAAACCTGCACAGTCACCTGGAATTAAAAATGGTAGAACTGAAAGCATATGTCTCACAGCATCAGTCAAACAGATTGCTGCGATTTATAATGCAAATTAATTACTTGAAAGGAGCTGATTAGTTGCTGGTATAATTAGACCACATTTACAATGGTATATGAAACAGTTTCCCAAAACAATTACTACTAAACATAGTTGTAAAGCTGCTGTCATACTTAAAGTATAAAGTCACATTAAAATACATGCTAGAGATTTCCTGAGCCTTTAAGTGGGAGTCTTGCCACTGACTTCAATAAGCTAATCTCTCTCTGTTAGCATAGTTCTCTAAAAAATAAAACTTTGTCCACTCTAGAGACAAAAACAAGAAGCAAATGATTGCACAGAAAGAAAAACTTTCTACTTACAGCCTGAATGACTTTTAGTTTACATTAAGGGAAACAGCAGACTAAGATACATAACTGTAAAATCACCCTGATAATGCTGATAATATATCTAACAAGAGAAAACACTATTTGAGTGTCATCATTCTATGCTTAAAGGCAATATACTGTAGACAGTTAATTATTTCCTGAATTACACAATTTGTAAAAGTAACTCATCTCACTGTCCAAGAGGTTCTTTTGCCCAGAATGAATAATAGCAGTGCTTATTCGGTGATGAATGACGATAACTCAGTCTTGTGAATGAGTTTCAGTAAAAAAAAACATTTCTGTCATGAGAAATAAACCCATCTCACTGTAAACCAGCATAAAAAGTAGTAACCCTGGTATGCACGTAATAAAGAACATGTTTCTGTCTTTTCCATAACTGTTTTCCATCCCTGAAAAAAAATGTCAGAACAGTCTCTCTTTTTCAAATCTGGTCACATTATATTTAAAAAGCTTTCATAAACAGGTTTTACATACTGAATAATTATGGGACTATCAAGTGACACCTGGTCAACCTTTGAAAAAATGATTCATGTCATGTCAATTTTTGTATGGCATTCAGAACATGTTACTCATGGGTGATGCAGATTTTTAGTGCTTCTGAAAAAAACAGACTGTTAATCTTTTCCACTCAAAGTTTCTTCCTCTTTCAAAAAATGTGAATCATATCTACCTCATAGAAATGTTTTTGGTAGCAGGGTTAATTGAATGTTATACTGATGGTGAAATGCTGGCTCCATTTAATGGGCGAAGGAGTTAGCCTTGTGACCCTGAGTAGGAAGTGCTTTGTAACTATACTTCTGCATTATTCTAACAGTTCTTAAATTTCTCATCTTGAATTTTCAGTTTTTACCATTTGTTCCATAATTCATGCTGTTCTCATGCTACTAGCTATCTACATTTCTTTAGTTGCTTCATTATATTTTATCCAGCCTATCAATTATAATTTCTCTTTCCTTTTCCACCTACATTTTATTAGCCATTAATATTTTCACTCGAGCTGACATAAATTAACCTAATTAAGAACTAGCGTGTCAGCTAACTTTCTACAAATATTAAAGAAGGAACTTGTCAATCACAATAAATTGGTACCTTATATCACCTACATTGTAGTTGCTAATATCCCAGTTTCCTGCATCAAGGATCTTTATTAGTTCTTCACTGTGGGTGCTGATAGATGTGCAGCTACCTGGTCTAACTCACAGCACTTCACAGAAAGCATCATGAGTTAGATCAGCTCTTCTGATCCAACAGTCATTTGCTGTTAGATCAGGAGGGTGTGTGATCCAGCTCCCCTTTGAAACTGATTTGGGGAGAGAGGCTACATGTCTGCAGAGTCTGTCCTCTAGCCCCACCTCTCTCTGCAGGCACCTGTTCTCTCTCAGGATAGGAGTGGGGAAAGGCAGGGGAATGAGTTAGGTCTGGGGGTTCCCCAGCTAGACTGGGGGTAGATTGGAGCCCCCCTTCCACACTTTGGAGGTGGATTGGAGCCCCCCTGCAAAGCCTGACCATTTCAGGCTTTGAGAGGGGCTGCAATCCACCTGCCCTACCCTCCACTGCTTCCTGGGGAACCCAAAGACTGAACTCACTCCTCTCCCTTCCCCCACTCCCATCCTGAAGACAGCTCATGGAGCCGAGCTGGGCTGCATCAGTTCACCCTGCCCCTGGTCATGCTGACAGATGTTAATGAAGATGCCTTGTAGGCCTGTGTGAATAGGGAACTATTAGATTAGGATTTGGACAGTTTGGATGCCAGATATTTGATTTGGAGATCGGAATCGTTTTTCCAATTCGATTCGGCTGAATCACTTTGGAAGATTCAGAGCCGATTCAGAGATTTAGCCATAGAGTATAATGGGAAATCAATGAAATAGCTATAACTTTGTTGTATTTTGGCTGATTCAGCTGACACTTGGCAGGATGGTAGCCTCTGCTGAGAGCATGATATGTGCCAAGTTTTAAGGTAGTAGGTACAGGAGTTTCTGGGAAATTACACCTCAAAATCCTGAAAGCAAAAGTCATGTTGTGTGTGTTAAGCCACAGTGGCCTGACAACAAGAGCTACCATCCATACCTTACAATCAATCTATGAATTTATGAATCCCCGCAGCCCCTTGCAGGATGGAACTCTGCCAGCCTGAACGGGGAAACCCACCATTTCCAGCATTTTTCTGCAGTGAATGGAAAATGCAGAGCCTTGCTTGATACTGGGAATCTGGGACAAGTGCTGTCCTGGAGTCATGCAACCCATAACCGGGACCTGATGTTCCCATTTCAGGACTGTATCGCCCACTTAGGGATAGGTGGTCACCCTCTTCCTGAAGGGCAGCAGGGCCTTCAGGCCCCTGTATACTTGGCACTTATGGTCATGTCTGTCAGCACTCCTTATTGCAGGCAGAATTGTGCAGGGGAAGTGGAAACTGGCCAAACAAGGGAGCGTATGTAACAGAGTAAGGAGGAGGTATGGCTTGACTGGTTTCAGGAGTTGGTGCTGGGAAAGCATTTCTGTACAAAAGGTGTGAGGTTATTATTTTTTTAAGAACATTGCTTCTTCAGGTCAATTCAATCTGTTCATTAACTGGTGTTCAGTTTAGTGAATGATTTCAGCCAAAAACATCATGCAAATCAAAACATTTTGTTTCAATATTTTCTAAATAAAAAGTTTTGAAATTTAATTTAGCAATTTACCTAAATATAATTAAAAAAACAAAAAAGAAAAGATGAGAACCAAAACATTTTCTCTTTCTTTCCCCCCCCACCCCCCGATTGGCTGGAAAAATGAAAAATCAATTATTTGTTCATCTCAGCTTCTGATCCTTCATATTCATAACCCAGGAATGGTACTTATCAAACTGGTAAGACAGGGTGAAATGAAGGCAGCTTGTATTGACCCTAGAAAGCCCTCTAATTCAGACCCCCTGAAAGACATTCAGTTAAAGATTTGATGGGAACTGATCCACAATTCCAATAATCATGTCTCCTGTCATGCCACATGGGCATGGCAGCATGCACAATGTTAGGATCCTGGTATTCCCCCGGTCATGCCCTATTGACAGTGAAGAAGGGAGCCCAGGATCATGTTGGTTGCCTCTGGGGAACAACTGGGCTGGTTCAAGCCCCTGGAACCAGTCAACACGAGTTAATCATCAGCAGCAGAATAGGGACCGCTCTGAGGCTGACTGGTGCACTGAGGCTGTCTCAATGATTAGCTGATGCTGACAATGATCAGCTGATTGGTGCCCGGCAAGGACCATAACTCCCTTCAGAAATACACCCTTTTTCCCCCACTGGAGCTACAAGCTGTGAAGTACACAGTATCTCACTATTCTGTCACAAAAAATGTAGAGAGGCTATAAAACAGACAGTGGCATTGGGTTAGTGAGACAACCCAAAACTTACCCACCCTACTGCAACAAAATAGTCAGATCTTAGAGTTTTATCATTGTCACAAAATGGCTGTTTGTTGAGAACAAGAATGACTATCGGCTAAAGATGGTGAAAGACTGGAAAAACAATGCTATTGTACAATGAGGAGAATAAATGAAACCAAACCAAACCATAGAGCACCCTGGATAAAAGATGGCCTCTTTGAGAAAATGTAGTTTTATAAATGGGACTGCCCACATGCACATAACTAGAATTGATATTTCATTTCTTCATGATTTCTTTTTATGTTGGGTTCACTGACATCCTATCACAGGAAACCTGTAAGGCATGCAATTTAAGAAGTAAAGCTGAAAAGAACCCTTGTTTATGTATTATCTTCTGATTCTTGACTTCTTTTCTAGAGATGCTTTGGACCAAAACCCTTACTCTGACCAGAAGTTTGTGAAAATACTTTACACCTGTCTAAATGCTTCCCTTCCAACTTCCCTTCCACTTATTTTGCACTTACTATGTAAGAGTCAAAGCAATGGAAATTCAAGCCCTATCTCTCTTTCATTCACTTTGCTTTTCCACTGAGGGCTCAGTTTTGGTTAAAAAGAGAAGGTCAGTATCCTTGTTTTTTTCAGGATACAATAGGTTCAATAGTAGTAATGGGTTTTCACATGTGAAAGAAAAGGGTTTCTTTGGTGTCTTTATAATGCTTTCAACAAGGCATATCTAGTTCTCATTAGATTTTGGCAACTTTTATAACTGTTGAATTTCCCCAGGGAAGGGGCATTAAAAAAAGCAGCTGCTGCAGCTACATTGGCAGCGCCAACATCTGGAAGTCTCCACTGCCTGTGTGCATCACTACTGCCCCAGGTTCTCAGCTCTGGGGCCTAACTCACATCAAGGGCAAGAAGGAAGGGCAGGGAGGAGGCTTAGAGATATGCAGACATTTAGTTTCTCCTGGGAGAGTCACTGCTCTCCCAGTAGAAACCAGGGATGTACAGATGTCCAAGATTTTTCTCCCAGAGCAAAAATGGCCATGAGAAAAGTAGCCCAGGAACAATCAGGGTTAATTAAATTACTCCCAGCCGAGATTCTTTTTGGGAGAAAAAGTCTCTGTATATATTCTTTTCTGAGAGAAGCCACAGCACAGTTCTCCAGCATCCCATGGTGCTTTGCTCCCATCGTCTGCCATTCCCTACCCACCTTGGAGTTAACATGTTGCTTTCTGGATTCTGCTTTTCTAGATGAGCTGGGAACTGAACATGTCCCCTTCACAATCTCCATGTCCTGCTGCAGGGAGACACAAGCTGAGTAGCTGAGTAGTCTGTATCAACCAGTCAGGGCTGCCCTGTGCACTGCTGCCATGTTCTCTCCAGGCAGACTGTGGGATCCTGCAGAGCATGCTGAAATGTGTGCACAGAGACCTCCTGGTTGTGCAGCATCAGCACTGCAAGCTCTATGCTGTTTGAGGGCTCAGCATTGAAATGTCTGT
Source organism: Caiman crocodilus (assembly GCA_030014935.1). Classification (NCBI taxonomy): domain Eukaryota; kingdom Metazoa; phylum Chordata; order Crocodylia; family Alligatoridae; genus Caiman; species Caiman crocodilus. The sequence continues at coordinate 64,419,872 of JAGPOW010003316.1, forward strand.
TTAGGCATCTCTGGTAAGCTCTTCTATCAGGAAAAGAAAACAAACCTGGGAGAATTCTCTCAGATCATTTGAATGTGTGTACACAGCCTGGTTCAGAGAGGCATTAACTTTGATAGGAAACAGTTTACTTCATCATATGCTAGGCATGGACTGGCAGAAAAAAATGGTTTTACACAGGCAGTCAGTCAGTGTGCGTGTAATTGCAAAGCCACGCGACAGCACCCTCAGTGGTCAGGAGGATTTTACACAAAAAGGGATGGGAACAAGGGTAATGGACACTACTGAGAGACTGACTAATGGATTGTGTGACTATGTTGGGGTCACTAACAAAATCTCCCTCCCTGTGGCTCGCTTGCCATGTCTTGATGTAATGGAAGAATAAGAAGTTAATACCCCAATGAGGGAGAGTGTAGTAAATCATGCCAGAAGCAGGATAAAAGTAAATTGGTTCATTAGTGAATTCCCAACGGGCTGTGGATAACCCTGGCTGTTCTCGCAGTGTGTGGTCTTCCTTCGCCCTCCACCACTGTGCAACCCACTACCCTGAGTCTGTCGGCTCACTTCCAGTCTCTCTCTCACTGCTTCCCTAACAGGTATCAGCATATTCTTCCTCTGTGGGATCTTCCCTCTGCCTGAGGATCAACCTGGTAAGTATCTCTCCTCTCTCTCATCTCTGTTTCACCGGCCACTGTGGTTACTATCATCCAGTCAGCTGGTCTGATCAGAGATCTGTTCCAGCACTGGGTTTGCCTCTCCTGGCTTTCTCTGCTGACTCTCCTCATGCTATTCCCCAGGGGCAAATAATAGCCCCCTGCCATGGACTCTAATAGCTGCTGGCTCTTAATCAGGCAACATTCACTCCAGTGCAATCTCTCTCCCCAACTGTGCCTACTAAGTAATTATCTTTGCCCTGTCCCTGACCCGACTCTCCCCCACACTCGCAACTTTGTAGCACCAAAGGAACAAGGCTGTTCCTTGCTGTGTTACAGATTGATTAGATCAATTAAGATGAACAAGGCAGTTAACCCCTGGAGACGGCAGCATAACTGAGATGGGGCAACTGGGACACCAGTCCCTGGTACTGACTTAGGAGGGGCACAAAAATTGTATCTACCATCACTAGCAGCCTAGCTCTAACACAGCCCTGTGTGCCATGTGTGCCAAAACTGCCCAACTACTCTTCTGCCTGAAGGGGCATTGGAGTAAACAGCTAGTCCAGATAATGGGACAAGAATGCATAGTTTCTGTGGATTTCTGTAGTACAAGAAAAATCCACAGACTGGACTGCACTGATCTTGGTCCCACCAGGGACTATGGATTCTTATCCCATTACTTGGAAGAATGCTAAATGCATCAGAGCTACCTCATCATCAACGATAGGGGTACAAATCCTTCTGCTGAGTAGAGGAGGTGGTCATAGAAAGGAAAACGTTTTCTTTATGCCTAATTTATTGATCTGATTTGCTTAAAAGTAGCTGAACAAATTATGAATCTTGCTTTCAAACATATCCTTCCTCAGAAAGGCTGGAGTTGTACAAAAAGGGTAAAAAACTGTTTTAAAGAAGGATCTTGTGGAGACTGAATCCATAAATCGCATAAGATAGTAGTAGAATCATACATAAGTCATAACACAAATAAATGCCTCTGTAACATTCTTATTTTTGCTAGTAATGCTTCCTGCTGTTAGACTTTGCCTGTAGAAAATGCAGAAACATTTAATTCCTGGTTTGAACAAACATCACCCATAACATACTTTCTCAGAGCCCATTGCATTGGCTATTTATTTAATTGCAGTGGCAACAAAATGGCTATGTGAGCACTTCAACTTTTTAAGTAAAGCTCTTAAGTAAATTGCTCAAGCCAACCAAAACAAGGGGGGGAGGCGTATTTTAATATATTTTTGATGAGGGATAAATGGTGGCTGCACATGAGTAAATGGAAGACCTAAATTAGGCTTGAGCTTGTTTAAAATCCAAATAACAGTGCACTAAGCAAGCTCCAATGTGCAATTAATTCCAAACCAAATAGTTGAGCTAATGTATTAATCCAGTTAGAAACTGAGGAATCTCATTCAGGTTTGGGTTTCCTTACTGATTGTAATATTTAGGATGTAAAAGCTATGATGATTCTTTGCATTTTTGCATGATTCTTTGCATTAGTTTCCTACCTCCTCCTTCTGCAGACAATAGAAAGCTTGTTCAGTCTGTCACTGATTTTCTAGACAGATCAAGTATTTCTTAAAACAATTGACTGCCTCATGATGAAAGAGCTTTACTCATTTTCTCTCTTTATGAGTAATACAGTAATGCTACTGTAGCCTTGCTTATACATACATGTGTGTGTATGTGTGTATACACACACACACATCTATATTTCTATATCTATATACCCATAGATATAATCTATCTATAGGTATATAATATATCTATCTATATTTATACTGTTTTCATCATGATCATGTACCTTAGTACTAGAGCTTTGCTCCATTGTGGATTTTGTGTGCGGGGTGTGTACACATCATGAGGTGTGCAGGGTGAGGCGATTCAGTGACAGTTTGGAGGGGTTAGGGGTCCCTAAGGAGCCAAGGTAGAAAAGCATCAGGGCAGTGACTAAAGAGCCCAGAGAACCCAAGGGAATCCCAAATTGGAGTCCCCCTTCATGGACATTATTCCAGAGGCTGGTAAACCCTCACCAGTGAGAAACAGGCAGAGCTGTCTCAGTAGTAAGACCCTGAGCTGCAATCTAAGAGGTAGGGTCCTCAGCAGTGACCCTAAGCAGTGCTGACAGAGCAACAGTGGTGGACCTGATGGCAAGAAGCCACAGAGTGGTGACTTTAAAGGGTAGCATGAAGTGAGCTTCAGCGTTCCCTCATACAGAGGCAGTGTCCCCAAGAAGCAAGAAGCAGCAAGTCAGAAAGCAGTGTGAGGCAGCACACCCCTGAGCTTGCCCAACACACTTTAGCACCAGCCCTAGCCCCAGCAGTGATGATCCTAAGCAGAAGCCAGCAGATCAAGAGCTTTCCCAATGTTTTCCCCTACTGAAAACAAGAAATCAGGCATCTTCTGCAAAAAAACAGCAGTCTCCCCAATTCTGGCAGGATTGCCTGAAAAGAAAAAAAAATTACCATCAAGCAAGCAAAGAAAAAAGCAGGAAGCTCTGCAGCCTTGGAGCACATGGGGAGAGAAGGAGCTAATGAGAGTGACTTAGACTCAGTACAGGTGCCAATTCAGAGCCAGCTGGGGAAGCTAACGGGCTGCAGTGGCATTTCTGTGTCAGCCAGAGGCCTGAGGAGGATGAATAGTAAGAAGAAATCTTTCAAGAAGGCCAAATACATTTTATCTCTGGACCATTTAAGGCAGTATCCTGCAGGGATGGAGGCAAATTGTTCTGTACCACTCACAATGTGATTCTGGATGTGTTGAGGAAAAACTGTAGATTGACACTTTGAGTCCGAGCTGCACATGAAGTGAAAGGCTGAAGGTAGATAAAGAAACAAATGACCACCCTCCACACTCTTTAAAATGACTGTGGAAAACAGCTTAGCAAGGTGAGAAGTATCATTTTCTTTTTTCGAGGCTTTTATGGTGGCGAACATCCTGCTGAAGTAAATTGATCACCCCAAGTTAAGGGATTACCTGAACAAAACATGCTAAATGCTGGATGTTTCCTGTGTGTGAACAAGCTTTGCCAAGGCCATCTCTGTGCAGTGATTGTTTTGCATGTCCAGTCCACAAAGTCTGCCTTCGCAGGGTATGGATCCATCTCCATTGTGGCCAATGAGGACACCCACCCTCAAGATAATTATGTACAAGCAACCCTCACTATTCATGGGGAGGATACCTTCTTGTATCCCTTATGAATGGTGAAATCCATGAATTCGCCATTCTCCCGGCAGCTGGGAGGGGGCATGGCTCCTGTGGCAATGGCTAGAGAGCGGTGGCAGTGGTAGCCCAGCAGCAGCAAGCACGGAGCTCCCGAGGGGCTCCTGTAAGTGTACAAAAAGTATTTAAAATGAGGGTTCCGCATTTGTGAATATTTGAAACTGCGAATGCCAAACCTGCAAATAGCAAGGATTTCCTGTATTACACATTTATTTGTACCTGGAAGCTAGACAGACCAGGACATGCCTCTTTTTCAAGCATCTCTATCCTTATATCTACCATGGTTCAGGCTGTAGTGAAGGCTGTTGTCAGCTACGGCTTAGAATTTAACAAGATCTCAGCATTTCTGGCCAACAATGCTATGTATATGTGCAAGGCTTCCTCTGATGTGCTCTGTGGAATTATGTAGATCAAATCACCTGTAATTCTGCCTTTAGTAAAGACGGCTGGCACATGCACTTCCCTGATGTGGATAGCCTGGTTTTCTCCTTCAAGAAAGCCTTCAAACACACTCCAGGCAGTAAGTTCTTGTACAGGGAGTCCCTCACCAGTCGAAGTGGGGACCCACATGCCACTGTGTTACTGTCACTAGAGCCTGTGCTCACAAGGTGGAATTCATAGTTCAGCATAACCCATTACCACACCAAGAATTTTCAGTGCTACCAGCAATTTGTGTCCGAGGAGCTAGAAATCACACCCAGCACATAGTGCATGCTTAAGCTATGGGATCTCCTGGAACAATGAGACATTCAAGATCAAGTGAAGTTTGTGGCAGAAAATGCAGCCTGGTTCATGCAGTTTCTGACATGGTTTGGAGGCCAGTAGGCTGTGAGCCACCATGCACACAACAAGCTGATGGATTTGATAAATTGGGTTGAAGACATGGCATCACAAGAATTGTCAAGCTGTCATAATGAAAACCAGTGAAGAAGGGACTTGTTCCAGGTAATTACTGCAAAGTTGAACCAATACTTCAAGTACAAACCATCACTGAAACTGGCTGCCTCCTTCCTTGGTGTTGTTCATATTTTTGACCTCAGTTAGTTGCCTTTTTTGAGCTTTGACCCTCAGCTACTGAAATCAATTCCTGGATGGCAGAAAGAGCGTGACAAGGAATGTGATGCTTACACAAACTTTCAGAGAATGCCTGTGACTCTGTTTTAGGAGTCTCTTTCTGAAACCATCATGTTCACAGTTTGATGTAAGGCAGACAAATGTGATAGCAGGACTAATGTCTAGGACTTCAAAAATGCATATTTCAAGAAGCTTAGGTCATTAACAGGGGAAGAGCTGCAGGAACAGGGATCAAAGCCAAAAGGTGTGCACGAAGAGTAGCTGTTTCTTAAGGACATGATCCTTGAAACACAAAGGAAGTCCATTCCCATGTGGAGAGAAGGTAACAACTTCTAGTCATGGTCCCTGTTGGCTAAACAGGGAAATCACAGCCCTCTTAAGAAAGAAGAAAGAGGCTTACTAACAATGGAAGCTCAGGGCTGGCCCAAGGAGGACTATTCCATGACAGCCTGCATTTGCAGGAAATAGATAAGACAGCCTAAGCGTTGACCAACCTTAGATTAGCAATGGGAATCAAGGACAACAAGAAGTCCTTCTTTAGGTACATAGGGTACAGAAGGAAAACAAATGGGAGTGTGGGGCCATTGCTCAACAATTCAGGAGAGCTGGTTACTGGCACCCAGGACAGCAGGTTTACATTATATATCTAGACTTCCAAAAGGCCTTTGATCTAGTATCCCATGATCATAAAACTGGAGAATTGTGGGCTTAACTCTGAGACAGTCAGGTGGGTGTGAAACTGGCTGCAGGATAAGACCCAGAGAGTCTCTCCTGGTGGCTGAGGAACACCCGGACTTGACAGGGATCACGGAAACCTGATGGGACCTGACTCATGACTGGGCCGTAGGCCTCGACGGCTATGCCCTTTTCAGGAAGGACAGGGTGGGGAAAAGAGGCGGTGGGGTCGCGCTCTATGTCAAAGAACACTTCTCTGCATTGAATGTTAACTTGGGGATGACTGAGGACCAGGTGGAAGCAATTTGGGTCAGGCTGCAAGGAGGATGAGGGGAAAGAGACTTAATGGTGGGTGTCTGCTATAGACCACTCAACCAGAAGGAAGAGCTGGACCTCCAGTTCGCTGACCAGCTTAAGGAGGCGGCTAGGACGAGGGATGTCATTGTCATGGGGGATTTCAATTACCCAGA
>JAGPOW010003316.1:64430298-64448345 GCA_030014935.1 Caiman crocodilus
CTGACCCCGGTGCTCTTTCCTGCCAAGGCAGGGGGTCGGACTAGATGATCTGCCCAGGTCCCTTCCGACTCTAGACACTATGAAACTATGAAACTATATTTTCAAAATTGGCAGTGAGGGAGGGGGTAGGGAAGCTCCCACCACTGTGTGCCACTGGTCCAGGAGAGCATGGGGAGACTATGGTCCTGATCTGGGGGTACATGCCCCCCCCATGCCCTGCCAACGCTCACCCAGCTGGAGCAGGTGTGGGGGGGGCACAGGATAAAGTTGCTGCTCATCTGCGAGGCATGGGGAGGCTGGGGCAGCTCCCACTGCTGCATGCCACTTGTCCAGAGGCAGCACAGTAGCTGGGTGAGCGAGTGGCAGAAGGGCATAGCCCCTGCTCCCAGCACCTTCCACTGCTCACCCACAGCACAGCCCCATCCCCAGCCCCATGCCCCCCTGTGCAGACCCAGGGGCACACCCCCCGACCATGCACTCCCGGACTGGCGGTGGGAGAATCAGCAAGAGCTGCCAGATGAGATGCTCCTGGGCCAGTGGTGCTCAGGGGTGGGAGCCACCCCACCCCCTCCCCATCCCCCTCCACCTCAGCTGGGCAGCTTTTGCCCTTGCTGTGGGGGCATCGGTTTGCCCCCCCCACCTCTTCCCTCCCCCCTCTCAAATTAACTCAAGCTTTCCCAAGCTTTCCCAAGAAACAAATTGCCCCACAGCTCCCCTACCCTGTGGAAATCCTTTCCCCAACAACTCATGACTCCAGGGCCTGGGTGGGTGGTCCTCTTCCCTTGACTGATTTGCTTCTCATGTGCATGGCCTCCCAGCCCACTGGCTCCACTTGGGCTGCTGCCTGCAGGTGGCCCTGTACACTGTTGTGTACACTGAGGGCTCTGTCTTCTGCTGGGGGTTGGAGGCCAGGGCTGCCTCATGTGGCACTGGGGCTCAGTCTGCTCCTGGACCCACCATGCAGCATCGCCTGCCCAGGGATCACAGACCCAAGCTGCCTCAAGCTGCTCCCAGGGTCTCAAGCTCCATGCACCGCTGTGTGCACTGAGGTCCCAGCTGCTCCTGGCTGGGAGTTGCAGACCTAAGCTGCCTTGTGAAGCTCCCAACGTCTGGGCTTCATGCAACAGTCTGTGCACTGGATCCCAGGCCTCACACCAGGGGTGGCAGACCCAAACCACCTTGAACAGCTGCCAGGGTCTGTGCTCTGTGCACTGAACCTGTACGCTGATACCGTGTTCCCCATGGAAAAGCTGGGGATGCAGCTGCTCACAACTTCCACTCGCAAAAGTGCGTCTTCACGCTCTTCAGGGTGTTGGTTGTGCCTGCTGGCCAGATTACATCTCTGAAATCTTGCCAGGCATGCAGAACGGCAATTGGGTCTGGGAGGCTATTTGCTCTCCCCCCCTACTCCGCCCCTGCTCTGTGTAAGGGGCAGGGCTTTTGATGGGCTCCACCAATCAAAAAGAAGATTTTCCAAACCCACTTAAGCTCGGCTGAATGGTTAAGTCCACCACATTGGTACTGCCATAATATATATTCCTATGTAATATATTACATATATTACATTAGTGTTTACATAATTAATTGAGAACCATTGCTTTTTGTTACACATAATAGAACTTGTCTAGATGCAAAGCTAATACCCTAAGTATAACTGGGAAGAGACTATGGTGTCAATCTCTTAAAGCACAACTTGGATAGCTTTTAATATAATTTACTCCATTTTTAAGATGTGCTTCTCTTGACATTGGTTTTATCATGGTGGCTGGTAGACCTGTATATTGTTTCAAGGTAAAGAATTTAGAGTGAAATTGTAATAACTATAGGGTCTTCCTAACACATAATTCAACTCTGATTGTATTTAGATGATTTTACTATTATATTCTTCTGAATTTTAGGGGGGGGTGTTGTTCTGACTTTTACCAGTTTTGATTTGTGTCCTAAATCAAGTAATTGCCTGAACGTGTGCAGACTTCTTGGAGAACAATCTGAACAATCACTTATCCCACCTACTATGGTTTTCATCTTCTTCTGCATGAATGGATTAGCCTGGTTACTGAATCCAATCTTCCATTATTAGGCTCTATAATTACATCATCACATTGGGCTGCCATCCAGAAACACTGGATTTTCTGACTAGCTTTTATGCTTATTAAGAACATCATCAAATGAAAAGGAACAAATGTAATCGAACTGAACTATCACAAGGTATTATGGTTCTTACTGCTGTGAGAGACTGATTTTTTTCATATGCTCTTTTTCTACTCAATATAATGATTTTTTTATCTTAAAACTTACTTAGTAACAGTAGTTAAAAAATATTTAAACATTTATAGAGCACAGTAAGATCTGTTACCATGGCTCAACACGCTCTATTCTGTCAATTACCACTGAAAGTTCTCATTTTCAAACTAAATTTCCTTAAGATATATTTTATTTAGGATTAACATTATGCTGAAATGAGAAGAGAAATCAGTGTATTCAGTTGATATGCAATGGCAATCCTGCATGCACTCATTCATTAAATGAACAGAGCACTAGTTCCAAACAAGTCTCAAACCTCATAGTTATCTACGAATACTTTAACAACATTAAACAACATCAACCTGCTAAATCATAATTCTATGGTTTATTCAGTGGTACCTATAAACACTTACACAGTTGTTTCTAGGGTTCAGGAACCCAGTATCACCTATGATCATGGATTGTAGTTCTATTCCAAAAACAAGAAATGTAAAAATGGTTTTATATTGTTCCACTTTTAAATTCTGTTCCCATACTATTGAAGTTGCTGGGCCTGGTTTTCATTTCCACCAATTCATCTAGTACTGTAAAATAAACTTGAAATAGGTACATCTTTCAAGCTTCATTAGATAGGCAGAGCAATATAAAACTGACATCATAAATGGGAATCATGATCAGTGTCTGAATTTCATGGGTGCAAAGTCAGAACCTTATTGTGTCTGCTGGCTCAGTAGCCCGAGCACCATCTGGCTCCCTGGATTCAACCTTTTGCCAGTAGTCAGAGTCCTGGGCTGCCTTGTGCAGCACCAGGCTCGGTCCGCTCCCAGACCCTCCATGCAGCGCCTCCTGCACCAAGCTCCCAGCCTTGTTCCAGGGGTTGAGGGCCTGAGCTGCCCAAGTGCTACAAAGGTCCTGCTCTGTGCACTGTCCCATGCACTGTGTCTCTGGCCACACACCAGAAGTTGCAGACCTAATGGGATGAGAGGGGAGCTCCTCTCCCTTTCCCCTCAGGAAAGGGGAGTGACTTAACTACCCCTTGCTGCCTCCTGACTGGTGGATGGGCTCCACCAATCAAAACAGCAAGATTTCAAGCCTGGGACTCAACCCAAGCTCCAAAAGGCAAGCCTGCTATATTTCCTTATATCCTGCCAATTAGGTCTCCACATACTTAAAAATTAGGCAGCTGGGTGCAGGAGGATGATTTGAAAAAATGGTTTTAGGTGCTTAGGTTCTCTATCAAGTCAACGGAGAGACCTATCTACCACTGAAGGGTGATTCAGAGAACCCTGACCAAGAACGTAGGAGTCATAAGGACCAGGAGAAGCCAGCAAGGGCACAGGGATCATAACTCTATGGCCTAAAGGTTAAAACACTCAACTGGGGAAGGCAGCAGGGGAGGAAGGATAGACTCTGCTTCTGGTTCCTGTTCTCAGGATTAGTGCTCTTGTTTAACCAGTGACTGTTTAACATGGCAGGTATGCACAGATCAGGAACAAGGACTGGAACTCAAGACTGCCACTGTGCCTTTTGATTCCTCTCTTTCTGGCTCTGTGACACTTGCATTCTTGATACACAGCTTATAAGAGGAATGGTGACAATCCCCAGCTAGATTAACCTGCAGTCTGGTGAGTCACCTGGATGGTGGGTCAGTCTGAAGCTCCTTGATTTATAAAGGCCTATAACCCAAGTCTCCCACCTCCATCACCTCCTCCTCCAGCCATACTTTTGAGCAACCATGGCTGCTGTCCTTTTTTTCTGGATTCAATGCTTCCAGTGTGTCAGGCATTCTCAGAGCATCATTAAACCTGGGATCCCTGTGTAAGGCATCCTCAGACCTTAATACAATGAGTCACTCTGGGAACTTAGGCAGAGTTTAAGCACACTTCAATTCATATCTGCAACACAATGGAATCCAGATAGAGGGACATGGTGAATGCTTATATTATTTTCTCAATATTATCTCTTCTTTTTTCAAGTCTGTTCATGTTGTTTGCTTTATGATTACAAATGGTTTAATTCCAAAAAAACCCCAAAGGTTTGCACATAAACAAGAAAGTGGGAAAATATTTTTCAAAGACACCCAGTCACTAGTAATTTAAGGCCAACATGGAGAGAGAACTGCTTTGAAGTCTATCCCTCATTCTTTCTCCCTAGTGCATAAAGGATTTTTGGAGGTCCAGGGCAGACAAAAGAACCTTAAGGAGGACAAGAAGAGCCTTTTAAGGTATAGAGGAACATAGAAGCTGTAAGGAAACAGAATGAATAGTGGGATTACCTTGACATGCCAGATCTTGCTAGGACTTAGGTAAGAGAGATAGAGTTAAGGTAGACAGTTATGTTACTGTATTCATATACTGCTCACATCTCCCAAAGCAGTATCCTGCAGGCAGATGAACTCAGTGCGGCCTGCAGAGCAAGCCTCATTGGTAAGCAACGTACTGCAATCCAGGGACCTAATCCCAAGAGTGGGGGAATGAAAGTAGTTGTGCTAAAACCCCTTTCCTTGTTAAACTTCAGTTTTTACTGGCAATGTGTGTTTTAGAAAGACTCTTTTGGGGTCACCGTATTCATACAATGCACCGCAACTCTCAAGGGGGTGTCTTGCATGGAAGCTGAATACAACTGGGCATGTTGAGCAATCACAGTTGGTGAACAAGATGCTGCAACTCAATGACCCTGTATACAGACTGAGAGTACTAAATGGTGACAGAATGATGGCATTTTGCCCTACACAGTTGAAGGCTGAGTCCAGCTTGGGGAGGTTTTGCATTCAGAGAAATTGATAGGTAGAGGCATAGCAAGATATACAAGCATTCAAGGCAGAAATGGGTTGGGGCAAGAAAAGGGGAATTATGCTAACCAGTAGAGAAGAGGAGGGGGTGGGGTCGAGGCAAGTGGAATCTAACCTGGCCCTGCTCTCTGCACTCAGGCAGAAAATACTGCAGTATGAATTTGGCTACTGTAGCTTAAGGGTGAGTTTGCTGCACACTGGTGCAGAAGCCTGGCCAGCATGGACTGTTTAGAACATTATAGACATTATCTACTATCATGAGTGGAAGGTGGAAATGGAATAAAATGCTTGATGGATAATGGGACAGGATAGTATTACAATCTAAAACAACAGATTTAGGGTCTTCCAATGCTGTCTTAGCTTCAATGATATCCAGGCCTTCTTAATGTCTGCCAGAAATGAGTAAAAAATGAAACAAATGACAGGATAGAGCATTCAGAATGTTATTATAGAAAGTGAAGCAATATAAATGATAACCAAGCTACATATGCAGAATAAGACAACAGTCCCAGCTAGTTATATGCCAGATGCTTAATATGAATTGGAATAGGCATAGTAGGCATTGTCATGTAAAACAACAGATGATGATAAAGCTATCCCTGTTAGAATGCAGACAGAAATGAAAGCAATGCTACAGCAGAAGGTTAGGTACACGTGGTATGTAAGCTGTTACAATTTCAGAAGTATTCATTCCTTTCCTCCTGCATAACCAAAATCTGTATTAAACTGGAATTAATGTTGAATACCCTTTAGTTTCATCAAGGTAAAAACATTAAATTGATGCTGAAATTATTTCAGAAATAGGCACATACTCAGGAAATGTATAGGTATGGTAAAGCTTTGATGAAATTGAAATGTTAGGAGCATGGAAATGCAGAATAAAACCACCTAGATAATGTTTGCTCTCCTTCATAGTGACACTATCCAGTTACTATACAGTTATAATTATTATATCATAGCAGTAATAGCCCTAGATTAAATTAAAGCTATTTTAAGACTCACATAAGGGTATTTTCCTCCTTTATTGTGTTACTTTACAAAAGTCGTAGTCACATACCGTTAAATATTTTTACTTAACTTACTCTTTAAAGTACAATATTCAGTTTCATCTACAGGTCTATAAGTAGTCCTTCTGTAATACTTGTGTAAGTCATATTGAGTTATATTTTGATAATAGTGAGATCACCTTTGCCAGCTTCTCTAAAATCTGTCACTACCAAGATTTTGGATACAAATTGGGAGATTATCGGCTTGTATACACACAAAATTATTTTGACACAATAAACTCGGACACAGTTCATGCCAGAGTTTATTGCTCCTAGGTGTAGCGTTTACACATGTACTTGGGACCGCAGCATGTTGACCCTGGGTAGCATAGACCTGGCTGGCAGGGAACCTTGAGGGGTTAGCCTGCCAGCCCAGAGCTGTTCCTGCCCAGCTCAATGTGCTGCAGATGGGCTGGCTGGGACACAACAGGTACCTATACACCTCCATCAGGGCTGCTCCAACCAACTGTCATTATGATTAATCAAGTCTGCTAGAGCATTGTAATTACTGTGCTCCAGCAGACGCCAGCATCATGTGCATCAGTGACCCCATGCTGCAAAATGGTGACAGGGTGCTTTAACTAAAGCTTGTTTGACAAGCTTTAATTAAAGTAAACCCACCATCATTTTGCAACGCAGGAACGCTGATACACATGATACTCCAGGCACTTGAATTAAAGTGGCTCTTGGAGCCACTCTAATTAGAGCACCTCCCCCAGTGCCTCTCAGATCATGTATATAAATGCCCAAGAGTGCAACAGTGTGGGGCTAGCCGATTGGCAGCCCTGCACTGTAGCACCTAGATGCCCCAGCCAACCCTGGTCACTGTTTACACATGTGTTGCATCAGAGTAAATAATAAGTACTAGACTAGTACATTGTTTTATTAGTTACCATTGTTGAGTTCTTGCTTTTCCTGGATATATGAATAATACTACCCAGTGGTCTTGATAGCCTTAATGTGATATATGGAATGTACCTTTAAGGATCCAGCAGTGGAATGACTCAGTCTCTCCTCCGATGCCCTGTGGGTGTGGTTTCTGGTGTGGGTATTTGTAGTTCTCCCCGCAAGCTGTGCGCATGCAAGGTGATGAATCCTGTTCCTAATAAAGATAAAGCTGTTTACCACCCCACCGGCCTCTGCTGAATGGTGACTTGAGGACAGAATCCCAAAGGCATGGAGGTCTGAGTGAGTCCCCCATCCCTGAAGCCCAATGGCATACAGTACACATTATACTTAATGTAATGCTCTTTTCTTAGACCCACTCAGCAACAACAAACCACCCCCCTCCCTGGGACACAGTGTCTATGATGTTCCCCTTAGGAAACACCTCGCATTCTTCATTGGGAAGAGAGGAAACTCTTTCCCTGCCTTCCCAATCTGTCTCCTGCAGAAGCAGCAGTGATTTTATTTCTCCTTGCGAACCTAGTAGTTTCCCTAAAATCTGTACAGAATTTTGGAAGACAAGACAAACAAGGTCACCCTCCTGAAGCCTAGTGAACAGAAGCAGTCAAGTTGTCCCATTTGCTGGCTCATGCCCCAGAAAGGATGTCTTAGGATCACCAGATACTTGGTACTGTGTCAATATTCCATGAGTTCTTTATTAATTGTCTAAAAAGCTGGCCCCCTAATATTACCAACCAGTAGGAGGCTGTGTACTTCTGCGGGACAGGCAGTGAAGCTACCACCTGCAGGGCCAGGACAATACACTGTTTGCCAAGAAATTGTTCAAAGGTTTGCAAAGGCATTGTTTGTTTGCAGTCAGTGCAATATCACTCCCATTGTGTGTTTTCTGAAGCGGTCTAATGCAGGAGTTTCCAGCCTTTTGGGAGCATTGTACCCCCTGCAGCCAGTCCAGAAGGCAGGAGTCCCCCAGCTGCCCAACAAACAGGGGAGAGGGTACAATCCCCTGTGGCTGATTGATGAGCTTGCTGGTGGCACCCACTGCCAAGTACCCCCCAAAGCATTGAGTACCCCAAGTTAAAAACCCCTGGTTTAATAGTTAGTGCAGTGAACTTTGGGTAGAGGGTGAATTAAGTTTTTGACACAGTCCTTCAATTGCATACAAGTTGGAGAAATGTAGTAATCTGAAAGAGGGGTAATTTTCCCTTGATTTCAAATGGAGCAGGACTGGGTCTTTGTACTGTACTATATACTGTATAAGGTGCATCTCTACCCTGCCTTTATTTTGCCTCCTGGAAATGAATTAGGGAAATTTCATGAGGTGGAGGAAGAAAGTGTGTGGGGGGGAGGAATCTTATCCCTAGCTGGGATTCAGACATCCAAAAATTCTAGGTCAGGGGAAGGGGGAGAGATAAGACAGTACATTCAGGGGTGGATGAAGCCAACGTATCAGGCTTATCAGGTGAAGCTGCTGAGTACTATATACTTGTAAATAAAATTTTACACTTTCTTACTCCATCTGAAGACTTTTGTGGGGAAAAAGTTAACAAAAACATACTGTGTTTCTTGTTTCCAGTACTTACAATCCATAATCTACTTTCTACCTCTTGCATTCTCCAAAGCGATTTCAGATACAAGTAAGCAGCTGCTTACATTCAGCAATATTTTGTAATATCCGGATGCAGACAATATCTTGTTCAAATCAAGTGTGTCTTTGTCTGAGACTTAGGTTAGTTCTCAACTCTGGAACAAAATCTCTCTAGACTTGCCACTTCATTCAAAAGTCACTTTCACGGACAGAAGGGATACCACTTTAAAATAAGAAATTTCAATTTAGGTGCATGGGGGAGTTATTTGCATTAGTCTTGGATCTGAACCTGGCACATGGTTTTGATTCCAACACTAGAATAGTTCTGCTTATGCCTGTTCTTGAAGGGTTACAGCTTTGGATAATGGAAAGTAATGAGAGAAGATGATTTATCCTTATCTCTGTCTCCAACCTCCTTCACAATTTTCTTCCTTTTCAAAATGAATTTGTAATAACACTCTCATGTGGTTGTTTTGCATGGTGCCTTTGTGCCTTCTCACTTGATACATCTATATTTATATTGAAATCTCTTCCAAGCCAGGACTTTGTACAGTGCCAGTAAATGATGAGGAAAGAAAAGGTGAATCCTAATCCAAACCCTAACCCAAGGATTTTTCTAGACAGAATGTCACAAGTACTTGACTTTTATAGTGAGTTCTGTAATTGTACAAAGTATCCACATTCATCCAGCAGCCTGAAATGACTATTTTATATATGGGATGTCCTATTCAGTGATATTACCTACTAATCATTCTTTATTCTTTTTTAATGCTAATACTCTTAAAAGAGTTTGTTCTTCTCCAGAGCAGTACAGTACCATGAGTTTATTGCATGTCATTCCTTTTCAGGTTTTTTGGCTCAGAAACTAAGAATCAGAAATTAAATGTTAGCATAATTAACATTTTGAAAATTTAGTTTCACCACTGTTGAAAGAAAACATCGAACAATTTGGACATTCGGCAAGGCCCAGTAATGGTAAGTGGAACAAAAATCAAATTGTCTTTATCTCCCTGAAGTTTACCTAGCTTTCAGACTGGTTCTGTCTGACTCAGGCCTCTGATTAGTGTTGCAGGAGACACGTTATAGATGACCCCAAAGCCTTAGTGTTCTGCAATAGCTACCTGTATCTCAGTCCACTTGCTGAATTTGTTCAGCTTTGCTTTAAGCTAATTTTATTTACTGCACTGATTATTCAGCTCAGAAGGAAACACATAAATATAAGGAGAGTTTACCTTACTTGGCACAGATTTGCAGTTGTTATCATCCAGATTTTTATTCTGTGTCAGAGCATGGATTAATGACCCCATCACATGGCTTTTTCCCCTGACACCTTTTAGCCCATCGCACTGTGGAATGGTAAGCAGTGTTAAAGCTGGGATGTGCTATGAGCAGTCCCACATTAAGGGTTAATACCATTTCCTGCCTACACATCTTTCACTTGCCACTACAGGACTGGCAAGCAGGGAGACAGCTAGGAGCGTAGCTACCTGGTCTCTCTCCCTGTTCTGGGGGAAAAGAGGAAGAGGAAGAGGGTAAGAGCTGGGAGTGGTACATCCTGGAGGACTGCAAATGACTTGTGCTATCTCTGTGGAGCAGCCTGGGGTTACATTAACATGATTTGGGTAACATGGCCCAGAGTTAACCCTGACTTGAAGGGAGGCATAAGAGACCCTCACACAGCACTTAGCACAAGTTAACAAGCTTTAACATATGAATGCTTATGTTTTAAGTGCCTTTTGTATGGTCTAATTGTAACATATAACTTTACCTGAAGGACCTTGTCACATGGGCTAGGACAGACATTCAAAAAGCCTGAGCCTGAATTGATACAGTCTTTGTAGGTTAGTCTAACCAGGGGAGAGTGAACTGGTTTGCAAGTGGATAGATGTTGGGCACATGCCTGCAGTGCCTCAAGCCAGAAGCCTGGGGGTGCTAAAGCAGCCCTCCCTTCCACAGGGAAGCTAAGCTGAATAGGGGAGCATGGCCAGGCCCCAGCAGGCCCACCCCAGCAGTTCCCCGACACCCAGGATTCCTGGCACACAGGGCTGCCCAGACCCAGAGAGGGACTCTTCCCCCTACTGCTCCCTCCCCAGGGCAGGGAGAGGTTCTGTTCCATGCTGGAGGGAAACGCTTCCCCTTCCTCTTCCTCCCCTCAACAGGGAGCGGGAGCACAGAGCTCAGCTGAACAGGTTGTGGGTGTGTGGGGTGTGAAGGAGGCTGAGGGGTGTAGGGATCCCCACACATGCTGCCCATGGCATGCAGCTCCCACTGCCTGGCAGCAGAGGCAGGCAGGGAGGTCAGGGAGCCCCAAGGATAGAAGTGGCCTGGCAGGGTGGCCGGGCTGATTTTGGCCATTTTGAAACTGGTTTATGTGCACTGAATGTCTGTTCTGTTACAGGTTTAAACCAGTTTCTGATCACTTAAACCAGCTTCTCTGTAATGTATGTCTCTAGCCATGTTCACTTACAACAGTTGCAAATCACTGAAATTGTGTGATGTATTAAAGTTAGTATGTGTTAAGGACAAAATCCTCCCCTGAAAGGGAAGGACTTTGCAGTAGGAAGAGGACACTTACATGTGCTAAACTGCTTGAATGTGTGGCTGCTTGAGTTTTAACTACACTTTGTATATTGAATGGGTTAAAGTTGAACATGTGACATAACCCTACAGTTTGTGCTTCCACTGACTCTCAACGTCTAGAAGATTAGGTGACCTCAATGTTGCAACAAATACACACACACACATGTGCGTACACACACACTTTCTGCTTATCATTGTTCTGCAACCCTTTAGAAATTTATGTCAACATCCTGAGTATCACTCACCTTCTGATTCAAAAGTGTAGTCTGCTGCCACTAAAAGTGATTGGTGGTATCATGACTTTGACATGGAATCTGAACAGCTTATTCATCAAATTCAGATCAAGAACATATGTATGGAAAGTCTAATAAATCTGCTAACAGACCAAAATCTCAACTGGTGAGTTTTATTTGTATCAAAACTGAACAAACCAACCCCATACATGAACCAATTTACTTATAAATAATATATTAACATGTTTTTTAAAAACACTTAGCAACCATTATAATTCACAAAGGTAACAGGGCATATAACAACATAAAGGAACATATAATTTTACACAATCCATTCTAATAAGGCAACTAATTTGTATTTCAAATCAATGGAAATATATAGTACTCTGTTGTTATGGTTCATTGACAATGTACTCTGTTTATCTGATACATATTCCCACTCACATTCAACTGAGCCACAAATCAAGGAATATAGAGTAATTAAAATTGCTCATGCTTTTTCATCATATTAGATTATTCAGAATGAACAGCTTTCAACTGGAAGATAATAGTGTTTGTTTCATTCTTTGTCTTCTGAAGTACTGATAGCAACATTGAGTAATATGTTAGGATACTTCAAGTGATATATTTGGCATTAAGCAAAAAAGTGAAAGAATGCTTTATTTGTTATACATGTATCATGAAGAAGTAGCACAGAGTCTTCTTTAAAGGAATATTAAAAAAGATTTATTGCATACAGCACTACAGAAGGTTACTAAGATACCATGAAAACAGATTATACAACTCTGATTTGCATAGTGGTTTTATGTTACTGTGAGCCCCTCATACTGTGTACTCCACTTATAAACATAATTAATAAGTTCATAATTCTCTTAAGCACATAATACATCAATTATTTGCCTACTGCTTACATTATAACAAATATCTGTTATCAGAATGTCAATTATAGGCATAGGAACACTCAGGCCCTAAATATTTATTCTTCACTCTGCTTATTTTGTGTGATTTAATTTTACAATTTAACTACAATCTGTTTAATTGTATAATTGGTAAAATTGACTAGAAGCCATACATTTCAAGGTATCTAAAGCAGGCTTGAACTGACTAGTTTGTCATTTTCAAGGCTGATATTTGTTATACAGTGTCCTCTGAGGAACAAGCTAACCAGCCTTAATGAGTCACTAAAATCTTGGCACATGTTGCTCCTGCTAACTAAACAGCACATTTTCAATTGGTAGATGGGAACTATAGCATTTTTTCAGTGCAGAGCTCGTGCACTTTATAGAATACACTGAATGCTGATATTGAAATTATAGTCCTTTTACTCAGTAAAGGAAATGAAAACCAAAAATGTATGGGTGACCTAGAATTTAAGTGAAGCAATTTATCCTCCCTTCAGACTTCTTGCTGAAGTAAAAAAGACTCCGTAAGAGCAAACAGATGACCAGAGATCCAGGTTTTCCGTTTCCTGAGGAAAAAAGGAATAAACTGTGGATTTTACCTTTTACTGGAGGCAAATGCAGATTTTTCATTTTACCAGAGAAACGTGCAGATTTTGCAGTTTTGCAATGAGCTCCCTGTAGGGAGCTGTTTTGCAATGTTCCATCCTGGAAGGAACTGGGAGGGAGCAGGAGGAGGGCGGTCAGGCAGGAGCACCATGTGCATGTATGTGCATATGGCTGCCAGGCAGCCTGGAGAGCAGTTCCCGCAGTAAGTGTTGGGGAGGAGATGGGAATTGAAACCCCTGTAGGGAGGGAAGGAGCTGGGCAGGGCTGGGAATGCTGCCAAGCTGGGTGGAACATGGGGCTTGGGGCCTGGGGCCACAATGCACAGCTGCAGGGCCCAGCAGGAAGGATGGGGTCATGAGTGGTTCGTCTGGGGGAGGGGGAGGGCCAGCTCCCCGCTGCCACATGCACTCCTGAGGGGCAGGGGGAACCCGTGCCTCTGAGATCTGTGCACAGGGTGGGCACGGACTGCGTACTCAGGCTCTCACCCTGCTTGGCTCCCCCAGGGCCTCCACAGCTCAGTAGGCGTGACCTAGCATGACAGGGAACAGTGGTTCCACTTGGGGATCTCTTTGCTGCTACCCTGGCAACATGCTGCCCTAGTGACATGCCCCCTGCGCATGCTGCTGCTTTGAGGGGCACAACCCCATGCTGCTGCTCTCACTGCAGCCCTGCTAGCAGGAGGCACATTGTCAGGGTACTGTGGAGTAAGCAGTACCAAGCAGCTGCTCCATATGGCTCTGCTGTTCCTTGCTGCACCAGGTCACACCTGCTGGGCAGTGGAGGCCACGGGGGGGGAAGCAGGGCGGGAGCCCAGGCCTGCAGCCTGAATCTGTCTCGTGTACAGATCTGGGAGGTATGGGCCCCCCTTCCATCTGGGAGTCTGCGCAGTGGTGGGAGCCACCCTTCCTGCCTGAGCCTGCAGTAGGGGGGAGCAGGGGCAGGGAGCTGTGGGCCCAGGTCCATAGCTGTGGCAGCTGGGGGCCCCCTCTGGCAGAGCAGGGGCTAAGAGTGGTGGATGAGGAGCACCAGCAAGGTTGTGGGGGCTTTGGGGGCCTTTAGTTTTAACCATGGATTTGGGGGGTTTTATTAGAGAATTTGTAATTTTTTAAATCAGGGAAAACCAGGATTCCTGCAGATGACATAGAAAATGAAAACAAACAGACACAGGTTCAGGACAACTATAGGAACTTACTGTCTGACCAGCTCCACTGAAATTGCTTTGGGAGTTCTGACAAGTGGCCCAGCTCGTCAAATTTACTTGGTCTGACAATTACTGTGGCCAAATGCAAATTAACCTACCTATAAGGGATATTTCTCTTTCAAGCAGCTAATTATTTTGCCTGAAGCACAAGGATTTGTTTCCATTATACATTTATTCCATCGAATGGATGTCGTCATTATATGGATCTCAGTCTTGCGATTCATACAGCTCTTGTTTTTAAGCATCTTTTTGTGGCAGTAGCTTCCATGAATTAATTATGTATTGTGCCAAAAAAAAAAGTGCTCTCTTTTTTTAAATGCCATTGAATGTTTCCTTATTCCTGTATTCTAACATATGGTCAATGGGACTCTCTAGATTGATTTTCCTGATATTATTTATCATTATAGGCGGAACTTTATTAGGTCCCATTATAAGACGCAGCTTGCGGTAGCTTATAAAGTGTGGCAAACTAACTGTTCAGACTGAAAATTCCCACACTGGATGTCAGACACAAACAGATTTTTTTTTAAATAGAAAGATAAAAGATATTAGCCATTTATGACATGGTTAAGAAACAGTGTGTTGTTTTTCAACATTAAAGCAATTCTAGCATGACCTTTCCTTTGGCACCTATATACTAGGAATATACTACTTTCCTGTTTCACCCATATATTAATAACCAAGAAGCTGGTTTGAGGTAGACATTGGGAATAGAAATAAGGGAACACTGTGGTATGGAGTGGGTGTGACTGAGATAGTCTGGAAGGCCAAGAGTAGACCTAACTGGGCTAGGGAAATAAGAAGACTGAAAATTGTATACTTGAACTAACTAAATCAACTGATTGGCAAGGAGTCAGCAGTAGAAGAGCTATAGGTCTCACATATTGGAGTGGATGAGCCAAAAGGACACAGGCAGAAGTATAATTGCTGTGTTTCCCAAGCTGCTTGTTCATAAACTGGGAATGTGTCAAAATAAGTTTATTGACCTTTGGGAAGCAATCCTGTACTGCAGGGACTACCATCATAGAAAGCACATCAGAAATCAATAATTTCTTCTCCAGAGCAGGGTTTGAATATTGACCAGTAAATAAGGCATGGGGTTCCACTGTGATGGATAACTGTTAGGAACCAGTTAACAAACTCTTCCTGCTGGCTGCTGCCTCATTTGCCTTAGGAGCCAGTTGATTGGTCCTTTCCCTGTTTTAACTAGCTTTTGGAAGACTGCTACTACTCACTATATCCCCATAACCACCCAATGCATTTCAAGGTCCCAAAAGAGGGTCTTGGCTACCCAAGCACCTCCTTTCCCCCCTCTCCACTTCCCCCTTCCCTAGGGAGCTTGAATCCCTAGGGACCTGTCACATCACCCTACTTACCTTATTTTCCCAGACAAGAAACAGTCTCTCCTGAAATACCTATACCTTTCCCTTGCATTGTGGACCCCCAAACTGGCTTTGAGAGGGAGACTTTTAATGATGAATATTGTGTCATTGTGTCGGGTGTCCCACTGCAGCCAGGCAGTGATTTCACTTCTTAAGTTACTTGCCTATCTAGCACCCCAGCCCATCTCCCTACTGAAACACAATGCTTTCTCATTGATTCTTCTTCATCTCCCACCATAGCCCTCCCTACCATACCTCTCCTGCCACCCTTGCTTTGTCCACATGAGATCTGGAATTCAGCTATGTTTAACCAGAAACAAAATAGCATTTTAAACATTTTATTCGTGTATTATTTTATATTCATATTCATACATTATTCATACATTAGAAGTGGTCAAGCAGTACATCTTGAACGTGCAGTGCCAGGTGACCATCCTGGTGGTGGAAGCTTCACATCAAGGTCATGGGTAATATTATTACTAGGGATATGCGTTTTCCATTTGCTGTGGAAGACCCAGAAGAATGCAGATTTTCTCCTTTAAAGGAGACAACTGCGGGAAACTGTGGGTTTCCCCTTGCAGGCTGGCAACATTCTGGCCTCCAAGGAGCTGCCAGTTCAGAGTTCTGAGGGGGCCTCATTTTTCCTTCTATGCAGCACCCTCCCTTGCCTAGAGACATTGTAAAAAGATAGAAAAATACTGAGCTACAGACTGTGACTAACAGCTCACTGCAGGCAGGAGGTAGGGCTGAGGACAGAAGCTATGCTGGCTGCCTGCTGCATGCTCAGCCAGAGCAAACTGAGCCTGGTGGAGGTCCAGTGGGCCTTCTTGTGAGAGGGAAGGGGTAGCAGGATCTTGTAAAGGAGCCTGGGATGCTGGCAGACAGTGATCTTATATGAAATTGATAGGAGAGAGCTGGTACAGTTTTATAGACTGATTACATTCAATAACCTGAACTGATTAAAAAAGTCTGATACCTCATCAATCCACGTCTATCATAGACTCGTGTAGCAGCGGAGCTCAATTGGTCATGGCCACAGCCGGGCCAAGCTTCTCCAGCAGCGACCCAGAAGCACAGCAGGCACATCTGGGGACACTGGCCCCAGGTCAAGCCCAGCTGATAAGGACCCTCTGGGTCCATTGGGAGGGGCAGAATGCAGCAGCAGAGCCTAAAAGCAGCTCGGAACAGAAGCGCAGGGCAACCAGAGGTAGCTGCGGCAGCACTGGCACAGCCACTCACTGGAGGGAATGCCCCGGCAAGGGTGAGTGGTGGGAACTGCGGCAGCCAGCAACTCTCACCAGAGCTGGCTTGGAGGAGCTGGAGCACTCACCTGGAAGCAGGGACTAGGCTTTGACGGTGACGACAGCCAAAGGTGGACCAGGATGACCTGCAGACGGAACAACGTAGCTGCGAGTACAAGAGCTGCGCAGAGGGAAAGGAGAGCTAACATCCCCTAGCTTCAGCATACAGACAGAGTTTGGATGTTATATTTCCTCCATTCAGGAAGTCAAAGTTATCAGCATGGAAGATTTTGGTGTTCTTGTGCTATAAAACCAGACAGCAACAGCTAAAATTTGGGTCTGGTCACTATTTATCTATATTGTCATCTGGGAGACACTAGATAGGGTGTAGGGCAGGTGGACCCCTGAGATGCAGGACCTGTGCTGTCTGTGTGAGAGCACAGAAGACCAGCTGCTCTATTTTCTGTAACAAAGACATGGCAGGAGAGAACTTACAGCACCCGTGCAGATGGACTTCAGCAAGGCCTTTGACACTGTCTCCCACCCCATCCTCATTAATAAAACTAGACGACTGTGGCATCGATGCGTACACGGTCAGATGGATTGCTAATTGACTGAAGGGTTGTACTCAGAGGATGGTGGTGGATGGGTCATATTCGACCTGGGGGGAAGTGGGCAGCGAAGTCCCCCAGCGCTCGGTCCTTGGGCCCACACTGTTCAATTTCTTTATCAGTGATTTGGATGACAGGGTGAAAAGTAACCTGTTCAAATTTGCTGATGATACAAAAATTTGGGGTGAGGTGGGCACGTTAGTAGGGATGGAAAGACTGCAGAAAAACCTAGATAGGTTGCAAGGGTGGGCTAACAAAAACAGCATGTGTTTCAATATGGACAAATGCAGGGTGCTGCACTTGGGCAGTAGTAACCAGCAACACATTTATAAGATAAGAAACTCCCTTCTTGAGAGCCTGGAGGCAGAAAGGGATCTTGGAGTCAATGATGACTCCAAGATGAACATGGGCTGACAATGTGAGGTCACGGTCGGCAGGGCTAACCCCAATTGTGCATCCACAGGTGCATCTCAAGTAGGGCCAAGGAGGTGATCTTCCCCCTCTATGTGACACTGGTCAGGTCACAGCTGGAGTACTGTGTCCAGTTCTGGGCGCCCCACTTCAAGAGGGATGTGGACAACATTGAGAGGGTCCAGAGGAGTGTCACCTGCATGATCCGAGGACAGCAGGGCAGACCCTACAATGAGAGGCTACAGGACCTGAACCTGTTCAGCCTTCACAAGAGAAGGCTGAGGGGGGACCTGGTGACCGTCTATAAA
>JAGPOW010003316.1:64448445-64463660 GCA_030014935.1 Caiman crocodilus
GTTCAGCCTTCACAAGAGAAGGCTGAGGGGGGACCTGGTGACCGTCTATAAACTCACTAGGGGGGACCAGAAGGGTTTGGGGGAGACCTTGTTTTCCCTAGTGCCCCCCAGGATAACAAGAAATAACGGCCACAAGTTGCTGCAGGTTTAGATTAGAGTAAACCTGCAGAGTAGGTTTAGATTAGACATCCATAAGAACTACTTCAGAGTCAGGGCAGCTAGGATCTGGAACCAACTTCCAAGGGAAGTGGTGCTGGCTCCTACCTGGGGGTCTTTAAGAAGCAGCTCGATGCCTACCTGGCTGGGGTCACTTGAGCCCAGTTTCCCTCCTGCTCAGGCAGGAGGTCAGACTTGAAGATCTACAAGGTCCCTTCCGACCCTACTTCTATGATTCTATGCCCGAACCAGGAAACTGTCTACAGATTGGAAAACAGACACACCCTCTCCAGACAAAAAGTCCCACTGGTCCTCAAAGGACAAGCACAGAAGGTTACAACTAGTTTTTGCCATTTATAAAACAATCTATGTGCCCTGAATTTCTGCTGTTACAGCAGTTTCTAAGCACTTACACCAGTTTATGCAATGTCTGTACCTACCCTTAAAAAGGCATTTGAGTGGCTCAGTGCACAACCACCCTTCCACCAGCAGGTGTCCTGAGGACATACACATAGCATGGCTGGCCAAAGGCTGCAGGTCCTTCTCTTTGTCAGGCAAGCCCCAATGAATGTCCAAAGTGAGTGGATGGTGAAATTTCTGTGCAAAGGATTGTTCTGAATGTCTGATGGATTTGTCCTGAAACTTCAAGTCCCTCTGACTCGGCTCACCCTAGTACCTGGTGTGGCAAACAGCCTGGCCTAGCTCCAGAGCAATGAACCCAAGGATGTGAGAGACCCTGAGACTGAGGGCATTTATACATGGGTGACTAGCATTGGCTTCACCACTAATGCAGTCACCACTCAGATTACCCTACCTCTTCCCCTGGGTTTTATCCATTTAAATTGCAACTAAGGCAGTCCAAACCCAAACTGACAAATCTTCCTTCTTTATACATTTTGATTGATTGCAGGCCCTCACCTAATATGGACCCCACCTGGCTCAATCAACTTTCCCTGTTGGCAGTCTTCAATTAATTTCAGGGCCTTATGTAACAGTCTGAGCCCTGATCATTCAACTATCATTCCCTAATTGACCTTAATTAATTTCAGGGCTTCCCCTAAAACAATCAGTTTTCCTCCTAGTCTGGCTTTCGGTTAATTAAAGGGACTTGAGTTACATTGTCCATATCATTATCAATCCATTTCCTCCCTTGTTCAGCTCTCGATTAATCCCAGAGCCTCTCTTAACACAGCCTATGCTTTCCTTCTTTCTCTCTAGCTACAGCATGCATTCACTAGTGAGGACCGTGATCCCCTTCTTGCTCCCTAATTGTGGAGATGATTTCCTACTGGTCTGGGTACTCCACACCTCTGCATTGACCCAAGATACTTCCCCTTGCCTTCTCCCCTTTCCAGAGGATAAGCTGCCTGGTGCTCCAGGTTGCCTTCCCTTTAGAAAGGGCTGGAACCCCTTCAGCCTCATAGAAGCCAGTCCCAACTGTGCTGGCCCACAACGTTTGAGATACAACTCATTCAGCACTGGCTTAGCATTTGTTCATGGTCCTGGTATTCACTGTGGTCAAGCTCTCAGCTTGGGCTCATTTGGAGGAGCGAACATAACAGGCTCTAGACCTGACCCTCTGCTACAATATATCAAAGTATACCACAAGTTTGCTTAGTTTGTTGAGGTATATAAAGTTATCATAAGCCCATTATGCAGGGCATTTAATTGTACATCAAAACACAAGGGTAAATATGAAATGACACCACTGAAAAATCGCTGGTTATTCTTGGTTAACACAAGCAGAAAATATATAAGTTTAGTTCATTTTATGAGTTCCAGATTCTAATCTATCCATATGAGACTGAGGAAAACATTGGTTGTATCTAGATAAGCAGGAGCATGTTTCCAGTGGTACAAATAATAGTAGCACAAATTTGTGCCACTACTTTGTGCCTCAGCAGCTGCACTTTGTTGTGGCATATATTATCCCACTTTGGGCAAACTGCCCTTGCCCAGCTCCTCCTGGTTCTTCAGCCAGAGATAGCTGGAGGCTGTGGCCAGCATCTGTGCTGGTAGCACAATAAACTAGTGATCTGGTTGCATCCTGGAGCAACAGGTGCACAACTTGGGCAACACAGAGGCCTGGCCAGCAGTCGGAGCATTGCTCTGGAGGACCATGCCTCCATTAGTGTCAGCATGCCCCTTGCTTCCCCCTTTTTAAAACTTAATTAATTAATTAATTGAGTGCTTCACACCATTTTTTTCCCCAGCACTTTTTTTGCTACCAGGAAATCCTAGTAGCAAATTTTGCCATCACACTGAAATTTTTCAGCACGGCACATTTTAACATTCACCATGTGGTTTGAGGTGCCACAAGCTGCACAAGCCCCTGCTCATCTGGACATGGCCATTAAGTTTAAGCTAGCTGCAGGGTACGTCTTTTCCAATCCAGCAGAATCATAGTAGGGAATTTCTTGAATTGAGGTGTGCTGTTTTTTTAATTTTTCCTCTTCACAGAGAAATTAGCTAGTTCATACACATACACACAATTTGAAATTATATATAAATTTGAAACGTGCTTAGAATTACAAAATTCAGGCCTATGAAAGGGCCAGGTCACTTAGTCTTACTACATATAGGTAATCCCAACAGTGCAGTGACACAAGAAAATTGCACATTATAAGAAAGGAAAATATTTGTGATTCAGAATTAGATTATGTAGCTTCAGAGTAAGCCTCATGATCCCAGCCCCAAGCTTCTGCCATTATTTTTCCCCTCATAGTTATTGTTTTGTGTCTAAAATATAGAATAAAAGATGCTCTGAACCAGTGTTCTTTGTTTTCTGTGAAATGCTTAGTACCCACATGGATGTAGTAAAGTAATAGTCAGGGATCCTGGCTTTTTCACTGCTGAGGAAAAAATGCAGATGCGAGAAATGGAGTTTCCCTTTGCAGGCTGGCAAAATTCCAGCCTGCAAGGGGCAGAGGCTGGGAGGAGCAGGATGCAGGGGCCAGGGGGTGCTGCATGTATTGCTGAGGGGAGGGGAGCTGTGGTTTGAGAGCGAGGGGCACCAATTAGCCCATGCAAGACAGACAGCTTATTGGCAAGTGCTCATTGCACCAGGCAGGTACACCTACTCCCTGCAGCACTTCCTAGCCCAGTCAGGTAGCTGTGCAGACATTCCCAATGTATCTCTGTCGCTAAAAGATAGGAAGAGCACAGCTTCCACAAAGCACTCCCCACTTCAGCAAACCTGCTCTGAGGCCAGAGCAGAAGCGCTTATGGTACAGCCCTGTCAGATTTCAATGAAAATCAGTGAAATCTACTAGATACCTTGACAAGGATATGGACCCAGACAGGGACATGGACACAAAGTCATAGCCAAGGACAGGGCTGGAATTCTGGCTCGTCTCTCTTTCATGGTTGCAAAAAATAAACACTACTTCTGTCTACATCCCCTGTCCAGTTTACACCTACCCATAGGCTAGTTACCATCTCATCCACTCCTACCCAAAGTAAAATGCAACACAGACACCTATTTTGAAAAATGTAAATGCTTTAGCAACTGCATTATATACGTCTCAGATACACATCCCCAATCAAAAGGTGCGTACAAATCCCACCTGTTTGCCTATATCAGTACAGCATCTGAAAGTAATTGTCATAAACTATATGCATAGCTACAACGTAGATAAAATATGTATTATTATTAGACATTCCCTCATTATGATTTACAGTAAAATTCTACACTGTGTTTTAGCCTTGACAAAGACTTATATTACTGTTCTAGCTGCTGACCTTCTAGGGTTTGTAGCCTCTTAGAAGCACAATTGCAGAACAAATGGTTGCCATAATCGCAAATCAGTCACAGCTAAATGTATAATCAGCTTCACCTACCTGCTTATTATTGAAAAATGGAATTTTTCTCAAAAGATTTTTCAAGACTGTTGAAGAGGTTGGTACAAAAGACACCTCTCTAAATGCACCCAGTTGCCTCAATTCATTGTTTAAGAAGGGAACATTGTCTACCCAATTAAAGGCTATCACAAGGAGACAGTACAATAGTAATTTTAATATACTGTGAACTACATCAATTTAGAAGTACTTAATGTGGGAAATTGCAGTTGTTGCTGAAGAATCACACACAGAAATAAACTGAGTGCTATTTTACTGGGACAAAGTCTCTTGAAGTCAGTGGGACTGCTCGGGCCCTTTAAAGTTAAGTACATGCATAATTGTTTGAAGGATTGCAAGCCAATGTTATGACAAACATTAATTTGAACAAGTTTAGAGAGTATCTACGGAATTCTTTAAGCTCTTCAAGAGGAAAGGGGAAAATGTGACAAGATAATCAAACAGATGGCTCAAGGATTGGTGCTGTAAACAGAACATTGGAAAAGGGCTCCACAGATATCCAGTCTAGTCCTCTGCATTCACAGGCAACTATTTATCCAAAGTGTTCACAAAATCATCTACTTTTACCATATTCTGCCACATATCACAAGCAATCAGTGCCCTGTGAAGAAAATCTACAATGTGCCACAGGGAAAGAGCAGGGGTGACAAGGGTGCTGCCTGTGTCTTGCCACTACATTGACAGGGAATTTGTTAAGCTAATAGATGTGCAGACCATCCTAGAAAGCTGCCCAGGCCTAAGTCTACAAAGAATGGCAGATAAGCCTTAGGGTATTTGCTAATTTGATCTGTAGGGGGAAAAAAAATCCTTCCCAACCCCAAATCAGGCATTTGGTTTGGACTTTGAGGTCATATGCAAGAAGTCCAGCCCAGTTCCAAACTACTGATAGAAGGCATCTGCCCACCCAAGGCAAACTCCCATTTACAGCTCTTGCCAGTAATCCAGTATTTGAAAGGAAAGAAGAATGAAAGGGGAAAACCAGAAGTCATGTAAAGCATCCATAGAGGAAAAATAAACTTTTTGTCACTACAGGTGATTAGCAGAAGCCCTAAAGCATGGGATTACTAGAAACCTTCCACATGGAAACAGTCTCCTCTTAATCTCACCATAGAAATACCTAATTGTAGCAGGTCTGTGGCCATGGGGGGCAGCTGTGATGCCCAGCTCAGGCTCAGCTGCAGCCCTTGCCTTGAAAATTGCCCACCATGCCTTGCTCTTAATGAAGGTTGTAAAAAGGAGGCTAGCTGTGGGCTTTTTGTGAGCTCAAGCCTGTGTTGATTCTCACCGAGCCTTTCCTGGGTCCTGCTCAGTCACAGTCCAATGTAATGCCCCCAGACTAGCGGGCCCTCTCAACCAGTCTGTACCCCTTATGAGAACCACTAGCCTTAAGGGCTCCTTACCTTCCCTACACCATACCCCAATCCTTGTGAGTGTTCTCATTTTGTGATGTTGATGATACACTCAGCCCCCTTGGGTCTTCAGAACCTCCTGGTCCCTTACACATTCCCTTCCTAGGCTCCCAGACCCCTGGTCCTCCATGCCACCCTTTCTCCTGACTCCTGGTCCCCCTTGCAGCCCTTCTCCAAGCTCAGGGACCCTCTGGTCCAGCTTAGCCCTTCATTGGGCATCAGGACCCTCTGTGGGCTTAAAATAAAACAAAGACCACTTACCTATAAAAAGTCAGTCCTCCTCTGCCATGGAACGTGTCTCTGTTCCCAGGCCTGCAGAGTTGTTCATAGGTTGCAGTGCATTCAGGAACCCTGTTACCCAGAGCTCCTCACCTTGAGGCTGCTGGGGAGAGACTCTCTAACTAGATCAGGCTCTGGGTGTAGATAGCTCCAATCTGTGCCCTCTCCTAGTCATGTGAACCTCTGATTAGCTCCCTGCATCACCTGCAAACAGCCTTACAAGCTGCTACTTCCCTTAAGGGAGCAGACACATCCCAGTGCCCTGCTACACCGATACATGAATCTGCATGCACTTGGCAGAGCACTGAGCAGGGCACTGAGTTCTGCCTTGGAGCTGGGGCCACAGAGGCTGAGCAGTGCCGGTCTCCAGCTGACAACTGGAGCCACCGAGGCTACTGGACCCTGCTGAGCCAGATTGCACCCACATGATGTGACAGCTGCTGCATGGGTGCCAAGCGAGGCGGGGAGGGAGGGGGAATCCATGAGCCCTGCACTGCATGTGGGGGCTCTGCCATGAGCTCCCGGAGGCCCTGATCATGACTGCTGCATCCAGTGAGCTCAAGTCTTTTTTTTTTTTTTTTTTTTTTTAAGTGCTGGCAGGCTGAGGCCAGGTGGAGATTGGAGCTGGGCACAGAAGCCATTGTGGCTTCTCCCACAGCTCCCCTCTCTGGAGTAGAGGCAAGCACAGCTGGAGGAGCCACAGGAGATGCCCCCCATGGCTGCCCTGCCTGGCCCCAGCCTCCTGGCATTTAAAAAAAAAAAAGCCTCACATTTTGCAGCAGGGCAATCAGGGCTTCTCAGAGTTTGTGGCAGAGCCCCCCCACCTATGCAGCACAGGGCAGCAGGGATTGCCTTCACCCCCAGTTATGGGCAGTGCATGATGTCCCCATGTGTGCCAACCCACTTTTATTTTGTGCAATTTTTTTTGACCCTGGGATCTCTCAAGGTCCTTCCCTCACCCACCTCCCATGCTGCTACCTTGCAGTGCAGAGAATACCTGAATGTGTGGTATGTGGCGCTGTAGATGTGTCTGCAGCACCACATACTGCACGGCTGCATTTGTCTAGACATGGCCTAAGATTGTACTAGCCTTTTTACATCTGCATCACATTGGTGGCTCATGGAACATCTTAAAATTGATCAGTTTGCCCAAGTCCTTCTTTTCCCCTGTTTCTTCCAGCTCCAAATCCCCCACTTTATAGTAAGAGTTACAGGTATTAGATGTGGCATGACTTTGCTGTATTAAACTTCATACCATTTCCATTGCCAACCTTATGGAGAGTTGTATGGTTGTCATCTGGCTCCCTTCAGGGACTATCCAACCTTTATTATAGCCCCTGTACTAAAGCTTGTCTAGTCGGTATAGAGGATCAGGACTCTGTGATCACTCCACAATGGGGACTGTGGGATTAGGGAATGTTTTCCCAATCCTGGGATACCAACGTGCCAAGGCTTTAAGAAACTGCTTGTTTGGCTGAGTTGTACCTGAGGTTTTCTGACAACCTGGCATACACAGCTTTGGGACCAGCCTTAATACAGTCCTGGGGCTGAACTCCACACTCCACTGATTCTAGGTCCCAGTCTCTGGACTGCACCAAAGACTTCACCTAGCTCTGTTGTGGTCCCAGGGCTAGGACTGCATCAGGTCATGTTGAGCTGTGGACACTGAGCTTTCAACTTGTCAGTGCAGAGGGAATCCAGGCTCCCCCTGGACTGGCAAATAGCAATTGTGTGATTTGGATCTAATCCTTGATCCCAAAATTTCACATCCCACCATAAGGAGGAATAGCAAGAGGCATGATTGCTGGAATCAGAGCTCAAATCTCATCATGCTATTAAATGTTTACAATAGGCCTGATTCTTCTTATTGAATAGTATTCCAATCCTTCTCTGCCTGGAGCCCTCTAGCTTTTACTGAGGTGAAATGAAAATGCTAAACAGAACCCCTGAAGAACACCTCTAGAAACCTTTCATCAGTCTGATAACTTTTTTCAACATAATTGAATTAATGAATCCCTTGCTTACTTCAGACTTTAATATTAATCTCCATCCTCTCCCACTAGCTAATAATGTCCTCTGAGATGTACTGCGATTACTTCTCATCCTTCGTGGGTTTTCATCACCAGTGAAGAAGATTATGGGATGTTATTTATTCATTGGAACTTTGATCACTGGGAAGAACTTACAGAAAAAGGGAATTTATTTGTCAAAAAGTTTCAACTGAGTATCTGGGATGCTAAATTGCTGGGACTGAGATTGGCACAACTGATCCTTTTGAACTAGGATATGGAGACAAGAGGATTGGAAGACTCCTACAATTTTGATACCTTGTTTTAATAAACAATTAATGAGGAAATAGAAACAGTTAAAGGAACATCACATGCTTGGAGTGTGGAAAGCAAGAAGAAATAAAGTAGTTCAGGGAAGCCAAAAGACAATAAAATAGTGGAAGGATTATAACTAATTTGGCTAATTTGTTTATAAACTAATATAAGACGTGTGGACAACAGTATGAAGAAATCTGACCTATCCATGTAAAATATGAAAGCAGATGTGGATAAAAGAACCAATTATGAGTGGGAATACAGATCTGGGTCTTTTATTGTTCAAGAAAGATAAGAATAATGATGAAAGAGGTAGATTGATGCTCCAAATCAGTGACATGGTAGGGTAATAAAAAGAGTGGCTGAAAGGGGAAAGGCATATCAGTTTGGCTCAAAATCATTTGGGAAAGGAACTGTTAAAGCGATTCTACTGGGAAAATGTTTGGAGGTCTGCTATAGATGCCGTTGTCAGTTTTAGGTATAGTAGAGATCTCTGTAATGTTATTAGACATAAAGATTCTTGTAAACTGTGTCATTATGGAAGACTAACTTTCCAAATGTAGATTAGAAAACAAATGTTGTTTAATCATGGTTGCCTGAAGGTATTCCTGGATTTGATAGCTGACAGATTTATTCAGCCAATTGGCACAGTGACATCATAATGTAATGGTGTTTTAGAATTTCAGAGATGGTCTAATAATGAAATTTGGCGTTGTGAGAAAGGAAACAAAATATATCTTTGCTATGTCTTCTGATCAATGGAAAACCCACTGCTGCTGATGCCACGGGCTGGTGGTTTTGGTAGTTCTGATATGGTACTAGATGGGAAAGTACTAGAGAAGATAAGGATTGGTGCAAAATGCACAAAATAGATAAGAAACTGGATAAATGGGAAGCAATAATAGGTTGTTCTGAAAAGAACTATTGGGCTGCAGAGAGGTGAGTAGTGAATTTACTCAAGGATAAGTCTTGAAATGGATCCATTTTAACATTTTCATTAATGATCCTGGCCTTAAAAGTAATAGTGTGGTAATTAAATCAGTTGATGGCACAAATTTAAAAGGTAGCATTAGTAGAGGGAAGGGTCAGAATATCATACAGGTGTAGGAAATTTTGGATGACTTTTGAGGAATGGAGTAATAGAAGTGGGATTCAATTTAATAGTGCAAAGTGCAAGGCCATGCTGTTATGGATTTATAAGGATTTCTCCTATAAATTGGGAGTTTTTCTGTTAGAAAAGACAGAAAGATTTCAGTATAACAGTCAGTCACAGGACAACAGCCTCTAATTCTTCAGAATACCTGCAGTGAAGATTAATTAGAAGACAGAATATAAAATTGAGTAAAAGAAAAAGAAGGACGCTCAGACTGGTATTGCTCATTCATATATTTCACTAATCTGTAAAGGGTCCCTTAATTCTCTGATGCTATTCATATGCTCGCCTACTGGTGAGCACAACCTGCTATTTCTCCTACAATCATCTCAATGGTCTAAATAAGCAGACACTAAACTTTCTTCTTCAGGGCTTTCTACTCTGAAATTTATTTTTATCATTAAAATATCTGTCTGCTCTACATAATTTTTCATTGTTACTGTGCATGGAATTACAGTAATAATACTTTTCATCTTATACAGAAAATAGTGAGAACAATTGGATTTAACATCTTCCATCCAGTCTGCACTTATCCCTTAATATTCTCCCATTTATTGGTCAAGTGCACAAACTACTCACAGTGACTAAAGTTAAATTATAGAAAACTATAATTGTAGTTAGTAGCATTTCCTACATCATTAAACTGACTCCCGTTTATTACTAACTTCATGGGCCGTCCACTTTGTATGTTGCTTTCATTAATAAAGAGATTTTTTTACTTCTTTATGCAAATACTGATGTGCTAGGTTTATTAACTTTTCCTGTAAAACAATGGATTAATGCAGTTTTACACACTTCCTGTTATGTTGGTGTTATAAACAGTATCTAAATACAAATGAGATTTTCTTTTATACCCTTAAAAAAAGATTTTATCAGGTTATTTACTAAGCACACACATATTACTTTTTTTATTGAATGCCATTTTGCTAAACATGTAAACTTTACAACTTAAAACTTTTATATGAATTGGTATTTTTTGTATCAAAGATTAGAACAACATTCCAGTACAACTGGATGGAAGTGTTCGGTTTTGGGATCCACAGACAGATTTAATTTTTAGAGAGAATATTACTAATAATGTTTATTACATCTTTATGATATTGTCACAGGATGGGGTCTTTAAGGATGGCTGTGTTAACCTTAGGGCCCCTCGACTGCGCCAATTTGGCCCTCTATTTTCCCTCTATTTTCACCCGCCATGTCTTGCTGGAATAATTGGCATAGCAAGGCTGCCTTTAAGCCTACCTAAGCATAGTTGTAATGGATTTCCCTGAACCCCTTGGGTCCCAGACCCCTCATGAGTCCCGTTTCAAAACAGATGTCCCAGGACACCCCAGCCTTATAGGCTATATGCATGGCTCCAGCTGCCCCTTTACCATACCCCAAGCCTTGAAGATGGTACTGGCGTTGTCTCACCTAAGCCTCACTGTAATTGGCCCCCTTGTCCTCTCTCCCTGGGCTCTCCTCAGCCCTGAAAAGTGCCGCACCCCCTCTGGCGCCAGAGTCTATGCTGCCAAAATGCCATGCCCCCTCTGGTGCCAGGAGTCTCTGCACTCCCAAGGGGGTCTATGCACCCCAAAGTGCCTCACCCTCTCTAGTGATCATTCTCTGTTTTTTCCTGATTTAACCCCTTCTGGAGTCTAAGTCACTGACTCTGCCTCACACATATTTCAGACTGAGTTCCTGGCTTTTTTTGCTTTCACTAGCTCTGGCTGGACTCTGGTCTTTAGCACCCACCCTTAATTTTTTTTCTGTGCTCTGTGAGTCTGTTCTTAAACACTTTTAGAGATCTCTTACTTTTCAGCAGGTTTCTAGATCTAGCAATTCTTTTTTAACTCTGATGGCAATACTTTTTCCAGTAGCTCTTTCTTGCTAATAACTCTCTAGAATCCCAATACTTTCTTTTTCTGGTTCTTACCAAACTTTTAGTTTTTCTTTCATTAACAGATCTTAACTATAACCCTTTCTAGGTTACAGGCTTCACAATTTGTTTTCATCAGTGGCCCCTTCTTGCTTTGCTATCTGTAAACCAATCCATCCAAGAAATCTTGATTTCTCTCTCTCTTTCTTACAGCTGCACACTTTGTGCTGGCCTTGCCTTCTACAAGCTAAAAACAGTCTTTGTCTCTTTTCCTCACAGACACATAGTCCAGTAAGCTCTATTCTAGGTTCCCCCAAAAGACCACAGGTGACAAATTGCACACTACACACAAGTCCTTCAAAAACTGTTTTTTATCTTAAAAAGGAACCTTCGAACTATGCCTTTGCAGAGAAAAAACAAAACATGCCTCTGATAAGCGAACTGCTCTTTCCCTGCTCAGAGTAACTCAAAGTAATTCTGGGCACTGATCTCCGTTTACACAGCTGTACCCTGATGTTTCCCAAAACAAGCCATTATGCTCCTGTAACAATCTCTATCTCTTCTAGGCCCTTCACTGTTCCTGGAGAGGTGAAGGGGAGAACCAAGTTTCCCCTTACACAACCACAAATTCTCTGCCACTGCCTGATCAGACGTCCAATAACATATTTTGTCTCTTTCTGTGCTACTGACTGCTTCTTTTTTTTTTTATTATTATTATTCTTGGCACACAGGATCCCAAAGTATCTGTCTTACATTTCTTTAAATGTTTTTGATCTCTTTGAAGCTCCACTGCTTGCATAAGACTTTACTTTGCCATAACTGGCACATGTAATTTACACCTTACAAACTTCACAGAAAGCACACAACTGCTCTTGTAACTATCCATAAAAGACTAACCTTTCCCAAGGACCCTGTCATTTACACAGCCTTTCCAGCAGAGAGATAACTTTTTCTGCTCGTTCTTTGCTTCCTATTGCAAACACAATGGGAGGTTCTTACTTAATCCCAAGTGGACCACAGCATGTACTTATGTCCACTACTCTGCCTGACCCAGACAAACAAAGTTTTCTGGTCAGCAGTAACATAGTATCATAGTACCTAGGGTCAGAAGGGGCCTAGAGCAGGCCATCTAGTCTGACCCCCCGCCAATTGGCAGGAAAACCATCTCTCCTGCACAAAACTTACATCCTGAGTCACAACTATCATACAACTTTACCTTACTACAAATTTTAGCTAACCCCTCTAGTTAGATCTTTAGTTAGATGGAGGAACAGATTTGTAGTAGCTTCCCATAAAAGCCACATTGCTGCAGCCTCCTTTTTCATGGAGTGTGGTGGTATATTATATCTCTGCATATAGTTCTTAAATTTGGCTTCTAAGTCTGCAATGGTATATGCATCAGATACTGCCTGCTTGGTCCAAGGACTATGTCCAAACTGCTGCAGCACTTGTTTTAAAAGACTTATATCTCACAAATATGTAAGCAGGGGATCTCTGACATCTTTTACATCTGCTTCACTCTTTACTGTGAAGACTGCTAAGCCTATAAGGATGCTGTGGGTTTTTCTTCCTAAGGTGGAGAACCTTGCATTTACTGGAGTTCAACACCATCAGATTGTCATCTGGCCACTTACTGAGCCTGTCCAGGTCAGCCTGGATCACCCGCCTGTCTTCTGGTGTGGATGCTTTGCCCAAAGTTTGATGTCATCAGTGAACTTGGCCAGTCCACTTCTGACACCAATGTCCACATCATTAATGAAGATGATGAATAACATGGGTCCAAAGACAGAGTCTTTGGGGACCCCACTGGTCACAGGACACCATGACGAGTGACTTCCGTCAGTTAGTACTCTCTAGGTCCAACCATGGAGCCAACTTTCCAGCCAGTGGATTGTGGTGGACCCAAGGTGACAATTGGCCAGTTTCACCAAGGAGTGATCATGGGATACCAGACTGAAGACTTTTTTGAAGTCAAGATATACGACATCAATCTCTTCTCCCTTGTCCAGGTGATAGGTCACGTGGTCGTAAAAGGAAATGAGATTGGTCAAGCAAGACCTACCCACAACAAACCCGTGCTGGCAATCCCTTAAGATGTTGGCATTGGCCAGTCCCTTAGGGATGGCCTCTTTAACAACTTTTCTAAGATCTTCCCTGGTGTTGCAGCGCACCTCTCTGCACCGCTCCATGTGAGAGGAAAGCTGCTGGGGAAAGCCCCAGCAATGGGATAATGAACACAGTTGAGGGTTGCTGAGGCAACTGAGGAGAGTCAGCTGACCTAGGGGGCAGGGCTTGGCTCCTATAAAGCCCAGAGCCACAGTCAGGCTGGCAGTTCCCTGCCAGCAGCCGGAGGGGCAGGAGCTCCCAGAGACAGAATGAGAGTGCAGCTCATGAGAGCTCCAGAGGCCGGAGCAACGATGCTAAGTTGGAGCCAGGAGGCTTATCCCATTATGGCCAGGTGCCTGATGTTTGGTTATAGCCAGGAGGCTAGTGTTATGTTTTGTTAGTACTGGATTACACCGGTGGTTTGGGCAAGGCTGTAGGGGAAGGAGAAGGCCTCAGGGGAATCCCACAGTAGTGTGGGGATCCCGGTGCCAGTGGGGCGCAGCAGCCTCAGCAGGGACCCCAGCAGTGTGGGGATCCTGGTGCCTGGGAGGGAGCAATTCAGCGCCAGTTTGGGCGCAGCAAACCCCACAGAGGGGGAAAGCACTGAAGAAGCCCAGTGGGGCACAGCAAGTGCCAGAGATGGTGCAGCAACACGAGGTGCAGAGACCCCAAGCCCATGAGGGGCAGTATTATTGAGAGGCCCGAGAAGGGGCCGTATTGAGAAGCCCATGAGGGACAATATGTGAGAAGCCCTATTTAGGGGCAGTATTTTAAGGAGCCCATGACGGGCAGCATTATTGAGAAGTCCTGTGGGGCACAGCGAGCCCTAGAGAGGGGAGCGCCATTTGAGAAGCCCAGAGGAGGGGCAGTAGTATTGAGAAGCCCAGACGAGGGGCACTATTGAGAAGCCTAGACAAGGGGAACTAAGAAGAGCAAGTCAAGGAGCGGGCACCGTATTAGGCTAGCATGGCAATAGACCCCAGCCAGGGGCAGGGTCCTGCAGTGGGCCCAGAGACGGGGGTTAGCAGCACAGTGCCTCCTAAAGAAAGGGCAAGAGCTGGGGTGGTCCCCTGGTTGAAAAGGGGATAGTAGCACAGTATGCCTGGCCTAAGAAGAGGGTAGTCGTGCGGTGGGCCGAGAAGACCAGGGGCTCGCTGGGTGGCCCCAAAGAGGGGCAACATTGATGAGACGGCCCACGAGGGGCAACATTGATGAGCAGGCCCTAGAGAGGGGGCGCTGACGGGAGGCCCAGAGCAGACGAGAATATAGAGATGGCCCGGGGTGCCTGGAGGGCACCCATCATACAGGGGACCATTCCGGCGGGTCCGAGAGATCACAGGGACGAGGGTCCCAATACGCCGCGCCCAAAGCAGTAGAAAGCAGCCTCCCATCTTATACTTATTAAGAACAAAGATATGGTGGGCGAGAATTGAGGGTGCCTTGGGCCGGACTTGGCACAGGTGGAGGGCCTTCAGGAGATCACGGTTGTCCTGCAGGATGCCCCCCTATCACACCCGGGATAGAAGTCAGGCTGATGGGCCTATAATTAGCCGGATCCACTTTCCTCCCTTTCTTGAAGATAGGCACCACATTGGCCTTCTTCCAGTCTTCGGGCACTACACCAGAGCACCAAGAGTTTTCAAAGGGGTGTAGGGCTGGCTGACTTGAAGATATCCAGCTTCTCAAGATGTTCCTTCACGAGGTCGGCATTAATGGAGGGCAGGGGATCACCCTCACCCAGACTTCCCTGTCTCGTAGCTGGTATAGGTGTCCCATGGGGCTGATGAAAGACTGATGTAAAATACCCATTTAATAGGTTGGCTTTTTCTTGGGCGTCAGTTGTCCGTTGCCCCATCTGGTTTACCAGGGGTCCAATGTTGCCCCTGCTTTTCCTCCAGCTCCCCACAAATCTGAAAAAGGACTTTTTATTGTCCTTGATGCTGAAAGCTAGTTCGAGTTCAGTTGCAGCTTTGGCTTTCCTGGTATGCTCCCTACAGGACCAGACCAGTGCAGAATAATCCTCCTTGGGGGTGACTTCCATCCTCCATCCTTTGTAGGCCTTTCTTTTT
>JAGPOW010003316.1:64463760-64486091 GCA_030014935.1 Caiman crocodilus
TAGATTGTGCATTGAGGATTGCTCCCCTGAGGAGCAACCACTCTTCTTGAACTCCCCTCTCCCTGTGGTCATGGTCCCTTAGGGCCTCACTGACAAGCCACCTGAGCTTGTCAAAGTCAGCTTTCCTGAAGTCAAGGACTTCTGCATCGCTGACTGACTGGCCAGCTTTTCAGTGGATGGTGAAGGTGATCAGCTTGTGCTTGCTGTCACCCAGCTTCCCATCGATCACTAGGTCACCAACTAGGTTATCCCCAGTAGTCAGTACCAGGTTGAGCAGTGTTTGCCTCTCATTGGCCCATAGACTTCTTGAGTCAGGGAGATCTGTAGTAGACTCCCACCATTGTGTCCCCTGTGCCGTGTTCCCCACGGATTTTAACCCAGAGGGTCTCCAGTCATCCATCCTGGTCGCCAATATCGGCTTATAGGGATGTGTAGCTTTCCTTAACATAGAGGAAACCCCCCTCCCCTTTTAGCTAAACGATCCCTCCTGTACAGAGTATAGCCATCTATACCCATGGTCCAGTCATGGGTGGAGTCCCACCAGGTCTCCATTATCCCTATGACATCATAATTATTTGCATTGAGCAGGAGGATGAGCTCCTCTTGCTTATTCCCCAAGCTCCTGACATTTGTGTACAGGCAGGCAAGTGTCCCCTGGGGGGCTCCTTCCTTGCCCACAGATTTTACCAGGGCTGGGGCAGGGGTGGTCTCCCTTAAGTGCTTTGACCCCCTGGCTTTGCAAGGATTGCTCAGCGGGCCAGCAGTGGCGGTAGTCCCCCTGTCCCTCAGTGGGCTTAGTTTAAAGCCTGGTGGAGCAGGTCAGCCAGTCTGGCTGAGAAGAGCCTCCTTCCTAGGGGGGAGAGGTGGAGGCCATCTCTTCCCAGCAGCTCGCTGCCTCTCTCGCCAAAGAGCGGGCTGTGGTCATGAAAGCCAAAGCCTTCCCAACGACACCAGTGCTGCAGTCTTTGGTTGACCACGTAGATCCTCCTCTCCCTCCTCAGCCCATAACTTGAGACTGAGAGGATTGACGAGAACACCACCTGTGCCCCCAGTCCCTTTAGCGCCTCATGACCCGGCTGGGAGCGCACTGAGCCATGTCATTGGTGCCCAGATGAATAAGGAGCATGGGATAGTGGTCTGTGGGTTGGAGAAGCTTTGGGATCCTCTCTGCAATGTCCTGGATGTGGGCCCTTGGGAAGCAGCAGACTTCCCGGGCTAAGGGGTCAGGGCGGCAGATTGCCCCTTAGTCCCCCTCAGGAGGGAGTCTCTCACAACAAACACCTTATGTTTTGTCTTGGGGAGAGCAGGGGCAGTAGCTGCAGTTGGGCCCATGTTGCCTGTGGGAGCTGGCAACTCAGCAGGCTCTGCTGGAGCAGCAAGAGGTGTGTACCTATTGTTCAGCTCTGGTAGGGCAGGGGCCTTGATGCGGCGTACCAGAAAGGTTAGCCAGTGACACCAAATTATGGGAGAGTGTGGTTAAGGTTGAGGACAGGCTGGGGATATAGGCTGACCTGGACAGGCTTACAAGGTGGGCGAATCAGAACCTCATGATGTTTAACATGGAGAAATGTAAAATGCTCCATCTGGGGAGAAATAATCCACGACACACTTACAGGCTTAGCGGTGCTACACTTGCCAGTACCACAACTGAAAGGGACCGTGGGGTCATAAGAGACCACAGAATGAACGTAAGCCACCAATGCAAAGCTGGCAGAGTGAACAAACACTGGCATGCATCTATTGATGCATCTCAAGCAAGACTAAGGAGGTCATCCTCCTGTTCTACTTGGTCTTGGTGAGACTGCAGCTGACGTACTGCACCCGGTTCTAGGTGCCACACTTCAGGAAGGATGTGGAGAAGCTTGAGAGAGGCAAAAGAAGGGACACATGTATGATTAGAGGTCAGGAGAGCCGGTCATACAAGGGGAGGCTGAAAGATAAGGGACTGTTCAGCCTGGAGAAAAGAAGATCTAGCGGGGACTTGGTCGCAGCCTATAAATTTATAAGGGGCATACATCAGGGCCTGGGGGAGCATCTGTTCACCAGTGGAAGACAAGAAACAGTGGACACAAACTGCTCGAAGGTCACTTCAGGCTGGACATAAGGAGAAACTTCTTTATGATTTGAGTACCCAGGGTCTGGAACTGACTTCACCCAGAGGTGGTAAAATCATCTACCCTGGAGATCTTTAAAAAATTACTTGATACACACCTTGCTGGGGTCATCTGACCCCAGCAGTTTTTCCTGCCCAAGTGCACAGGGGCTGGACCCGATGACCTTGTGAGGTCCCTTCCAGCCCCTAACATCTATGAATTTATGAATATGTAAGACTGAGATGGGATTTAGCAGCCTTCAACTATCTGATGGGTGGTTCCAAAGAGGATGGAGCTAGACTGTTCTCAGTGAAGTAATGGTCTCATATTGCAACAAGGGAAGTTTAGGTTAGATATTAGGAAGAACTTTCTCACTAGGGGGGTAGTAAAATACTGGAACAGGTTACCCAGAGAGGTCATGCAATCTCTATCTTTGGAGGTTGATAGGACTCAGCTAGACAAAGCCTTGGCTGGGATAGTCCTGCTTTGAGCAGGGGTGTGGACTAGATCAGTGTGGTTCTCAACCTTTTTCTGTATCAGGATCCATTTGTAAACATCAATGGCCAGTCCCAACCCAGTCCAATCCCATGGCTCTGCCAGTGCCCCTCACTCCTAACCTGCTGTCCCCACCCCCAAGTCCCAGCCCCGAAATGTGTGGGGCAGGGAATGGGTGTGTGGTGATGGGGGGGGGAGAGTGTGGGACACGGGGAGCCCCAACCAACCCCTTACAAGCTGGAATTCTGCTGGAACCCACGGTTTCCCAAATTTTTCTCCTTTAAAGAAGAATTCGTTTTTAAAGTTTGTTTAAAAAAATATATTAACATATATATTGGACCAGTGCTTTTCATATATTCATGTATTGAATATATTCTTGTGACCCACTTTTTGGTCGCAATACACAGGTTTAGATACACTGGACTAGATGACCCCCTGAGGTCCCTTTCACCCCTCATTTTCCTATGATTCTATGATTCTGTGTGTAATTTCTGTATAAAGATAGAGTTCTTTTTAGACAGGAAGAAGAGGAAATAAAGCAAGATAATTGAGTGAGACTTGAAATAGATAGAGAAAATAATGCAGAGAGAGGAAGACAGAGGGAGGAGGGAGAGATAACAAATTAGATAAAGGTATCGCTTAAATGAGAGAAACAGAAGCGGCAGATAGATCCAGAAGTCTGAGAGGTAAATTTTTCATATATATTTCTTTGAAAATTGGGGGAACGGATTAAATAACTTTATGAGTATTTATTTCTAAATACTTTCTAGCACACTCCACACACACATAATTTCCATCTAAGCCACAAGAATCATCACAGAGTAACCAAAACCCTCTTGTGTGCTGTTGCCATAAAAAGACCTCATATTATTTTGGTTTTCTTATCTTATGTAGATTAGCATTTTTGTTTTGTTCATGAATTGCAGCCGTAGCCTGTAGCTGAAGATGCTTTTCCTTTTTACTAGAAACATTTATTAAAATATAATATGTTCAGTTAATTATATTTATTTTTCCAGAGCAAAGCGGGGAGAAACACTGTTGGTGCCAAATAAGTAATAAATAACAATAAAACGGAGACAATTTTAAAGTAGATGAATAAACAGGAGGTTGTTATGGAAATAGCATGATAAATATCACTGCATAAATGAAAAATGAGCTGAAAATGAACAG
Source organism: Caiman crocodilus (assembly GCA_030014935.1). NCBI lineage: Eukaryota > Metazoa > Chordata > Crocodylia > Alligatoridae > Caiman > Caiman crocodilus. The sequence goes on from JAGPOW010003316.1 coordinate 64,467,519, forward strand.
AATGAAAATCGTTCTTTCTACTATTTTTACTGCAACCTCACTAATGTATTATCCTCTCATAAGAGACTTTGGATCAGATAATCTATTTTTTTTCAATTCTAAACTGCAGGTTTATAAAAATGAGGCATATTGCCTCTATGAAAAAGTGTTCATGATTATGATCTATTCAGCAGGGATTGCAATATAACATCCATTTACACCTCTAGCCATGACTTAATTGACAGTCAAACAACATTACATCTTAATACAATCTGAAAAATACAACCAATTTCCTGTTTGTATCTTCTTTTAATATATGTATTCAAATTTGTGAGGAGAGGTAATATTTATTAAATAAATCATTAACTATATGTTATCAAGAAAAAGAAAGTATTTTACAGAAGTAAATTGATTTACTAGATCTACATTAAAACTTGGCCTGTTTTGTTGAAACCTACAGTAAAAAATGGAGGAATAATTGCTAACTGAGGGACAGTTCCTGCTTCCTACCCAAAGGGGAGGCCATAAGGAGATTTATCTTCATTGCACCAACTACACCTTTCACTAAAGAGAGCACAGCTACTTCTGGATTCTACTGCTGATGGCATTAACTAGGGGTGCACCAATAGAAAATTTTTGGGCCAGATGTCCAATTTTTAATGGGTCATATCAGCCAATACCGATCCGATTCTGACATGCAGCTGGGCAGCTTGGAGAGTGGCATCCAGCTGCTAAGTTTGTTCTGGGGGAAGGATGAGAGGGGAGGGAAGGGGCTTGGGGGGGCCAACTGAGGCCCCCGTGTTGAAGGAGGGAGTGGAGCTGGGGCAGGGGCAGGCGCTGCAGAGCCAAGGCAGAATGAGAGATGGAGTTGTGAGTGATTTGTCTAGAGGGCATGGGGCGCAGGCAGGTCCCACCGCTATGCACACCTCAGGAGGCATGAAGGGCATGTGCCCCCAGATGCGTGCACGATGGGGAGGGTGGGCTGCCACTGCAGGCTAAGGTTGGGGGCAGCACTGAACTCTTCTCAGCATGGGGCTGGGCCAGGCTGTGCTCAGGGTGAGCAGCAGCGGCACTAGGAGGAGTGGCTATGGCAGGGCCTGCACCCACCCCAAAATTCACCATAGCCCTCCTCCCAGTGCCACTGCTGCCTGACCTGAGTGCAGACCTGGCCACAAAGGCAGTCCGCCCTCATGCTGTGCACAGATCTGGGGGCATAGCCCCCATGCTCTCCTGGGGTACACTTAGTGGCAGGAGACACTCCCCCCCTGTGCCTTCTGGCCAAGCCACTCTCTGCTCCATCCTGTGCCCTTCCCCAGCTGTGCAGCACTTGCCCCTGCCCCAACCCTAGCCTCACTCTCTCCCTCACTGCAGAGGCCTCACTTCACGCTCTTTCCCTCACAACAGACTTACCAGCCAGGTCCGGCTGCTCTTCATGCTAGTGGACTAGGCTGCTGAGTGCCTGCCCACCTGCTGCACTGTGGCTGCGCAAACACAGGGCATTTATCGGTGGCATTATCAGCCACATCAGCCAAAAACAGTCGATTGTTAATACAGTCAATTTTCCTTATATTGGTGCCAATCTGATATGGGACCAAAGTATCAGTGCACCCCTATATATTATAAACCACTTTATAAGAGCAAGGCACGACTGTAATTACTGTCGCCGATGTGGGGTGTGGGCTTTAGGGAATAAATCTTATCCTCTTCATTCTGACTGGAAAGTCTTAGAAAGGTAGACAACATATTAGAGCAGATTCCGGTTGCTGTGTTTTATGAGTCTTGAATAAAAATAATAAAACATTCAGTCAGAAACTACATTATTCCTCATTGCCTTGTGCAGCAGGTGGGTTCAGACAGCAGACAGCTAATGATGAGAAGTGAGGAATCAGGGCCACTCTGAAAAATGCCGGATGTGCAATCAGGGCCATACTGAGCTAGCTGTTAATCCATAAATTTGTCTACTGAAAAGCATATCCCAGTTTTACCAAAAATATTGGTAAAAGAAGAGCTCTAGTATATTTCATTTTGGCATTATACAAAAAACAAATGATTTTTTAAAAAATGAATAGAGATTAAACGATATTCGCTTGCTAATAAATTTATACTGGTCATAATAGAATATGTTTATCAAGATTTTCTCATACTAGAGATTAATTTGGGGAAGGAAGGACCTTAACTAAATATGTATTAAACTTTATATTAAGGAAATGAACGTTATGACTTCGAATATTTTTACCACCCAAAGCAATTCACCAGTCACACGATAAATGATCCTGTAAAAAATTAAAGGCAGTGGCTGTGGTCTCAAACATGGGGCCTTGGCTTGCATGGTGCAGCTGTTCATCCCAGCCTGAGCACACAGCCGGAACGCAAGTGGCCAGAGGTCTCCATGTGGGCCTAGTCACCTAGTCACTCTCTGCCACTGGAGTGGTCAGACAGGGTCAGCTGATACTTTACCCCTTCCAGCGTAACCCCTGATTCAGAAGAGGAAGTTTCTGGGCAACAGGGCTCAATCTGTACCCAGGCTGCTTTGCCTTTACCTTGTGCCTCTACTAGCTCTCTGACTGATCCAGTTCACCCTTGGACTTCGTGACCCAGTTCACCCTTGGACTTCGTGTTTTGCCTGACTCTGTAGAGTCCTAACCATAGGCACTGACTTTTATTTTTGCTGGGGGAGGGAAGAGGCAAGGACGATACTCCCTGTGGTGGCACAGCCATAGCATAGCTGAGCAGAACCCATGGGGGGTGAAGGCAGATGTGGGCTGTGAGATGGCTCCCTGCCCTGCTGCCTTCCCCCCAGGAGCCCCATGGCAGCTTTGTCATAATGGGGCATCCTCTGCCCACCCAGCAGCAGCAGGGGGCACAACTCCAGACCATTGACCCTGCTGCTGCCAAGCAGGCAGCAGGCACTTTGTCACAGTGGTGCAGCTGGCACTGGGCTCCTTGGGAGAGGGTAGCAGTGCGGGGAGCCCCAAGCCTGCAGCAGGCATCCTGCATCTGCCTCTGCCCTGACCACAAATCTGGGGGACATGTGCCCCTCCAATCCCCCTTCTCTAGGCATGCATGCAGCAGCAGGGAGCTGGCCCCTTGACTGCCTCCCAGATGAGCTGCCCATGGTTCTGTCTGACTCCCTACCTCAGCCATGGGCGGCATGTACTATCTTGGCTGGTGAGCACCCCCAGGCCCAGACCCCACCCCAGTCCCTTCCTCATAGTGGGAGCCTCAGTCTGTATGCCCCCATAAACTTACCTGCAGGCAGCTGGGGATCTGCTCGCCAATGGTGCCTGGGGCTATATTCCTGGCCATGCACATGTGTGCACAGGTACATGGCACCCTGTGCTCTGCTCCCTGTAGCTCTTTGCAGGCTGGAACCCAGTGAACAGAAAAACCAGATCCTTACATGATATTGGGAATTCAAGACAAATGCTGTCTGGGAGCCATGCAGTCCAGGACCAATACTTGATGTTCCCATTTCAGGACTGTCCCACCCAATTAGGGATGGGTGGTCACCCTACCCTCTTCAAGGGGAGTTAGGGTCCTGGGGCCACCACATGCTCAGAGTCTTATGTCCTAAACCAAATCCTGACTTGATTTCCTATATACCTGATATGGCTCTCATTCCGATGTTGTGCTCTGCCCAGTCCACTAGCTTTCTGCTTCCTGACTTGGCTCTTCAGACTGAACTCTTGGCTTCTGGCTTCTTGGCTCCCCAGCACTCAGATTGGGCATATGACTTCTGGTTCTGGTTGCTCCCCTGAACCCTGACTCCCAGACCTGGCCAATGACCCAGCATGTCACAGGTATACAAGTAAAGAAGACCGTATAGTCTGTCATTGTAATGTATATAATATTTTCATAATTTGTACTCTTTGATTTAGGTCTCCTTGGCACAGTTTAAAAATAGTTGAATGGCTTCATCCAGGGACTCCTTTCTCCTGCCTCATCAAAACTAACAAATAACAATCCAGCATATGAAAACATTTGTAAGATTGCTCTGGTCTTTTGCTTCAGTCCTCCAAACCCTTTGGATCTAGGAAAAATTAAGGTGCCTTGCTGTAAGCCCTGAAGTCGGTCAGGCTTGGGCCATTACAGATATGGGTAGAATGAGGTGGCAGGAGAAAGTTCTAAAGGCACAACTAGAAAGGAATCAAGTTACCTTGTGTTATTCCATCTATTGTACATACTAATGACATATGTTGTTCTTGAGGCACTATATGGAACATTGTCTGCAGAGGTCTGTTTTACAAATATATACAATTTTATCATATGTTTTATTTTTGTTTAGTGTTAAAGCAGTTCCGCCATCTGAATCTCTTGATTTCACATGCCAGAAACCAGGTCTCTCATCTTCCTAACTCTCTCATATTTCTTTGAGCCAATGCTCTAATATTGTAGATAGTGGTAGTTCCTAAGCTGCCTAATAGTGATATAGTATAGCATTTGCCTGCGTTGGCTTGCAGAGTTTGGGTAAAAGTAGAAGAGATGATAGAAATAAGTAGGCAAGAGAATGCCATAGGCAAGAAGATCTTTAGAAGACTTGAGAAAGACAGGTGTCTTAGAATGAGCTGCTGGGTTCAGAAGATTCCCTGCACTTGAACAAAGGACGTAAAATGCATTTTCTCTGGACCATTCCCTGCCCACCCCCTATACATCCAATTTTGCATTGCTTCTTCCCGCAAAATCCCCAGTCCCTCCTCCATGGTCCACCAAGACCATGGCCCTGGGTCATCATGATCTCCCTCCTCTGGCCACCTGTCCATCCAGCATTCTATACACCAATCTAATAGTGGAGCATGGGTGCCCACTGGGGCTTGTGCAATATGCACTGTAGCATTGTATAAAGTGTCTCTTGTCAGATTTCCTAACGCCTTCAATTCAGCCACAGTGACACTTACATGTGCACCACCTTCATCAAGTACCCTTAATATCTATGTTTTCAGTCCCTTTTACAGCCCTTGTCGAAATTTCTCTGTCAAGGCACCTGTCAGAGCTAAACGGTTAAGAGGTGCCTTGACACAGCTGTGTTAGGCACATTGCGAGTCCCCGGTGCAGGGATTTCCCCTGTAAGGCGGGAAAAGTCCTTGGTGCAGAATCAGAGCCTGCCAAAAGCTTGCAGCTACACCATTGAGTGCATGCTTTCAATTGGCTTAGTGTAAATTATGCGCACGTGGCGGTCAGCAATTGGCTCACTGGCCATATAAAAGGCTTGGGTGATATCCACCCAAGTTGGAGGAGAGCTCGAAAACGCATAGGGAAAGATCCCCACGTGTACTTCGGAGCCATGGAGGGGCCTGATTAACCACCAACGACTCCCCGTCACGGTCACCACAACATACCCCATACCCCGTGTGAGTGTGAGCATTGGTGTGCCTGTCTACAGTTTTGTTCTGTCTACGGATTGTGCCTACACTGCATACCTCGTCTATACAGCTTGTAAGTAAAGTTTTTTTTGTTTCAACCACTGCTGCGTCTCATCCAACTAATTCCACTCTATCAGTGGCCCCATTCCGCTGACATTGCTCGGCCCCCACCGTACCCAATTCCGCTGTTGTGTACCCCCTGATCTCCTGGGATCTACTGGCTCCTGCAGGTCGCTGGGTGGTACGATCATAATGTACTGGTCATGCAAATACACATTGGCACTCCCCACTATCCAAAATCTCAGCACGTTCGATCTCATCACTCCATATATTCCCATCCCACTCTTCTGGATCTATCCACCGACCTTTGATTCTCGTAGCATCCCACAAAGGTATACCTGTCATTGCTGGAGCTGCCTCCGGCTCAGATGAGTGGGAGACCAGTTCCAGCAGGGAGGCAGAATCAAGTTGTTTAAAACATCTTAACTCATGTAACAGTTAGGGGAGGCAGAATCAAGTTGTTTAAAACATATGCAATATTGCTTCATTCAAATTCAGATGTCTACCAACGGATAGCCTGATCGAGCTGTTCCTGCAGATGGGCATTTTGTGTGCTCAGATGTTCAAGCATCATAAGGAGCAGCCAAGGGATGGTGCGTCTAGAACCACTCTCCCCCTCAGACTTAAGCTCCTTCTCAATCCACCGTTGCACCTTGGTGGGAGTTACAGGGCACTCCTCCTTACTCCATTAAACAGATGGACTCAATTTACAGAGTGCCTTTGCTCCCCATACAACCCGGCATCGGGCCAACCCAGCATCCTTCTTTCCGATCCCTCTCCCTTCTCCTTTTGCAGCCTCTTAAATAGGTCCATGCCAAACATCTGGGGAACCCCACTTCTAAAACCAATTGTCTTAGAATGAACTACTGGGTTCCTCAGCTCTGGCAAAAGTTCCGAATTGTGTGGCGCCCTGGTGCAGGCTATCGCATTTCTGGGATCGGGACATTCCGGGGCCAGGGGAACTATGCAGGGTGGCGGCTGCCACCTAGGGCTGATGTGAAGTGACTGTCCTTTCTGCTCTGTCCTATCACCTGCCTCTGTGAGTATCCTTAAATAAAGCTTTGCAAGGGTGAGAACAACTGTGAGTACATCCTTTGTTCAAGTGAGGGGAATCTTCTGAACCCAGTAGTTCATTCTAAGACAACAGGTCAAAAGAAGTGGGCAAGTGGTCACTTTGAATTTGTTTAATGTTTTTATAGTAGTTAGATCCAATTCCAAACAAACCATAGTTTAAATAACAGAGAGATGTAGGTATATTCATATTAGTAATGAATAACCTATTAATCACATTTTTTCAAGCCATATTTAGCAAGCTCACTTTTTGAGTGAGAAAGTATTCAAGTATAAAAATCGAAGTTCACCTCAGAATCTTTCTTCTTCAGCCTTGAATTACTGGTCCATCTGCAGATGAACCAAGAAATGCTTCTTTAAAATGTAATTTTTATCTTGGCAAGAATTCCTTTTTGCTAACAGGCCAGCCATTTCTTAGAAGCTTTAAAGACTATAGGATTTAGCAAATTTAAGATGAATTTCTTTCTGTGTAATATTAACAAGTTGATCAATAATGAATATGTGATTTTGTTTGATATGCTTTTTCTATAATTTCCCATAATACACTTACCGTGTATAATTTGATACTAATATTGCTATTTAGATTCATTTAAACTTATTCTCTTGAATACTTGATTTCAGCGGAAAAGGATCCTCAAACCTTCCTTGGTCCTTAGATCACCTCTTAGGGTCAACAATACCTACTTTGCACCTTTGTGCATGTCATTCAATAAAGCCAAAACATGATTTGATGCACTGATGCATGAAATGAAAACAATTATTAATGTTAAAGCCTATTCTTGTATAGAAACCATCTGTGATCTTTGAAGCTAAAGTTCCATCCTTCAAACTGTCATTAATGCTACTAAATAAAACTTTGGGGGCTGGGACCTGGGGGTGGGGGGTAGTGGGTCAGGACTGGCCATGACATTTGCAGATGGGTCCTGGTACAAAAAAGGTTGAGAACCTCTGCTCTAGGTGACCAGTAGAAGCCCCGACGTAAGGGATTAATACAGTATAACATGATGAAATAAGTACTGAAAGCATACTAAAAAGTCAAGGAGCAGGAAGATGAACAAAGGGAAACCTAATTGAGAAAATGTTATCATAATTGACCAGCCCCAAATCCTCGCACATGCAGAAATAGTTCCCTGTTACCATAAATAAAGCATGACACTGAAATGGAAACTCAGTTCAAGAAGCCGGGACTGTTGCAGAGCTACTCCCTTAAAACAAAATCACTCAAATGCTCAACCTTCCCCTAGAACCAAAAAGTCACCTCTTACCTAGATCCCATTTTCTCAGGCTTCAAATCCTGCCTTCATCATAAGTGAAGTCAGTCTCTTGCCACCAGAAACCAACCACATCTGCATAGAACCCAAAGTGATCAAGTTTCCTTTCAGTCTCCCACAGAGATATTAAACTCTTCAACCTTCATATCATGTGTTCTAGTTCCTGCTCCAAGAACGTCTCTATTCAATCATACTACCCAGTCTAAACATTCATCATACTGAAATAAGATTAAGGCATAAAGATGACAAGATACTTGTCTAGAGTTACAAAGTGAGTCTATAGCTGGAGATTTCTGGTCTACTCTGTTGTCCATTAGATCACATTGATCAATTTTAACAGGGGCTTAAATGTGAGTTCCTGATGTTAGACATATGGCTGTAGCTTTATAGGTTAGCCATATTTATTCCTTACCTTAGCAAACTTCCATAGCCATCCCGGCATGTAGGAAATTACTCAAGCTGCATAATTTGCCCATTACTGAAATATTTTGCATGGTAGATCCTCAACATATGTCAATCTCATGATTTCTAACCAGAGCGAAGTATGTTAATCCACAGACAGCATTCTTTGTATTATCTAAAAATAAGGCATTATTTTATCCTTTGGATGAATGGAATAATGAAAGGCTCTTATATTGAATGCTAATACTATTTCTGAACAAATTAAATGAGTCACAGGCTGTTCTCATTAGTGTTGTGTCATATGTACAGTGATTGTGTTCCTGACTTATTGCACATATCTACATGGTCATTAATGCGCAGTAGTTACTGCACATTTAATACTTGCTTAATGAAGTACTAACTAAATGCACAGAAACTAGAGCTACTGCACAGTTTTGCCAGATAACACATTTTTAGTCACACTACTGCGCAGCAGCCTAATAATATTGGGCAGTCATATATTAGCACTGTCCATGCTGTGATGCACTACTGCTCAGTGTTATTAGGTTACTGTGCATTAAGCATCTTGTGTAGATGCACACAGTAAGTGATGGAAGGTTTTCCACTTGGAAGGTTGAGACAGATCTCTCACATCCAAACACAGCTTAGTCCATTTAGGTACTGCAATGCCTGAAGAATAAGCAATTTGTCTCAGCAGTAGTGCAGGGAACCAGGATGTGGGTTAGCCTTAATGATAAGGCCACAAACCTGGAGAGTAGAGTCAGGGTAGCATTCTGAAAGTACAGAGGTAATAGCCTACTGACTCAGGGTCTTGCCCAGGGGGTGAAAGAGCCTTCCTCCATCTTGGTCTCACATAGCTCTCCCCCACTCACCTGCCTAAGTATGGCAGGAAGTAGACCCCTTTCTCTGTGTCCTACTGATTAGAGCACTTTGCTAAGTAGCAAACAATACAGTTTCAAACCCCTTTTTAAAGAGGGACCTAGAACTAGGGTGTTCTTTGCTAAGAATACTAGACTAAAGCAAGGAACTAAACTCCATTCCCCCTGTCTCAGATACAATTTCAGGATTTACCCACACTTATGCACATGCCTGAGGAAGCATATGGTGCTGTGTACTTGCCTGACCAGAACACAGCTCTGTTGAGCACTTGAGCAAGCAGCTACAGCTGAATCACAAACTGTTTCCTAGTCAAAAGCAGCAGTTATATAATTGCATAACAACCTGCTAGGGCACTTGCTCAGAAAATGGGAAACCTGGATTCTGGACCTTTTAAGAGATTCAAATCCACATCTTCCACCGCCAGAAAGAATGCATTAATCACCAAGCTATAAAGTAACCTGCATGGGAGCATCATGCACTGTTGAAATGGTACCAGGGGCTGCAGAGAAGAGCAAGTGCCAGGGGATGTAGGAGAGATGTAGGAAGGTTGGGAAGGTCAAGCAGGAGGGGAGGAAGCTGACAGGGGGGCAGGCATTGGGGGAGCAAATGGTCAGAGGGACAGATCATCTTCCCCCCAAGTGGGCTTGCAAGGGCAATGGACAGGGGGCAAAGTGCAAGGTGGCAAGGGGCAGGGGGCAGGCAACTTGACTTCCCTGATGCCTACTCCCTTGACACTGCTTGTCCACTGTAGCAGTGGGTAGATTAAGTAAAGATGACCCTTCAATAATTGGACTCTATACATGGAAAATTATAAGCAAATTTATAAATTTTCCACATCTGGACTCGAATTATTGGGGGCATCATCTTGGAGTTGGGTAAATACAGTAAATAGAACTGTGCTTTTTGAAAACCTTTTGAAAACTGTCTGATCACTGGTTAAATCCTGAGCCTTGTGCTCAAGAGAAAACAAATCTGCAAGTGCTAAACTAAACTGAGATCCACTGGAATATTTGCAAAGGAACTGCAGCCTAAAGCCTAGTCTTTAGGAGGAGAAAGATTGCGGGTTTCTTCCCCCAAAAAAGTGAAGCCAGAGACCTAATATGAAAGCAGGGCATCATCAGAGGCCATGAAGAGATTTGAGGTGGAGTAAACTGTGTTTAGCCACATGGTCATTGATAACTGTAATTTGTCTTGACAAAGTCATTGGCATCTTTTCTAACCTATTAAGATGTTGTTTCCTTACCTCTTTAATGTGTTTATAAGGCTTTTGAGGAGATTTCCTTAAAATGACTACACCATTGATTTTCATTGTTATTATGTTTCCTTAATCCTCTCCCTATTGTTTTCGCAACTTTAGCAATTGAATTATTCCTTTAAAACACACTATAATATCTCAACAAAGAATAAGGGTGAACAGAGAGAGTAAATAAGTTATTTCTTTGCTTCAAATGTTGGTAGAAGAGGATCACTTAAGGAAGGGTGGAACAAATCCTCTACACTATTTGAGGAAGTTGGAAATTTAACAAGTTGTTTTCATCCAGGAGCAATCAATTTCTTGTTTAATCTTATTTCCTGTGCTTCATTTTATTACACATGCTTTTTATTCCAGACAGTGAGTTTTTTCCAATATGAATGTTGTCCTTCCTAAGTGGAAAATTAAGAATCTCTGCAAGGAAGAAATTTTTCACAGCCATTTGTGAGATCAAGCTATGTCGCTCCTATTAAGTGCTACAACCAAAGCTGCAAATAACAATAACAACAGACTCCCAAGAGTCCTTTCTGCACAATGGATGGACAATGGATAATGACTGAGACTCTTGCAATGCAATCTAAAATAAGTTTCTTAAGTAAAAGAAAACAAATTGTTGTTTGTATTGCTGAGACACCATACCAAACATACTTGGCCAACCAACTGCGCAGTCAAATAAATAGACATTCTCTTTAAAATACAACTTATCTTTCTCTACATAAATATTTGAAATAAAATTTCCCAACTATATTGCTTTAACAGAGCTTACTTATGATGATGTATGTAGGTTAATTGATAAAAATACTCAGTTTTGTAGAACTGACCCATTTCTTTTATGTTCCAATTCAATAAAAGCACTTTTAAAAGTAGAGCATATGCACATAGACATAAAAAAGAACAATCTTAAAGCAAATTGCTTTTGACCTTGATGGCAATATCTGTAGTTTACATAATCTGTGGTAGTGAAAGTTGGGCCAGATAGCATTTTGTTTTAATTTCATTCTTATTTACAATTTCTGCTTCTTTATTGAGACCATAATATTTTATTTTTTTCTTAAGTATCTTCTATATTAATAGTGAATTACTGAATAACTTCATCTTTCCAATACTGTATTAAATTAGTGCAGCATTATCATAGATTCTGAAGGCCACAAGGACCTGTTAGCCTGAATTGATTCAATCTTTGCAGGTTAGTCTAACTGGCTACATTGAATCAGTTCACAACTACATTCTCTCTGGATTGAGAAAATTCAGGCACATGTGAGGAGCGGGGCAGTAAAGCAGCCTTCCCTTCTCTTCTAGCTGGTGGGGGAGTGGGGCACGACCAGGCCCTGGCAGGGCATTCTGACTAGGGAGGGGCTTTACCCCTCACCCTGCCTGCAGTCCCAGGCTTTTCCCTGCTCACTGCTCAAGGGGCAGGAGTGTTGTCAGCCCCTGCTAGTTGATACTAGCCCCTGCTGTTGTAGTTGATAACAGCCCCTTGCTGTTCATACTCAACTTTTCAATCTCAGTCTCCCGGCTTCTTCAGAGTGTCTGCAAACTAGGTGATTTCTAATACCTTTCTGTTCTTCTTGAAGACAGATTGCAGCCAGTTTATCAGCCCATCAAGCCAAGGGCTTCTTATCTGCAGGGTGCATTTGCATTGCAAGACACTAGCTGGTTGTCTTTATTCCAGTGAAATTGGAGACCCACATAGGTACCTCTTCACCATTTGCTAGCAGGGGGTGGGGGGGCATAGCCAGATGCAGGAGCCCTGTGCTGGGGTCCCTGCTGTTAGAGAAGGGCGTGAGGGGGGATCCCTGCTTCAGCAGCCAGCAGGGAGGGGAGGGGGAGGGGGAAGCCTGATAGCCTCTGCACTCCTTCAGCCAGCTGGAGCTGTGATAGCGCACTGGGTAAGAAGGAGAGAGGCAGGGGGCAACCCTGCTCTGCTGTGGAGCAGAGAGCCCCACTCAGCCCAAAGAGCATGCTGAGATGCTGGGAGAGTCTGGTTTAATTTAAACCAGCAAGGGTCTGGGGCAGACATTACATAAACTAGTTTGACCCAACACAAATCAGTTACATCTGATACTACACGCAACCAGCATTATGTCAAAACAATTTCAGTCATTTTCAGACTGGTTTATGTGCACTGAACATCTGTTCTGTTACATGTTTAAACCAGTTTCTGATCACATAAACCGGTTTATGTGTAATGTCTGTCCCTAGCCGAGGTCTTCTCTTCTGCATGACACAGACCTATTGAGCCTCAGTAGTGTAACTCAGCATGGGAAAGAGGGGCACCCACTCCAGGCACCAAATTAGAAAGAGTACCAGAAGGAGTACCCCCACCAGCAAAGAGTCCATGGTTTGGCAACATTGCCATACCAGGAACTCAAAAATAGTTGCTTTAAGAGAAATAGTCACAACTGTTTAAAATACTGATTCTCAACCAGGCACAGCACCCTCCAGTGCCTGAGATCCTTTCAAGGGTGTTGCAGGGTGTTACACAATATTAGGTATACAAACATGATTCACAAGATAAACCCAAAGATTTCTAATAGAAATCCACAGTTGTGGTCTTTCCAGTTCTTTGCAATAGAAAAAACATATTAGTTTTCTACATTAACAAAAAAAAAGAGTGAACACTAAAAACTGGCATTCTCCAAGGGGTGCTGCAAGTCTATTAAGGTTGAGAACCACTGATTTAGAAGTTTCCAGCCTTGGTAAGTCTCCTGTTTCCCCTCCCCGTCACTCTTGGGCCCATACTCCCTGAGTCCCATTCTGGCTTTTGGAACCTGTGCCCTCTGTTCCCTGCATGCCCCACCACCCCACCCCAGTTGCAGAACTGCGTGCTTGTCCCACTGTCTCTCAGCAGAATAAAGGCATGAGCATAACATGGCCTAGTATACATGGGTGACTGGTACCTCCTGATACTGGGGGAACACCAGCAGCCAATCACTGGCCAATGGCAAAACCAGAAGTGCTGGTGGCAAACCTGGAATTGCTACTGGCACTTCTCTTGGCACCCCCACAATCTCGGGGGGTCAGGGGTACTGGCCATTGCCCCTCATTCCTTGGCCGGTGAGGGCCAATCTCGGGAGGGCACATGCCCCTCCCGCCCCGTGATCCGCCTACACATCACCTATGTTAGCATACCTGCATCAGCTTAATTTATCTTGAATAGATAACATCAACATTGAAGATATAGAAGTACAGGTTTTAGCCTGTGATGCATTCTGGTTACTAACTTGGGCTATTGTTATTTTCACTGCAAATGTTACTTCTGATAGCTAAACTAACTCTTCATGATGCAAAGTAGCTATACCACCCAGCCTTAATTAAAATTCTTCAAGTGATAGAGACTCCAGCATAATCCTGGTATATTACTCCAATGACCAACTACAGTTTCTGTTAAATTTGCATCTTATTTCTTGCCTGAACTTGTCTAGCTTGTGTGAAACTCCATGTTGCCTAAACTAGATTATCCCATGTACTTGAGTTAGCCCATTTACAGCTAGTTTACATATTTTTATGTACATATTGGACATGTCAGCACAAGATGTTTACTGCGAAGCTGCCTAATTAGCTCCACAGTAAAGTCTCTGAGTCTACATGTGCAGTCCTATAAGGTCACAGTAAGATAATAAACAGTGCTGTAGGTTAATACTTGTCAATATAAGTACTGTCCTGTGGTGGCATTGTTTACTGCAAAGAAATTAATGTGTAAACACTGACAAGGCTGGTTGGGGCACAAGGCTGCTTCAGTGAGGAGGCTACCCACTGGCTAGTCTCATACTGAAGCACCCTTGTGTCTCAGCCAGCCTTTCCACAGCACATTAAACGGGGTTGGAGCAGCCCAAGCCTGGCAGGCTGACCCCCCTCCCCACCCTCCACCCTGCCAAACTCCTTGCCAGTCAGGGCTGCTCCAACCCAGCTCAACATGCTGCGGTCCTGGGCACAAGTGTAGATGTGCTCAGTAATCTGCAGTGTGGCTGTATGCTTAGGGAGATATGGTGCTGGACATAAGGTAATAACAGAAGAGTAATAACAGGAAATTAGGCTCCTACTGTGTTGTCATACTAATCTTGTGTGGATTATGGCTTCAGGAACAAGAAGAGCATGAGGCTGAATGTCTAATATTCTCCCCAGGAACAAGAGGAAAGCATACATAAAGAAGTGAAGCCAAAGCTACATGCCATTTGTATGGTGACCAGCACGCCTGACTGGAGACAAAAGGAAAAAGGTTTGTAGCAGATTAATTAACCCCCTTCAACTGTGTAATAGGGAAGTGATGGCAAAATTGTTCTTCAGAGCGTGTCTCCATAACACAATGTCTTCTGGAGCTCTTGCTGTGGCTCACACAGACTCTAAAAAACTTCCCTTTGCTCAGAGTCTACTGTCAAAATTGAGCAGTTAATGAAACACCACAGAATCCTATGACAACAACAACTTAGCCTTCTTTTCATTACACTTCTCAAATGGTGTGTCATGTCTGATTTTAGACTGGAAACTAGGCAGAGAAGGGATGTTAACTAGGCAGAGAAGGGATTCTGCCTCTAGGGGTTTTTTTCCTGTGAAAGTCTAGCATATTTATTTCTGGAATAATTCATCATTTTAACACTAATTATTTATCCCATTAAATAAGAGAGAGACAAGGGATGCTCTAGATATAAATGGTTTCTTTCATGTAACTCAAGCTATTACTTGGCCACCAAGTCTTTGCATTCATTAGTTCTTTTTACTGTAGAACTATTAAGTGATAGATCATATCCTTATTTTACTATAAGATTTTAAGGCTTGATATTTTGGATAAGTCTTTAAATGATATACAATTTAATATTGGCTATTTCACTCAAAGTTTAATAATCAAGAACAATATTATTCTGCATTCAAAATAAATTGCTGCAGACAATAAAGTATCTCAGAAAATGAATTACAATCTTCCCATTCCACTTAGAATTCATTTGTCAGATAGATCTTACATGTTCAAGTCCCCTGAAGCTCTTACAAATATTGTTGTTAATGGATTTCTATGGTCTAATAAATTGATAACCTTACAATGAAATAGGCAATCTACCTTGAAATTGAAATGCCACTAAGGCAAAAGGAATACGCACCTCTGCCAGAACACAAAAGACAACTAAAATACTCCTATGAATCTTAAACGCTTCCTTTGTATTCACTTACTAGTTCCTCTAAGGCAATAAATAGCCTTTGATACATCTTAGCAAATTGAAAAATGAACAAATACCAGACCTAAATCAAACACCTTAATGTCTTTAACCCCCTTTATAAAACAAAACACAACTAAAACTGAGGGGAAAATGTCAGAATGAGACTATAAAGGAATATACATTTCAATCATTCCCTGAATAACAATTAAATATAAAGCTTCAATGTTTTATGCAATTCATGCCATCCATCTCTATGTCATCACCTCTGAAGAACTCAATTACTACGTACTTGATCTGGCTGACAACCAGAAAAAAAAATTCATCTTTATTCTGGAATGGGCATGCCCTTTTGATGCATTTTCCAAACTGTCCTCCTCTCTCTCTCTCCTCCACTCCCCCCACATGGAGTAAGGAATCTTGTTAGGGAAGAGCTCTGCACAACAGATTAGATGTTACTGGATAGGGTTGGAACTGACCCCAGTGGGTCATCTAGCCCAACCCTACAAGCAGATACGGGATCTGTTGTTCCTAAACCATCTCAGACTGGTGCCTATCCAGTTGTAACAGGGAACCCTAACCCTGTTACCAGAAGACAGGTCAGGCCCTTTAGGGCTAACACTTTCTGGGCTCAGAGGGCCAGTAAGGAAGGGGTTAAATGCTGAGCCTGGCCAGCTAGCCAATTGACCGGAAGGGGCAGGCCAGGACTATAAAATCCGTGGGCAGAACAGCAGTAGGGGCCAGCAACCAAAGGGGAAAGAGTGCAACTCAGACCTCCATGGAGAGGCTTGGTGAGAGGTCTAAAGGCTGGAGGAGGGGACCTATGAAGGACCCCAGAGGGATGGCAGCAACCCCAGGAAAGACTGTAGTTGACAGAAGGGAGCCAAAGCATGAGGCCTGTGTAAATGTAAGCTGGCCTGCTGCCTTCTTTAATCACTGTTTTTGGGTGGCAGTTATTGTACATGTACATGACTGTTCATATTTCTTTTTTTTACTGAATAACACTGGTGGTTTGGGTGAGGCTATTAGGGGAGGGAGGAGGAACTCATTTTGGGGCCCACTACAGTAGGGACACAGGATTTTAGGGGCACTGACCTTGGCACCAGTGGGGGTGCAATCTTAAAAGGCTGGGGAGGTCTGGTGCACCTGAGGTACAACTGTTATTTTTATTTTTATTTTGGACTGAGAGAATACAAGTTCAAGGCCATTCCCCAGCTTTGGGCTTGTTACCCCCCCTGGCTCTGGGACCAGTGGCCAGGCTTCTAGGCCGGGAGGGCAGACTCCAAACTGGAGCAGAAGAGGGAGCCCCAAGCCTCAAGACATTAGAAAAAGCTAGAGCCTCAGAGTCAAACCCTGTCTGGTGGGTTTAAATGGGAAGGCCTACCTAGAGAGACTGGGGTCAAGGCCCATGGAGATGAAAGGCCCCAACATACAAAATACAATGGGCAGTCTCCTGCTTACAAGAACATCAACATAATGATTTCCATCAAGACATGGTACCCTAGTGGAGAGTGGAACATAAGAACCTTAAAGAAGACTCCAAGGGCACCCCACGTATTTACCCATTCTGTACATGTATTTTTGGTGCAGATTAACAGGGAAGATGGTGCTGGGGAGGGCAACCTGTTACACCAGTCCCCCCTGAAAACCTTTAATTAAAGAGATTCCACAACTTTGAACAGTTTGTTCACTTGTTCCACTGCAATACAATTCCTACAGTTGGGATGTTTTTGCTGAGATTTAATCTATACCTATTTTTCAGCAGTTTAAATCCATTATCTTGCATCCTCCCTTGTGATTCTTCTCTTGTCTATGACAGCTCTTTAAATATTTGAAAATTATTCTCTTTAACCCCCCCCCAACCCATCTCCTTTTCTCAAAATTAAACTTAGCCACTTCTCTTAATCTTTCTTCATGCAGTTTACAACTGAGCCCCTGTATAATCTTTGTCACTTGTCTTTGCATCCTTTTTTTAGTTTCTCTACATTCTTCTTAAAATGCAGTACCCAGAACTGGGTACAATACTTAAGCTACAGCCTAACCAGCAGCAAGCAGAGGGGTGTTATCATCTCCCACATCTTGGATACAATACTTCTCTTAGTTCAGCCCAAAATAGCATTTCCATTTTTTTTTTTTGAGATAGCATAAAATTGCTGACTTATGTCCAACTTACCCCAGATCCTTCTCAGCAGTGCTACTGTCTAACCAGATTTACCCATTCTGTACATGTGTTTTTGGTTCCTCTGGATCTTAGGGTCAGGGCAGCTGAACATAACAACATATTCCCTCTTCATTTGAAGTAGTGCTGTTGCTCAAGATGTACAGACAGCAAGCGATTCAGAATGCCTACATGTTGAGCAAATTTTGCTCCTTTAACTGCAAGAAAACTTGAGTCTGTCTACTGTTCACAGACTGCCTGCTGCACTCGGAGCCTGTAGAGGAGCAGCTGCTGTTTGGTGGCTACTCCTCTGACATGGATGGATCTAGAATTTTGAAAAGGGGAGTGCAAACGATGCAATCGCATATAAAAATGCACCACATACCACAGATGCACACTTTTTTTTCTCTATTTAAAAATAAACTAGAAACCTTACTAATATGTGAGGGGCCTAGGGCTGTATTATTTCTTTTAAGATTGAAGCAAAATCAAATATAACTTCATTGGAATGAGTTAAAACTACAGGGCTATGAAACAGGAGCTACATTCCCAGGAGCAGCTAACAGACAGCAAGGGATAGCTTGATTGGTGGAACATCAAAACCATTGTAACCCGGCCCAATAGTTGCCACCCTGCCCAATATCAGGGATGGTGTGGTGAGAGTGGGGCAGGGCTTCTGACCAGCACCAATTTGCTCTCCAGCTGCCCTCCCCCTCACCCCCAGCAGCCCATAATCCCAAGAAGGTCTAACACTTCTTGGGACCACGGTCTAACTGATTTAACTATTTACACTGTATTAACAAAACAAGAATAATAGGAAAGGTTATTTACAAGTGAACTTAAATGGCATAACCAGAATCACAAAACAAACCAGAATGCATTAGTCAAGCCTTGCCTCAAGAACCACAGGTAGGGTAACTGGCAGCTTTCAGCCACTGCTGAGGTGCTACCACAAGGAAGCAAGGTGGTCACTCCCTGCAGCTCCAACAGGCTT
>JAGPOW010003316.1:64486191-64556509 GCA_030014935.1 Caiman crocodilus
CAAGAACCACAGGTAGGGTAACTGGCAGCTTTCAGCCACTGCTGAGGTGCTACCACAAGGAAGCAAGGTGGTCACTCCCTGCAGCTCCAACAGGCTTCCTAATAAGCAACAGACTGCAACAGGTCACTTAACCTGTTGCACTTGTAAGTAACTTGTAAATACCTTACCCAAGTAAGGCACTTGTAAATAACCTTTCCTATTATTCTTGTTTTGTTAATACAGTCTGGTCTGCAGCAATCAAATTGTATCAAACCCCAACACCCCAAAGAGGATGAAGGGTGACCCTCTGTGGCAGCGAAAAAGGCAAGCAACAAAGTAGGCTCCTGCAGCAATTCGCTTGACCTAAGCATAAAGCTCAGGGACTCCATCCAATGACCACCAGCTTCAGAATAAGGGACAGGACTGAGTCCCTTGTGGGGTACCCAGTGGCAGAGGTCAGCAGCACAGGCAGCTCCCAGAGGTCATTGCTCCAAACCCCTGCTCCAGATGACTGGCCAGATACTCCACACGCCTTGCAGCTCGCCAATCCTGCTCCAAACACCAGCCTGCACCCCGAGCTCCTGGGGACCCTCATCCTGGCGCTCTATTGCTCCTCAGGATCCCAATGCCTTGCCTGCTGCTGTCCTGCTTCCCTGGGGAAGGCAAGGCATTTCCCCAACTCACTGGCCCAGCTCCCTGCTCCAGATAAGGATGCCACCTGCGCTCCTGGCCGCTGCTGCTTCTCTGCGGGGACAGACTACCATCCCTAGGTTCCTGAAAACCCAGCATGTCCAGCACACTGCGATAGGGCCTTGGGGCACCAGCTCTCTGCCCTATGCCCTGGCTACTGTGCCCTCTCTGCTGCAGGGCTGGAGGCATGGCAAACTGCTGCTGACTTCTCCCAGGGCCTTCAAGGCTTTTCAGAGGGGTCTCTCTGCTTCCTCTGCTGGGTCAGCTCTCCCCAGCTCTTCTTGGGCCTCCTGCATCATTCCCCAGAGTCACCGTCAGCAGCCCCCACATACCAGTTTGGCTGCTGCTTTTATCCCTTCTGGCAGTCCCTCCCTGGCTTGCAACCTGACCAACCAGGGCTCAGGGTGGCGGGCCGCCAACTCCAGCCATCCTTCTTCCATGCGAAAGAAGGGGTTTTCAACCCCCTCATTCAATTGGCTTCTCCTCTTCCACAAGCAGGACTCCCCTGCTCCACCCCTGGAGTTGCTCAGAGTTCACCGACACTGTTTCTAGCCCAGGGTAAGTATCTCAAGCCAACCCAGTGAGCCAACATTGGGAGTCTGTTACACCATGAAAAACAAACAAACAAAAAAGTTGTGGTATGCAGAGTTTAGAAGGGATCATAGAAGGTGGATTATAGTAAGCCATGAAGTCAACTGACTCCATCTGCACTAGCTGACTAAAAATACTGCTTCTACTGTCAGGGAGTTAATTTTAAACTTTGGAGCAGAAATTAAAAGCAGGTGGGGTGCAAGTGCACCAGTGCACCCTCCCTGGATCTGTCCTGTCTCTGATGCCATCAGACAGGGTGAAAACCTTGTCCAGTCTCCAGACTTGCTACCAGAGGCTGCCTCTGGTGCCTCCAACCCCACAACAACTATGAGTAGCTGGGAATCAGTCTAAAATGGTGGAGGACTTGCTTTTTTCCAAATACTATAATGCTCAGTGAGGTGTGGACTTTGTTAAATAATGACCTGGTTCACAGGATGTAAGTAAGCCATGCTACGTAAGGAAAAGTTCAAAAGATAATAGTTTTTTGGTGTGTGTGTGTGTGTGTGGGGGGGGGGTTAATAATAAAATGCTGGAACTACTGTTTCCTCAAAGTCTGTCCATCTTTCTCATTTATTGTTTATAATGCAGATTTGTACAAGTTTCTGCTTTCTGGATGTTGGCAGGTATGGAACAAGATGGGACCAATTATCTTTTCATCAAGTACAGTGTTTCATGAGGTATTCTGGATAGTAAATATTGAATAAACGCCAGGGTCAAGGCTGCCTATAAGTTATCTTGTCACCATCTGGCAGGAAACGTAATACAGATGGTTTGAACCCATCTCATGTGGGCTTCTTATTGACATTAAATCAAATGAGGAAAATTAAGAATCCTGGGGCATTTGTAGATGACACTTTAAAGCAGGTTAAATGCCTTTATTTTTTCCCCACCTGGAGCCTGCCTGCCTGACGTGACCTGGAGCCTGCCTGCGGTACTTTCTGAGAGTGCCTGAACTGGGTGCCTGTGGGTAGGTGCCACCTCTGGGGAGGCAGGGGTGCCACTGCCATGGAGGAAAGCACCAGTCACTTCCCTGCCCTGCAGCTTGGGGACTGCTCTGCCCACCAGCAGCTCACTCCCCTTCTCCGCTGCTGGAGAGGCAGGTAAAGATCAGGCTTCAACACTGGTGTACATGACACAGGGGTTTACTTTGCCCTAAATTTTAAGTGGTGTTGTTAAAAAAACACTGCTTCAATTTAGGGAGAATTAATCCCTTGTGTTGTGTACAACCCCCTCTGGAGCTTGTCTACACTTTCATTAATGCACAGTAGTTACTGGACATTTTAATTAGTTACTGCATATTTAGTTAGTCCTTCATTAAGAAAGTACTAAGAGTTATTGTACAGTAGTGCCAAAGCATGGCTTTTTAGTGATGCTAACTGTGCAGTAGCCTAATACTACTGTGCAGTAGCAGAGTAGCACCTTTTTTGCCTGGCACGCTACTTTGCAATGTTATTAAGTTCCTGTGCATTAAGCGGCTTGTGTAGATGTGCCATGGTCAACTAAACAAATACTTAATTTGAAAATACTAGAGCAGCAGTTCTTAAATGCTGACAGATTGTGCACCACCAATTTAAAATGATACAACCTTAAGTACAACCAACAAATTTGTCATATAAAGTAATTTTAATAAATCTGTTTAATGCAGACAGCCTGTCAGTGGTATGCACACCACGGGTGGTACATGTACCACAGATTGGTTGCTGCTACACTAAAGAGAGAACCACAACCAAAGTCTATTAAAAATGTCTTGAAAAAAGTCTTATCGGCCCAAGAGAGCAATTTGTATAAAAGAACAGGGCACAAATATTGATAAATTATTTTCCCTCAGTAGCATGCCAACATGCCTTCCTGTTTATGTGTACATGACAAGGGGACTAAGGAACCATTCATTATAGCACTGAAATATTAATGAACTATTTTAACAGTATAAGCAAGATTATTTTCACAACTGAAAGGAAATATTTTGGCAGTTTGGCTTTCAGGCATTCCTTGTGATCAGATAGGTAGTTGATGGATCTAGTTGCTTTAGATGCCAGCCATTTAAAATAATTCAGCCTATCGTATCACATCTTTTCAGGTTCATGGTTATCTGAATTTATCTGCTGCAGAGGGAATGGGAATCCTCTCAAGTTTCTAGATAGTAGTCTCCCACTTGGATTCATGCAGACCACGTCTACAGGAAAACACTGCTTTTGACCTGGGCAGCAGCACATATGACTCCATGAAATGTTTATGAGGATGCCACTGCCAGGAATGGTATAGAGCAGATATCCAATTTCTGAGTGTGTGGGACCTTCAGGGCTCAGCCACGTGCTGCATAAGCTTCACAGCCCCCTGGCTGTGTGCCAGTTGCACAGCTTTGATAGAGTATAGACAGCCTCCCACCAGATCTAGTAGCTATTAATGCAACGCATGATAGAACTTCTGTACACCTGTATGGCTGAGAAGATGCAGATTTGCTTCCATGTTGTTGACTATTACTTTAATATTATTGTGGTATTTGGGCACCACTGAGACCAGCATCAAGATTCTTACTAAGAAAAAACTAGTTTAGTAAACCAATAAATGCTGTACAAGCCATGAGATTTACTCAAAAGCCTCTGTAAACAACTTTGGCTTGCACTGTGCTTTGAGACATGTCTGTGCCACCTCCATGCTGTGCCTATTAGCATCACCATCAAGCGAACCACATCCATTCACTCTTCTGCCCCTGGACAGAATCCCTAAAACGATGTTGTGCAGCTGCCTCACAGTAGTACTGAGGGCAAACACCAGCCCCACTTCTAGGCAGGCTTATTGGCACATACCAGTGCTGTTCTAAAGTAGCAACCTTACCTCATTCCTGGACTTGGTTCTTACACAGGGGAAGTGGAAGAAGATGGGTTATTCTCATGATAGTGCTCCTACTTCTCTCAGTCCCCTGTAAAGGACCCAACTATCAGACTGTAAAATACTGGAACAAGGGTCCTCCATCAGTCCTGTTGAAGTCAGATCACTTAGTGGTCAAGAATGTAAGACTCATGGGGCTAGACCAAGAACAACCAAGAGGGATCCTGGCTCTACTGCTCAGTAGTTACAGGGCCCCCCAGGAAAGCAACAAGTTTGGTCCCTGATGCCAGAATTATTTATCTTTTTTAGCTAATGACTCTCATGTAAATGAACAAATAGTTGTGCTATTCTTCTACAAAATGTGAGATGGGGTTTAATTCCCTTGTGCTAAGGAAAGCCCTGAACTCACATCTACCACTAGATTACCTGCACCCAGGTAATCTTGCAGTGCTATAGCATTCTGGATCCTGCTTGAACATAAATACTAATGGTCATCCCTAAATGAGGCACTTAAGTTCCAAGGTGGAGTTCAGGTGATCCCTATGCCTAACATAACCTACTGGTTCCCTCTAGACATCTCCCTGCTCAGCACATGGGCACGTCAAATCACTCTTTTGAGGCACCTAACTCCCATTCACTGTATGTGAGTATGAATCTTATGACCCAACATAGTCTAGGTAGACCACCCTGCTGGGGCAAACTGCCTACTTTTTAAGCAAAATAAACTTAATCTGAGGAAAACTTTGAATTGGCCTTCAATAAGTTGTCCAAGGTACATAAGTACATAAGCAATAGGAATTGAGCTCAGAACTCCATAGTGCCAGTCCAGTCTCTTCCTGCACAAAACTACATGATTCATATTCAGGTCTGCTAACAGAGCCAACCCTAGGGGGCTGCAGGACCTGGGGCAAATCAGCCTGCGCAGGGCCCCCTTAACATTTTTATATAATTAAAAAGAAGCTCATATAATTAAAAAAACCTCTTCCCAGTCACAATCAGTGTTGCTCCATCTACATGCTGAAACTCATTGGGAGGGTAGGGGCAGGGCTGTGGCTCCCAGCTCAGTGCTCCCTGGCTGGGGCCGGGGCCAGAGCCAGGAGGTGTGGGCTGCAGAGCAGGATGGAGGCTGCAGCCCTGGCCCTGGCACTGGTGCTGAATATGCTGCTACTAGCACAGCCCACCCAGGGGCAGCCAAGATGAAACCCATGCCAGTTTGGGTTGGGGATGCCCTTGTGGCAGGGGGCCTCTAGCCAAGCCAAGCCACGGTGCCCAGCAGCCTCACAGGGGCTCTGGGACAGGCTTTTCTTGCCGTGATATCAAAGCATGAGGACTGGGGTGATCACCCCGATTCATAATACTTTAGGGATGGCCCTGCCTGCTAAGATAGCTATTAAGAGGCTACTGTGAGCTTGTTATCCATATTCAAGAAGTGACAAACTACGTATGAATCATAGGCTTCAAAACTATTTATTCACCAGCTGCATTGCCTCAACTGATATTCCTCTCCATTCGTTGCTATCAATACTTTCTGTTGCCAACCATGACCTTTTCATCTCTGTCTCGAGTGGGCTTTGCCCATGAAATTTTAAACTATATCCCTATATATCTAAGGTGGTATGAAGCAGGAAGAGGGAATAATCCAGATTCAGTGAGAGGAAATATATTTATGCTTAATTTGATTTTATATAGCTGCCAAAGATCTACACAGAGAGAGACAGAATTAAGCCTGCACCACCTGCACTGGGAGTCTATTCCCAAGTCTGGTTACACAAGCTGTGAAGTTTTTCCTTATATCTAGTCTGTAACCTTCTTCTAGTTTACAACGGTTGCTCTTGGTTTTACCCTGGGGTGCTTTGGTGAATAGTTGTTCACCTAGCCCCTGATGCTCACCCCTGGTATATTTGTAAGCTGCCGCCAAATCCCCCCAAAGCCCTCTCTTTTCTAGAATGAACTGTCCGTACATGTTGAAAAATATAAACATATATCATTCAGTAAACAGAGCACTGATTAGAAACTAATTAGAACTGAGTGTTCTGTACAATGTATAATCTGTGATTTTGTGTTTTCATATACAAACAGTTGTTACAGTTCGAAGGTCAACATATAACTAGCCAAGACACCAATGGCAGAAGCACTAATTATTTTTAAACATACTCATAGATACTAAATTGGTTCATGGGCTTTTTAGTATTTCCTCATATATTTCTGATAAATGGAGCAACAGGTCTAAAAATGGATCAATTCCTCGTGCTCTCTACTGCACTGAGACTCTTCCCTTTAGCCTATTCTAGAATGTTTTTAGAGTCATTTTAAATGAGTGAAATAATGAAATTCCTAGGACTTTTTTATTGCTTCACTAATCTACAATCTAATACCATTGCTACTTAATCTGTTAGTGGGAATTCTGCTGAGAAGGCCTCTCTCCATAGCAGTCTTCTTTCTATTCCCCAACACAATCCCATCTATAGGTTTGGGGACAAATAAAATGTTTCTTAGAAGATGGGAAATAATAAAACCAATTATGATCCCAATTATAGCCATAGCAGCTGTAATGCATCACTGAAGATAAATTAGTATCCATCAGGCAGCAGACAGACTGTATAAAAGTCCCAGATGCACCACAGGAGCAAAGAAACAACTTTTGAGAAAAAATGAATGTGCCTTTAAACAACAATCTCATGATGATGTTATTGTGGCAGACATGCCACCGTCTGTGCCCCTCTCCAGAGATCTGTCTCTGCCAGCGTGAGAGGCTGGTGTTGAATCCCTCAGGGCGAGGATCTCCCTCCCTTGTCTACATGAAAAAAGCCTGGTGCCTCTGAAGCAGATGCTCTGGTCAGCTGGCGGGCAAAGCCCTGGTCACCGCCCAGGTAGCCAGTGATGCTTTTTTAGATTGGTGGGCTTGTGACCAGCACTGGCAGCTTCAATTGGATCGGGCTGCTGAGGTCAGAGAGGTTATTTAAAGGCCCGGGCCTGGAAGAAGGCAGCCATTAGCCATGCGGTCATCTACGTGAGTCTGAACCTGGCTCTCTCTTCATAACCGCATGCTCCAAGAGTGCCCTGCCACCAGAGGAAAACTCCAACCACCTCTGGATGATCTGTGTGAGTAAGCTACTTGAGATCTCACTAGATATTTAACTTACAGTAACTCAGATGCGAGATCAAAAGGTTACCTCAGCCATGCTGGTTTGCTCTATGGGATTCCTCTGATATTCCTCTGAGATTTCCATGGTACTGCTCTACCTTTTACCCTGTTTCTGCCCTACCCCTGTAATTAATAAAGTTCTCCTTGTGACCAGTGTGGGAGACTTATTGAGGGGTGGATCTAAATTATGCCTAGGAGGCCCCGTATGTCTGCGGACTAAGGGAAGCTTCCCTAATAAGCCCCTGACTTGGGGAAGTGCCCCAAGTGCCTGTATTGGGTCTAGGACCCAATGAACGATCAGGCCTGTGTTCTCCAAGGTGCACAGAGCGAGAAGTGAGTCCAGAGCCTTGGATGGTGGCAGCGGGAACCCCAGGCTAGCAGGTGTGCTCCAGAGAAGGGGTCGGCTGGACGGGAGTCACCCCAGGGAGGGCACTCAGAGCCTGGAAGGTGGTCAGACGTAGTGAGGTGGGTGGTTTAATGCAGGAGCGCCCCCTACTAGTCCACCACATTTATGACACCATGTTTCCTGACTCAGTGCCGAGGTGCTATGTAGCTAAACACAATATGTGATGGAAAGGATGCTTTCAAAAAATCTCATTTTTCTACCTTCATAGGACAATTGCTGATAGCTATTAGGTAAAAAGGTTATCATCATAAATGAGCACCATGTGTAACCACTATCAGTGTTTCAGCCTGAAGTTGGTATGTTCTGAAAAAAAACAAAGCAAACAGCATTACCTCATTTCAGTCTGGCAGTATTTTTCAAGATCTATCAGAATATGTATGAGAGAGTTGTGTTGCTGGAGACTCACTGTGTTATTTTATCTCCTCAATGACTTCTTTGCTCTAAAGGCACAATCGAGACCAGACAGGCACTGCCTTAGATTATATCTTCATGTTTTGTGTGTCTTTCTAAAATGTAATACTGAATTTTTATCAAAACTTTGTCTGCAAGTGCCCTCACTGTGTGACAGGAATGCCTGGTTCTGTGTAGATGACCCCACCTGCCCTCTCCTAGAGGTGTATCTTGCAGCTCACGAGCAGTAACTGCTTTCCCACCTGTGGCAGGGCACTGTGTTTGCCTGCCACTTTAAGGGCCTAGATTGGATTCCAAACCACATCCCCTAAATTCCAGAAAAATTCCTTATCCACAAAGCAGTAAACTGTGAAAGGTAGGAGTCACTCTTGAACTCCTCCTGTTTAAGCTGTACCACTGCACAGAGAAAAGAAATAGTCACAGAGCCAGAAGGAGAACAAGATGCATGAAATAGCCTAGGTATGCATGAAATAGCCAGCTTACCATCCCCTTTTTCTGACTTGGGGGTGAATGTTCAATGGCGTTTGGTTGGTAAATACTAGTGTGTAAAACAGGGGTGGACAAAATATGGCTTGCGGGCAGGATCTGGCCCACTAACTGATCGGATCCGGCCCACAGGC
Source organism: Caiman crocodilus (assembly GCA_030014935.1). Lineage (NCBI taxonomy): Eukaryota > Metazoa > Chordata > Crocodylia > Alligatoridae > Caiman > Caiman crocodilus. Next base: position 64,494,863 of record JAGPOW010003316.1, read on the forward strand.
AGGCGCCACCAATTAATGGTATCTGACCCTGTGGCTGCTGCTATCTACATGGGGCAGAGTCCTGTCCACTCCCATCTGGGGCAGTGCTGCTGTGCTTGCAACCTATCTCAGCCAACAGGTACAGCTTTCGGGCAGAGCTGTCACTGCTGCCACTGACCTGGGAACTGCTAGGCTTTCCCAACCTCCAGCCACTCCTCCTCCTACAGGTGCAGGTGGTGAACTCAGACTGGTGGGGTGGTGGAGCGTTCCACGGGAGCCGGGGGGGGTGGGGCAGTTTGCAGCTGCCTGGGCACTCTGGCCAGTAGCAGAGAGGCTGCAAATCCCCCTCCACTCCCATGGGACACTCCACCTCCCCCTCATTCTGAGTTCACCAGCTCCTCCTGTCCCTGCTGCCGTGCTCCAGGCAGCAGGTAGGGAGGGGAAGCTGAGGCACTGAGAGTAGCCTCCAGGCTCTGCCTGCAGTTCACTCTGGTTCTGTTCCTGCATGGCTAGGTGGGGGAGCTTAGGGATGGGGGAAGGGATGAAAGAGCTGGGCTGCTCACAAAGCCCTGCCAGGCAGGCTTGAGACAGACAAGGAGAGCCTGTGATGCCAGGCTCAGCTCCCTGTCCCCACCTCCCCTCTCCTAGAGGTGTCTCTTGGAGCTCATTAGCAGCAACTGTTTTCCCACCTGTGGCAGGGCACTGTGTTTGCCTGCCACTTTAAGGGCCTAGAGCTGGCAGCCACCAAGTGCCTGATGAGGGCAGCCATTTTGGACTCAAGGGCTGTCTATATAAACAGGGCAGTTTGGCTGCTGGATATGAGACAACAGCATTGCTTGGTTGGAGGGTTGCTGAGATCATTTGGAGGTAAGGGAGGAGCTATAGGGGTGGTAAGGAGGCTCCTGATCCTGGGCATGTCCTAAAACTGCACCCTGCCAGGAGTGGGTGGCCTGGTGGGGCTCTCAGTGGTGCAGGAGCCCCCAGGAAATGCCAGACCAGTTACCACCCTGGTGAAAGGTGGGTTGGGGCACCTTAAGCCCTAGCCCCCCCACAGGGTGGGTAACCCCTGTGTTTGTATGAAGGGTCCAGAGGGCAGACCCTGAGAGAGAGTGAGGGGCTAGAGACCTGACCCGAATGAGAGTACCCTCAATTGGCCCATGCTGGGACCAGGACCAGGACCAGGACAGTCAAAAGGGCCAGGGGCCCACTGTGAGGGACATCCAAGAGCCAGGGATCTGGGTCCCGATTGGCCTGCAGGTGGGCCAGGGCTGGTAGCCAGAGGTCCTGGGGGGACCACACCTGAGAGGGGAAAATAGTTTTGGGGAGCTAGGTAGCCTGAATGAAGGCGGAGAGGCTGCCTGAATGTAGGGATCATAGAGGGGTCCTGTTAGGAGGATTCTGGGGCCCAGTGTGGGGGCTGGTGATGATGTGAACATCAAGATGCTAACTGTAAGGCTTGGTCTGTGGTATAGGGGAGGGAAAGGAGCTGCAGAGAGTGCCCCTGTCATCGGGGCACCAAAATGGGTAGCCTCCTGCTTAACAGACATCAATTAACATCAAGGCATGGCGAGAGAGAAGGTGGGTGGTTGGCCCAAGAACAGGTGGGCAGGTCATGGAGACTGGCCCAGGTAGGCCCTCTGTTACACCACCCTTTGCAGAGCACTGCAAGCCAGGCAGGCAGTGCCAATTCCCCACCTGCTCCCCCTCTCCTGCAGAGGGGCTGGGCTCAGCTACATCCCAAAGAGCAGTCAGGGGGGAGCCAAATGGGGAGAAGAAGCCCCCTACATGTGCATACCCAACCCCCCCCATCAAATTTAAAAAAACAATGCCCCGCACAACTCATACCACAATTACACACTCCCATATCCCCCCCACACACCACCTGTACTCCCCACAAACACCCACACACACCCAGTGCCTCAACTGTATGCATGCACCTCACTCCTCACCATACCTCCCTGCACCTCAACCACACACCCCCACACTCACAGACAGACCCACACCTCATACACACACTTACACATCCCCACACATACACCCACACCCCCTCACACTCCTTATACCCCACCATACCCACACACACATCCAACAGTTGCACACACTGCATACCCCAACCATACATCCCATCCCCCAAATACAACCACACGTACACCCCCCCTACACACACCCCTCCACACCTACGCACACCCTAACCACCTCATACCCACATCCCATCCCTCACCATACCCAGCAGTCCCACACACCCCACACTTCAACCACATACAAGACACATCACCCACAAATGTCCCACACACACCCCGCACCCATCCAAACATAATATACAAGCAACTCCCCTTCCGCAAAGGAGTATGTCCTGGGCCAGGGGACAGACTTCCAGTGGCAAAGGTCAGGGGTTAGGTGGGTGGGACTTCCAGTCCCAAGAAGGTGACCAAGAAGCAGAGCACCTGTCAAGGGGCAGGGCTACCCTTGCAGCCTTTGATACTTCACCAAAACTCGCTAAGCAGCCCTCCAACCAAAATAATTGCCCACCCCTGCTGTAAAAGCAGCCTGTGATGGTTTTCTGTTGGGATTCTCTGCTGTAATGAGTACAGAGATGGCTGTCACTGGATTTTTTTAGAATATTTCATCCAGACATAATTCCTTTCACTATTCCTTGAGCTGGGGTTGGGGGGAAGAATGGAAGGGAGCCTCCTCCCTTCATGCCCCCACCTCCCCACCTACCCTGGCTGGGGTATTGGGGGAAGACAGACCAGGCTCTCAAGGTGAGGTGGCTCCATTCCACCCTACCCGCACCTCCAGCTCCAGTTGGGGATCTTGAGAGTGGCAGCAGCAGGGGGGGGGCGGGGAGTGGAACAGAGCCCCACTGCCTCTCAGACCTGGTCTGGCTTCTCCCTATACCCCAGCTGGGGTAGCTGCAGGGGCCAATGAGGTTAGGGGCTCCATTCCATCCCCCTGCTTCCAGTTCAGGCTGGGCTAAGTAGCCATGAGCTGGGACTGCTCCCTTCCCTCCCTCCCTCCCTCCCTCCCCTACTGACCACCCCCTCCCCCAGTACTGGGGCTGGGAAGGGAGGCTGTGAAGAGGGTGGGTCCAGCAACCTTCTCCAAGGATGCTGGAGTAACCTCTGCCTGTGGACAGGAGGCCTGGTGCAGGCAGGCTCAATGCCCCCAAACTAACAGGCAAAAATCTGTTGGATTGAGGCAGCATCAAAGGATATTTAGTCAAGCTATAATGATCTGTTATATCTACGTTTCTGTACCAATTAAAACTAGCAAAATCACTGTGGCTTTAAGTCCGTTTTATTCAGGGTCAAAGTTAGGGTGATTTAACCCATTTTTATCCCTATAGGATCATGTAGCTATAACAGTTAGATAAGGGCTGTCCAACTTCTAAGCCTCTGGGGGTCACATAGAACAGATACCGCATCAGTGCAAGTTACATGTCCCCCAAGCTGTATTCCATGTGGACACCCCCTCCACTGCACTGCAAACCCACATGGGTGTCCTTCCCCACCATTGCACCATGTGCCTGTATGATCGTGGCTTCACCAGCTCCCCACATCATACCACCCTGTCCTCTGAAGCAGGATCAAGAAGTACAAGTTGGAGGAGTGAGAGGGTATCTCTGCAGCCAGAGAGATGGGGGGAGGGGGGGGCAGCAGCTGGGTGGGAGCCCTGCAGCTGAAACTTAGCCCCTTGTGGACTGCACATGGCCCATGGCCCAGCAGCTGAGCAGCCCTGAGTTAGATTATGGCAGCTCTCTCTCCCCTTTTTAAAATGGTAAAAAGTTATGTTTTTCAATACCTCATTCAGGAAGTGATCTGTAGAAGAGCCTTGGGTTTAACTGTCTCTTCAGCTTGATTGGATCCCAAACCACATCTCCTAAATTCCAGAAAAATTCCTTATCCACAAAGCTGTAAACTGTGAAAGGTAGGAGCCACTCTTGAATTCCTCCTGTTTAAGCTGTGCCACTGTACAGAGAAAAGAAATAGTCACAGAGCCAGAAGGAGAACAAGAAAAAGAGATCAAGAGCTACCACCAGCAACAAAGAAAGCAGCTGTGACTATTCTGTAGGTACCCAACTCCTGTCAGTAAGTGCATCTACACATGCCCCCGATTGTGAGCCTGTGAACCTGTGTACTATGGAGTAACAACTGCACAATCTCACAGGTTGTTTCCAACCCCACTGTGCAGTAGCACTTTCATCACGGTTTGTGCCTGCCAATGCTACAGCACCATATTGATGTGCTACATCACTGTAGCTCATCGCTATGGCGACTTAGCATCCTGTATAGATGTGCCCAGGGAATATTAGAATTGTTGTAAGCACATCTATTGCATTGGACATTTCGTATGATTTAGATGCTGTTCCTCCTAGTTTCTGGCTTCTGGCTGGGCTTGGCTGGAAGTGAGGTGCCTCACTGCTCTGTTTGGTGTTAGTTTTACACAAGTGCATATGAGAACTAAAGGCACTTTAGGACCTTTCACATGCTTCAGGGTTTCTGAATCACAGTTTTGTATGCAGGTACCTAAAGTCACTTACATCCTGTTTTAGGTACCTAATTCGTTTTCTGGTCCATAATCACTTTTGTTTTCTGCTGCTATTTGAGATAATAAAAATGGAAAACTATAATGTGGGCCAAGGAATAAAATGTATTTCCTTAATTAGTGCTCTTAAGTGTTTCAAAAAGGATAAAGACCATCTTCTCATCCTAGTACCTCATATGGTCCGGGGTTGAGGGACGCCAGTTCCTGTAGCCCATTGCATGAGCAGAAATAGCGAGATGAGCATCTCATTTGGTTGCCTTTGACCCCCCCCCTTCCACCTGACCCCACCCCCTGCCCCAGCTAGAATGACCAGGTACCACTTACAACTGGGGACAGCCTTTAGCTTAAGTCCAGAGCAGGTTTTGAACTCACAGCTGCATTAACAATCTAAAATTGTGTTTCTTTGAACTGTTTGGGGGTGGATGGATTTAACTTAACCAAAACTGTTTCATCAAGGTGTCCCTGGAAACTGCTTCTAGACAATTCATGGAAGCCTTCACAGCATTTGTTACTCAGCATCATTAAAAGCTATTTATGTAACTGCCAAAGACACTATACTACTACTCTTTTATGTGTTATTGCTTTCTAACATGGTGTCACAGGGCACTCAGTTTGCCCTGTGCCTAAAGAGGAGGAGAACTGCCAGAGAGGGTGCCGTAGCAGTGATTAGGCTGCGCAGCTGCAGGTTGTTGGGGCAACCAATGAAGTCAGCTGACCCTAAGGGGCAGGGCCTGGCTCTTATAAAGCCCAGAGTCGAGATCAGGCTGGCAGTGGGAGTGCAGCTCACAAGAGCTTCAGAGGCTGAAGCAAGGATATTATGGCATAGCCAGGAGACTTATATTGTTGCGGCTGGGTGCCTTATGTTTATGTTACAGCCAGAGGCTTGTGTTTGTGTTGTTGCTGTTATGTATGACCGGTGGCTTGGGTGTGAGGCTATAAGGGGAAGGAGGAGGCCTCAGAAGGGACCCCAGCAGGGTGGGGATCTCAGCACCTGTGGGGGCGCAGTGTGCTCATAGGGACCCACACCTCTGTAGGCCCCTAGTGCCAGAGAAGGCTCAGTGGAGTGCCAGTGAGGGTGCAGCAGCACGGGGCTGCGTAGACCCCAGCTCCAGAGAGGGGGCATTTGATAAGGAGCCCAAGTTGGGCACAGCAGGCCCCTGGAAGGGGGGGGCACTATTGGAGAAGCCCAAGTGGGGCATTGCCAGCCCCAGGAAGGGGGCAATATTGTGTAGCCCAAGTTTGGGCAGTGGGAGTCCCTGATAGGGGGCCGCATATATTAAGGAGCCCAAGTTGGGCACAGCAAACCCCAGAGAGTGGGCAGCACTGAGCAGGGATCCAAGTTGGACTCGGCAAGCCCCAGGAAGGGGGCAGAATTGAGGAGCCCTAGAAAGGGGGCCATTTTATTTATAAGCCCAAGTGCAGGCATTGGGAGTCCCTGACAGGGGGCCGCATAAAGTAAGGAGCCCAAGTTGGGCACAGTCAGTCCCAGGAAGGGGGCAGCATTTGGGAGCCCAGGTTGGGCATAGTCAGCCCCAAGGGGGGGGCAGTATTGAGGCCCTAGATAGGGGGCAGCGTACTGAGAAGCCCTGTGTGGGCGAGGCGAGCTGGGAGAGGGGAGCGCCGTATCGAGAAGCCCTGTGGGGGCATGGTGAGCTCAGAGCGGGGAGTGCCACATAGTCAGCCCCAGGAAGGGGGCAGCATTTGGGAGCCAGCCCAAGTTGGGCACAGTCAGCCTCAGGAAGGGGGCAGCACTGGTTAAGGAGCCCAGGTTGGGCACATTAAGCCCCAAGGAGGGGGCAGTATTGAGGCCCTAGATGGGGCAGCGCACTGAGAAGCTCTGGGTGAGCGAGACGAGCCCAGAGAGGGGAGCACCATATCTAGGAGCCCAGTGTGGGCATGGCGAGCCCAGAGTGGGGAGTGCCGGATTGAGCCCAGGGTGGGCGCATAGAGTCCAGGAAGGAGACAAACGTGAGACGGCCCAGAAAGAACGAGAGAGGGGCTGCAATATCCGCGAGGCTTGGGCTGCGGTATTGGGGAAGGAAGGAGTGCAGATAGCGCTCCCTAGTGGAGGGGGCAGTACAAGGACAAGGGTAGCCTCCCGCTAATCAATCAATCAACATCAAAGATGTGGCAGGAAAGACAAGGCGGACAGTTGCCCAGAGACAGGCGCGGGGGCCATATTGAGGGTGGCCCTGAGGCGCCCTGTCACATGGCTATCCTTTTTGCTATTGAAACGTACACTAGGAATTATTTTGACTCCTCCTCCTTTTCACCAAGCACATCTAGGCTGCAATCAAGTTCTGTTACATCTTCCAACACAACATCTCATATATTCACTCCTTTCTTTCTGTCCCAAAGGCTAAATTGCTTGTTTACATTGTAATCGTATCCCATTTCTGCTACTGCAGTTAAAGCTGGCCAAAAAGCAGGGTTTGAAGTTCATGGAAAATTTCAGGGTTTTTAAATTTTGGTTTGAATAAGACTGATATCAAAAAGTTTTAAAATTTTCCTTGAACTAGAAGCTCCCCAAGGTAAGCAGCTGCTGAATTAAATTGGCATTCTTGTTAGTTTCATTGTACTAGCAGCTGTGAAACTGACAAGAGCATGGATTTTTGCTGAGCAGCTGCAAGGGCTCTAAGGGTCTCTGCTTCCAGGACATACTTGGCAGCAAACCGTCTTAGAGTCCAGAATGCCAAACATCCGTGATCATCAGAGACACCACAGACCCATCGGAATCCAGGCTTGGTTATGCTAGGCCTTTACCTTGGTTTTTATGAAACTTTACTGAGCTCAAGATGTTTGAAATAAAATGTTTCAGGCTTAACTAGCTCTGGTTGTAACTTGACCAAGTATTTGAAATCTTCTTTCCCTAGGTAACTTTTTATTGCTTATCCTACCTTCCCACTTACACTCAAAGTCTAACACCAAGATCCATTTTTTGTCTGTCATGCCACTCCTAAAATAGCTTATTAAATGTGAAAAATACAAATTTAATAGGAGGATTCAGGAGGAGGAAACAGCTGAAGTTGTTTTGTCTTGCTGAAGATTGCAAACATTGCACCTATTAATTAACAACATTCAGGATAGTTACAGGCAAAGGACACAACTTTCAAAACAGCTTCAGTAATAGCTCAGTCTCATGTCAGAGAAATGTTCTAAATTGAAAGGCAGGAATAAGACTAACTTGCTACCAACAGAGACGATGCCACATTTGATAGAATTCTCAGTGTGAAGACATGCTGTGGTTGGCAATGTAATATTCAGGAAGATTGAAGTGTTCTCCCACAAGCTTCTGTGTGTTTTTTGGGCTTGATATCAGATTGTTGTTTCCCAATCTAATGTAGAGAGTAGAGTGATACCCTATACCATAGTTTCTCAGTACCTCTGGGGGTACTCAAGACACAGGCAGGGGGTATGTGGGTACCCCAACACTCTCTCTCTCTCCCTCTTTTCCTCTCAAAATTATAGTAAAAAATTTGGTGTGCTGCACATTGCACGGCACTTTAAATTCCCCAGTAATAATTTGGTTCAGCCAGTAGATAAATTCCCCAGTAATAATGTGGTTCAGCCCTCCTAGGGTTGGGCAACATCACCTCTGGTCCAGGTACATATCTGAGTTATACACCCCTGGCGTAAAAGGTGGCAACCCTATCCACACCAGATCAGACATCTGTCATATCATGGCGGTATATACATAGCCCTTCTTCCAACATATAGCACATATTAGTCTGTAAATATAAAATCCCCTGGAAAAGTGAGTGTTGGGGTACTTATTAACATTTTCAGAATGGAGGGAGTACTTGCTACTTAAGGTTGAGAAACAAACACTGCCATATACAGATGACAGCATGTATGACAGTAGAGGTACAGGTAAATGAATCTCAGATACTATTTGGTCCAGTGATGATGTGGTCTATGTTGATGAACAAGTATGGCTTGTATCTTCGTCTGCTGCAACGCCTGGTGTCTCAGTAAGAATAGGAGTTAGCTAGCTTGTTGCTTGAGAGATGGTATTTCAGGTTGTGGGGGCTAACTCTAAGTCAGGGCAGGTTTGTCCCCCATGGCTATCCTGAAATGGCTGTCATTTTCCAGGAAGGTTTGGAGGTCATAAATGATCTGTTCAAGGGGTTCAAGCTGAGGGTTACAGGTGAAAACTAGAGGGATTCTGTTGTCCTTGTCTTGGAGTTTGTAGCAGATTCTAGCAAATCAGAATGAGGTCTGAGTATGTTGGTTGCCAAACAAAGCCAGACTCACAGGCTTACCAAAGCTTACCTACTTCTAATTTAGTGAGCAATTTGTTATGGTCAAGAAACCTCACAAAACCCACGGTGTTATACTCAAGTGTAAAAGGAAGCTCTAGGTCTCCCTTCGACCTGTCCTTAGTACACATTTGGGATTTAACAATAGGAACAGAGCACAAAAGTATTTTTTTTGAGCTTCTATATAGCTTATCAACACTCTGACAGCAGCAATACAATTTTCCTTCAACAATGAACATATCCCAAAAAAGCACCCAGAAATGACATACTGTCAAGAGCTTCAATTAAGCAGACACGAACAGAACAAAAAAGGCTTTAAAAGATGTCACGCTCTACACTGGCCTGATTATAGCAATGCTCAATTGACTGTAGTAAATTAAAGATGTTCCAACAAAGTTGCTGTAAATCAACAGTTTTGCCAGAGGATAAAACTGAAAGAGCTTCTAATAAACCAACTATTAGATATCAGGATGGCTGATGGTTTCCAAATATACCTAATGAGCTGGTTATGAAAGGCGGGTGCATTCTTATCCATACAGTACACTACTAGTAAGAGATACTTTTCAAAATTTTAAAGACCAAACCAGCATAGGTCAGTGCAGGATAAAGGCACTTTAATCTGTTTTGTGGTCTTACTTAAGTAGATAAGTTAAGATCTTAATAGAAGGCTGTGACATATTTAACAAAGATTAAAACAACAAACAAACCCTAGAATAATTACCTGGCAGACTTTGGCAGAACTGCCAAGAGATGTCTTTCCTAGAGAGGATAAACACAAATAGCTATTGCTAATTACTTGTACTGATGCACCAAGCTGGTGACATATCTACATACATCCACATCAATGTTCACCAAATAGTTTCTGAAGTCTTGACATTTTATAAAGGCCCTTAGATTATATCAACATTCTTAGCATTTGCTCAGAAATTCGATTCTGAATGCTGCACATTAGACTCCAGTGGGGGTGGACAGAGAGATCAGCACAGATTTGAAAATGGCTGCTTTCAAAAGGAGTAACTGATATAATATGCAGTTGGCATACATGTCTTCATTACTCACTTCAGGGCAATCTTACTTTCTCCAACAAAGCATCCAATGGGAAAAAGATCTAGGATCCCCACTTTCTCTGGTATCAATACAATTTCAACATAAGCTAGCCAATCAGAAGGAGTTAGAAAACTATTATGACAAAATAAACATTCACAGCAACTTTAGTGTTCACCACAGAACAAAAATTTGAGAAAAAGGGCTAGAAAAGAAAGTTTGAATGGAGGGGACCCAGGTCTTTGGAATAGCCCTGAAATCAAAGAAATTCCAAGATCGCAAATAATGGAGAGTCTAAAAGACCTTGGGTTCATCTTCAGTATACCCCAACACAACCAAAAGAAACTCCTGAGCCTGCAAGTATTTTGTAGGAAAGTAAATTTTTCACCCACATGACAGGAAAACCCGTGTGAATAGTTACAAAGGCTTGAACAGAACTTTTCAATACCTGAGAGGAAATCCAGTCTCCACTGATGTTAATCAGAGGTGATCATTAACTTCTTTGATCTTCAGGACGGCACTCTCCATGTGGAATTGTTAGGGTGACATCATCTCTAGGAGTTTTGAAATTGAAGATTTACTTCAGATTGAAATTCTGAATTTTATCTTAACTTCTGTAGTGTCTAATTTGAGGAAGGAAAACACTTTAGAATTATGAAGAGAAAATTTGAAAGTGGTTTTGTAGAATTTTTGGTTGTTCTGTCTTCCCCTTAATAAGCTACTGCTTATTGCAAAAAAAGCATGTTTTCACATGTGATAAGTACCGCAATGTAAAATTCGGGAGGAGGCAGGAAATAAGCTGGTTTTACCCCAATTGCTTCTCGGCCTCTTCAAGGCTCAGATCAGCTGATAACATACCCTTGTGAATGACCACATGTTGTTGCCATGATCACAGTAGAATGGAAAATACTAGGACATATTGTAGAAGGGATTTTTAAATGGATGGGCTTTTGGGTGACAGGGCAGTCTATAGTGCCCTCAGTAAAACTAATTGAGTGAAATCCAGGCCCTTCTCAAGTCAGTGAGATTTTAAGGAGAAAAGGTATCACTTGGCAAGATATATATAATACTACAATTGCCAATTGTCTTTTCTAGAGGCTGATGTTCTTCCCCTCTTTTTTAAGGCAAATAGAATGTGTGAGCATTTAATTTTTTACATGGCCCCAGGAAAGGGACAGTATACCTTTCAACCACATTTCCCAGTGTGTTAGGCACACTAGGTATTGAAAGATGTGCTAGTTTGTAAACTAACTCATGTTAGAAATTGAAACTATTAATTAGATACCCAAGACTATGTTTGTTGTATATGATCATCATTTGCAAGTTTCTGAACTCCATTTTTTTTGTCCTTAAGTACTGTACTTATTTTATATCCTTTAGTATACTGAGAGTGCATTATGTTCTGATCCACATGATATAAAATGTTCTATTTTAATAACTGAATCTAAATCCTGCAGAACCTGAATGCTAAAAGAATATACCTAACTAATCTTTACAAAGTTAATTGTAATTACAAGTTGCCCTTTTCCTGGATGTTCTCTGTAGGTCCAAAGGCACAGAAATATTTAAAGGTCTGTTTTTTATTTTGACCAGATTAGAAAGCTGCAGTGGTTGTTTAAAAGACATCCCTTCATAAATGTCATTTCTATTTTTTTCACAGCAAATTGTCTGTTGCAGTCAGGGATTACGAAGTTATGGCAGACTGGCCTGCTAACTAATTTAGATTCATTATATATCAAATAGAGCTAATAGTTCTGCCTATACATAACAGATTCCTAGTGTTTTCCATTGTAAAACCCTGTTTTCAATACCACATAATTTTGCCAAATTTTAATTGCTCAGGCTGAGATTTTTCCATGCTAGTCTCTGCCTCTGGCTAATTATTTTTCACTTAAATTAGTCCAGCTTTTTAATAACAAGATTAAAGCAAAACATGTTACCACAGTAATGGTACACAATTATATAAAATTTTCCATGGGACCCTTGTTTTATTCGATACTCAGGGTGGACAGTGATCATGGAATGAATAGCCACCCCATATTTCTTCTAATTCTTAGCATTCAGTATGTGGCTTCATGCCTTGCTTTATTGCATAATAATGCAGATGCACAAGACAGCCGAGTCAAGATAGCCTCATTCTGTGTCTCTTCAGCAATATTCCTGCCCGCCATCAATTCTGAAAGCCAGTGCTAATTGACCTTTTGGTTCCTGGTTCTCCAAATTTGCTGGAGTACTTTGTGTTATCTTCCCTGTAACAGCCTGCCATCCCCTGCCCTAAGATTGTCTTAACTCTTTCCTATAGCCAGCAAGGCTTGCAACATTTTCCAGATGATAAAAGGGACTTGACAGAAATATCACTGACTTGTAATTGATTTGGAAATATCTGTGTAGCTCCCTGCCTTGCCTGTTAAAGTATGGAGCCCTCTAGTGATATGAGTTTGATCTGAGTAGGTACTGTTCTGGGTCTAGCTTGGACTAATTCAGACTGCCATGGCAGGGCACCCGCAGTCTGTAATATCCTTGGGCTCTCATTCTTCCATTGTAATGCATCTGGTTTCAGCTCTTCTGCTCATCATATGCCTGATTCCATTATGAGCTTATCATTTCCCTTACCCAAAGACTGCGATTTTGGAACATATTGACTTATACATGATATAACCATCCAGGTGATCCCAGCCACACAAGCATTCTAAGGTATTTCCTCCCCGTTTTGATTTATGGAGGCCACAGTTATGGCACCCTTTCCATCTAGCCATCTCAATCCCTGACTTCCCACACTCTTTTATGAACCCCTAATGCCTCTCTCTCTCTTTCATCTTGTTATTATCTCAGGTTCATTGGTCTCTTTCAGCCTCAATTCCTGCTTCACACAGAACTTGGGAGAGAGATGCTGAAGTTGCAGGACCATGAGCCACCTGGCTTTCACTGCATGAGGAGCTTAGGTAGATGTGTGTCTGGGTAGAGATGTGCAGTTACACCAAAGCTTTTTCTATTTGTTATTTACTTCTTCTTACATTAAATTTGCTTGTTTCAAATTTTCCAAAATATTTTTCAACAAACTATTAACTGAATTTCTAAACTGTTTTTGATTGTCCCTAAACTGCAATTTTTGATGAAGTTACTATCTGCCAAACCTGATTACAGTGACAGTGGAGGGCAGACGGGATCAATTTTGCCTTGTTTGTTGGGCAAGAGGGAGGGTCACTTGATCTTTGGCTGAGGCAGTGCTGTGATAGTGCCACTAGACTCTACCCCCTACATTGTCCTGTCTCCAAAGGCTGCTGCTGCTCACTCACATTGTCTCCCTCTTGAGTATTGATTTGTACAAGGGGCTATCATAGGACACTGGTGAATTTCTTATAGGTGAGCCCAGGAGGCCACTGTGCCTAGAAGATGTGATGCAAATATTGGGGAATTTATCTCCCCACTGCAGGCATTACATTCTGCAAAGTGGATCCTAGCAATATTCAATAACATGTCTACAGTGTAGACATGCCCTCTGTATTCTTGGTGGAAGATCATATAGTAGTTTTGACACATTAGTACCACTAGAGGCCTGTGATATGACTTTTCTGTAAAATATACACCTATGCAATGACCCATTCCCAACCTCTAAGTGACTGGTACACAGTGTTCTTTTCCATTAGTTCATCACAACCCTTTTTGCATTTTTGTGGAGTTTTCTATTAATGTGTGAAGTCTTCTCTCTTCAGCTGTTTCTGTTTGAGCTAACTGATTGTTACTAATGTTCTTTATTTCCCTACAGATCTGAGGGAATTGACTGCTTCTAAAATTCCTCTAGAATTGTCTACTTTAAAAATTTCAGCTATTTTTAATTGAGTGGGGGCAGCACAAAGCGGGAAGCATCTAAATCTGCAGATCTTCACGAGTTATTTTATAGGGTCATTTCAAACATGGAAGGGGTTAGGTACAAGCTGTTGTTACACTACTGAATATAATGAAAGCTGAGTAGGGCACACAGAAGAAATATTCAGCAAACCTTGGGTCAAAATTTTTCCTTTTCTCTACTCAAGTCAATCAATAGGTATGAAGACTTGCATTTTTCAAGAATAAGGGCCATTTATGTTGCTCCAGTTCTGCAAATTGAATAATAACGGTAGGTTTTTCTACCAGAAAAGTAAATAATTTGCACTACTTGAGGTGTATCAGAATCCCAGCCTGCTTGGATTTCTGGACAGTACGTTGAATCTCAGTTGCTTTGGTTTTGTTAAATTGTGCTTGCTGCTTGTTGCTTTTCCATTCACCTAACTACATCTTTTGTCATGCAAAAAAGGGAATCCCACTGAACTGGAGAAAAAAATTGGAAGTGGGTCTGAACTTCATACTACAACTAGGAATTTGGGTCTTCTGGATTTATGAAACTATACTGCATATACACTTTTATAATTCTAGGGGGACTTCTAATTCTTGGTGTACTCTTGGCCATTAAATTTTTTTTTTTTTAATATTTCCAATTAGGACTAATTTATATTCCATTTAAAAAGTGCTCCAAGCATGCAAGGTTTTAGGCACAGGAATCCTGTTAAAAATAATGAACATTTAGTTCTGACGACTTCTGAATACCTTACGTTCTATTAAAGTTTTCCTGGCCATGTTTTTGTGGACTAAAACTTCCTGCCACACATACATAAGAAATGCAATCAGAGATTTACTGAGATTAGCTTCTAAAAGATCATGTTTGACCTTATTGTTAAATTATTTGTACATGTTTGCCAGTAATTACTTTTGGAAAGCCATTATTCCATGTATTTATAGTAAGGAGACATAGCATGGATTTCACACTATGGTGTATATATAAGCTAGCTAACTATTTATGTATAACCATTGGCACAGACAGCATGTGGTTAGGCTTGCCAATTATTATATTTCCAACACTTGAGATAAATTATTTGTATTAGCAGACTAGGAAAAGAACTTAAGGATGTTTTAGTTTTCCCCTGCATCTAGGTAATCTCTCACCAGATCTGCTGGTTGTCAGTCGTATCATTCCTGTACTGTGAAATTGTAGGGCTAGTCTGTTATAAACCTGCTGTTTCCACATATTTATAAATTACACTGACATGTTTTGAAATGAAAGCAAAATATCTGGGCTCAAAAATAGAAATAGGAGTAAAATAGTAATACATTTTATTGTAAAAATAAACTACATGTGTGCTGTAAAATAGTGGGGGCACAGCAAGTCAGAAGTATTTGCATAGCCCATCAGGTATGGAATATCTAATCAAGCCGTCTTTCCTTTCTGATCATTGGGCTAGCAAATATTGATGATGTAGGAACCACTCAGCAATCTTGAAGTTCTTAAGTACTCCACAAGCACAGTCTGGTGATAGAACAACTTAAGGAAGTTGATCCTGTGACTAACTTTGCTATAATATGACAGTCACGAACTGCAGGAGTTGACTTTTGAATGCTTTCTAATACTTTTCAAGAGAGTAGCTGCTGTTCTCAAATAAATAAGAACAATTGCTAGTGTAATTATTATTTCTATACGTTATAAGTAGATAATTATTACAAAGGTTGTCATCCTGATTCCTTAAGGACTAACTGAAAAGCAAGAAATAACATGTTCAGTGGCCTGTGTCACTCCTGTCTGGTGTATAAAGATGGTCTCCACAGCTGTTTATAAAATGTGATCACCAGGGATCCTGGTTTTCTCTGATTTAAAAAAAAAATCCCTGATTTTCAGATTTAAAAAAAATAACCCAAAATCCACATTTTTTCCATGATTAAAATAAAACTCTCTCTCTCTCTCTCTCTCTCTCTCTATATATATATATAGTGTGTGCGTGTGTGTACTAGTGGCATTGCATTTTAATCACAGAAAAATGTGGATTTTGGGTTACTTTTTTTTAATCCAAAAATTAAAAAAACAAACCTCAATCAGAGAAAACCAGGATCCTGCACTCAGAAGGGAGCAGGGTCAGTATCACACATGCCTATAACCTGAGTACATGAGTAGAGATGGGTGGAACAGCTGGGCAGCCAAGGAAGGCAGGTAATGATGAGTCCCAACACAAATTCCAAGGGAGGTGGTGCTCTCCTCTCACCTTGGGGGTCTTTAAGAGAAGGCTGGAAAGGCATCTGGCAGGGATCCTCTGACCCCAGCACTCTTTCCTGCCTAGGCAGGGGGTGGGATCTCATGATCTGTTGAAGTCCCTTCTGACCCTAGCATCTATGAAATTGAAGAAACCTATTTCCCATGCTGCAATGCAGGAAGGGAATGCATATGAGTATTGGGCTTCAGAGGGTATCTGCTTTCTGGTACTTCTCCTGGGGCCTGTGTTTCTACTTAATGCCCCTTAGTCACCGTCTAAAGGGACAAGCTAAGAATTGCCTGTTTAACCAGAGGGTGGAAGAATTGAAGCTTAGGTTGAAGTACCTGTAATGTCAAGTTCCCTGGCCTCCAAAGACTGTTAGATTTCTCCAGAAAAATTAGGAAATTCAGAAGGTGACACATGACTATTAAAAACCAAGCAAAAACTTTTCCTAGGCAATTTTTATGAATCACAAAAGGCACGAATAGATTTATTAATTATCCCATTTTGCAATTCATCTTTAATATTCCCAGGACTGAGGATCCTAGCAGAAACTGCTTGAAAAATGTGCTAAAATGAGTTGAAAGTTAAAGTTATGTGTCTAAATTTTTGATTTGGAAAATTGCTTAGAAGCTATCTCACTTTCAGACACATCACTAAATAAAGCTTTCCATGTGACTTGTCAAACAGCAGATGGATTTTAATTGAACAGACAGAACTCTTGAGAGTAGTAGTCTTTCGTAGTTTGTATTTAGTATTGATGTTCAGTGTACCTGAAATTCCATTGGAAAAAAGGTAACAGACTCCATAGTCTTCAACAGCACATTGCAAACAATGTAGCATAATTTTTGTAATCAGAAATTGTGTACTTCAATGTAAAAAAAGATAAAATGCTATCACCTCAAAGTCAAAAGAGACAAAATGGGGCAGAAATATAAATCCATCAAACTAATGACGTCCAAGAGGGCTTGAGGTTGCTGAAATGTGTGGAATTCCACAAGAATCACAGCTGGCAAGAAGGTGGATAATGGGTGCCTTAGGACATCAGAGCCAGTGCTATGAACTGCCAGCTGTCTTGTGCTTCCTATTGCATTCAAGGAAGGTTGACAATGTAGCCTGAACCTCCCAAGGGATATGAAATTTCTATTGTACAAGTCATTTTCAAGTAGAATAGATAAATGGATCAGAGTACACTATAAGGGGAAATCCTGCATTGGAGGAAAAGTGAATAAGTCCAGGTTGGTCTTTTTTACCTTTAATTTGTATCATCCTAACTCACAAAATCTTTGTCCTATCCTTATGGCGTTAAAATGCCAATTGATTTCAACTGAAGTTGTGTCCTGGGGTCAGATCATGCCACCTAGCTACAGTAAGAGGAGTCCCATTAAAATGAACAGAACTACTTTCAAAGTAAATAAGGTTTATCTGAGCCTAACAGCCTACTGGGCTAGTGTGATTAAAGCACACCAATTTTCTAACTATTAGTATGTAAAGGAATGAAGTGTCCACCTTTGACTCCGCAGCCCAACAAACCAGATATTCATTTGCTGCTGGGCTAACTGTGGGTGTGACCTTGAACATAGGATTTGAACTCATGCCTCTGGAGCCATGTGAGATACTATAATCACTGTCACCATGCCCTTGCTTTCAGGATAGGAAAGGATTACTTAATGCAAATATGGGAAGCAAACCTGATTCCTAAGTATGGAATAAGTAAACATTTTTAAGAGTTGATATATTCTCTTTGCTCCTCTTGTGACAGCACAGTTCCATGTTACTCTCCGAATTGGTTCCATCTAAGAGAAGAAATCTAGTCCACTCTTTTTCTTACAGATATGTGCCAGTCTTTGAAATGGAAACAGAATCTGCATAAATTTAAGGAAATGTTGTTTTCACTGTTTGGTTTTTAACATATTACCATTGCTCATTCTTGTCAAAATTAGCTCAGTGTATACTGGTTTTATTTATTTGTTTATTTAATGAAGAGTATCCGTGCTCAACAGTATGAACCAAAGCTTATGGAAAACAGTGGAAATATTTCCACTAACTTTAACAGGTACCATTCATTGACCTAGCTTAATTTTTATGTGCATTTTTAGCTACAGGAGAGATGGTTAAAACTGTTCTAAAATGACAATCAGTATTTCAATCCTCTGCAACTAAAATATATGAACAGGAAACCTCTAGTGATGATGACATTTATACTGCATATCGTTTTACTGTTACATCTATCAATATACATTAGCAAAACCTCCCAAACTCCTGGGAGGTAGGTACATTACTTTTGTAGGTAATGAAGCTGAAATAAAGAGAAGGCCAAAGTTTTCTAACTTGAGTATTAGGCACCCAAACTGGAGTCTGGTTCACAGTCTATACAAGTCATTTAACATATGTCTATTGATTTTAATGGGCTTTTGACTGGGCCCAAAATTGTTTCACATTGGTTACAAAAAATTGAAGCATGAAAAGTTAATGGACATGTTTTTAAAATATTGGTTAGGCTTATTTTGGAAGAATTGGTGTTCAAATTAGGAGTCCCTGGCTTTCACTCCCTAATTTGATTTGTTTGGTGTGAAAAAGGAGTATTCTGATTGTTACTGCCATGTATTTTCCACAGATAAGAAATATTGCAAGAACCCCAAAACTAGTGTTAGAAGTTGATGAATTATTTTTATGCATAATATTAATGGCAAATGTTGGTATTTGGCATCAAATGCCCATATATATGATTTTTCTATTATCCAGGTGTTTGTGATATGTTTTTTACAAAGTTGTACAATAGTGTAACAAACTATTATTATTGAAGATTTATCTGTGTGGAGGAATAATGTGTGATTATTCTTCCATGAATAATACCATGGACCATGACTATCAAAATCTGTTCTGCTGCACCATTTGATCACATTTCCAGTAGCAGATGGTAGTCAATTACTACAGCTTATTAGTGTTTTTTAGGTAATAGATGTCCAATGACAGTTCTGTCAGTGACTTTTCTTCAAAATAAACTACAGGCCACCTCTGGGAACAGGGTATGCTCATTAGTTTACTCCTGTGTATGTATGTGCACATTTCAAAAATAACAATGCCACTTTCCCTGCAAAATCAAAGCAGTTCAGTCCCATGTCAGTTTAGAGGGTCAGACCTCAAATGTTAAACAATAAGATCTACTCCTACACTGTACGTTCAAAGAATGATACAGCTGAGAAGATTAAATTAAAGCCAATGGAAGCCACAAAATTAAAACTTTACACTACGCTGAAAATATAGGAACTTGTGCTATTTGGCAGAGTTCACCATTTTGAACGCTACAAGAGAATACCGTCAATGCAAAGCTTATTTGTCCAGATCTGAAAAAATGTTGTAGCAAAGAAATCCTTTTGCATTATGATATATACTGGAACTCAGCAAAGGTCTTTTCTTATGGTAACAATCTCCTGCTAAAATACTTTATAAAATCAATATAGTACATTTAATACTGGAAGTGTACGTGGGGCATACAAAATACTATTATCCCAATAAAAAACAAACATTTTATATAGGGCACAATGATATGTAATCTGCTGGAATGCCTAAGATCATAGGTTAGTCATTTTCAGCTCACTCCAGTTCCATTTTCTATCTAGATTTAAAAAATGTGAGTTCACAGTTATAAATAACTTGGGTGTCACTTTTTGAGGTTTTTTCTGCAGAGATTAAAAAAAAAAAAGAGGGTGCAGAGAGAACAAAAAGATCCCAAGAAGCCAGTCAGTGGGGAGGTAAAGTTACATGACAAAATTAATACAGACCCTATCTTGGAAACTTATCTAATAAGCACAGATATCTGAACCCTAGTATGCCCTGGGTGTAGTCTTTAGGATCAGTGCCCACCTATAGGGTGTGTGTATTTAAGCCATATGGGTTAAAGGGACAGAAACCTTGTGCCGGAGATTTTTGGCAGTAATATTAGCTTATAAATGAACTTATAGAGGTGCCTTTCCTTTGAACTCTCACCACTGCTTTGTTAAACTGAGATCATTGCTGCCACTGGAAGCCAAGAAACAAGGCGGTGTTGCATAAGGGTAGCAACTGCTTCCTTCTGAAAAAAGGTGATGACTGTTTCGCCCTGGAAGTCGGGGGGGGGGGGGGGAAGTCCCTTTGATCTATGTCCTGGTTCAAAAACCTTACCTACTCATTCCACTTTACTGGCTGGTAACGCTGTCTGGTTACCTTCTTTCTGGCCTATTTCTAGAGGGATTTGCGTGCAATTTATGAATGGCTTTTTGACCAGGTTTCTGCCAATAAACTTCTTTATGCTCATTGGAAAGGCTATGTTGTAACAACGATGGATTTCCTAGACTTTGATTTAGCAAGTATTGGAAATATTTAGGTGCTTGCAAAGTGTGCCATGAGCCTGCGGAGGTTGTATTATGCCTAATACCAGGTGCCTCTACGTGACATGTTTACTATGCAGTTGACTAATTAGTTGCACAGTAAACATCTCAGCATCTACACGTGTCCTTATTAGGCAGGAGTAAACTGATTTACTCCGCAGCAGGATAGTACATGTAAATACAAGTATTACCTAGAAGTATTAGTACAGGCATCCCGCATCTTATGCGCATTTAACTTGTGCAAATTCAACTATATGCGGGGGGGGGCGGGGCTTGAGTCTGCATGTGGCACTGCCGCTTACCTGGAGGCCCGACCACCACCATGCTGCCAGTGGTGACTGCCTCTGCCTCCAAAACCTCCCGCCACTGCCATGGAGCCATGCCCAGAGCTGTGTGGCTGGCCGCCCAGCGTGGTGGTGGCCAGGAGACACACAACCATCCCCACCACCACCCCATGCTGCACCTCTGCTGCTGGCCGCACAGCTCTAAGCACGGCTCTGCGGCGGGAGATTTTGGAGGCAGAGGCAGTCACCGCTGGTGCGGTAATATGCAATTTCACTATACATGATTTTCACCTTTATGTGCTGTCTTTAGAACATAAGCCCTGTGTAAGATGCAGGATGCCTGCAGAGTAAAAACTCCACAGCAGAGCCCATGTAGATGCTGAAGAAGTTGGCTAGGGCACAAGGGTGCTTCAGTGCAGGGACTGCCTGCAGCCTAGCCCTGCACTGAAGCGCCTTCATACCCTAGGCAGCCCCTCTGCCGCACAATGAGGCAAGGGGAGCAAGCCTGGGCTGGCAGACTGTCCCTTAGAGCCCCCTGCCAGCTGAGGCTGCTCTACCCTGGCTCCACATGCTGTTCATGAATAAACTGCAGAGTTTATTGCTCCAGAGTTAATGGTTCCTGGGCACACGTTCAAGTGGCACACCTGGGAGCAATAAACACCAGAGCAATAAGTTCTGCAGTATATTCATGGTCTGTAATTGCATGCATAGATGCACCCACAGTGGAGAAGTAAATGCCTGCGGCAATACAGCCACATTTAATAAAACTGTACCTTTCTTGATAAGCGTCTTCATCTGTATTGTTTCCCTTTCCCAAGGAGGATATCAGTAAGACTCTAGGAAAGAAAGATTATGTTTTAAACAATGATAAAATATTTTAGATTTTTGTTGTCAGTCCAAACCAGACATTACAGGGTCTGATGGTCAAAAAGCATTTGACAAGTCTCCTTGCTGCTGTCTAAAATGTGACCTTAAAATGACTTGCTGGTTTAGAAGTTGACTGAGAAAAATGTAATTCAGGAAAATGTGCTGTAGTCAGAAATAGCAATTTTTAAAATGGAAAAAAGCTATGAAACTTAGTAGGAGGTACCTATGAGATTGCCTGACTGGTGTTCCACATTTTCTTTTTCACGTAAATATGTCGCACTGCAAGGAGATATAGGAATGGTTGCAGTGATAGAATAAAAAAACCTTATGAAGACTTTATGTGCAACGATAGTAATTTGTGTTTCAAGAGCAAGATGCTAAGTATTTTAATACAGTGAGATATACAACATATATCAATATCTGATGAAGAAAATTAGAGTTTTTTAAGATTTAGGCAGGGCAGTAGACTAGTAAAAGTACAATTAGAAAAAAAGCATAAATGGACTTACAGGAGCATTAATATTCAATAGGATATTGTAGCAGGAGAATTGGTACACCTGCTATTTTAAGAGAAGGTAGACTAGGTGAGAAGTAGCCTACAAGCGTGACAAGGGTCACACCTGAGAAGTGAGTCAGAGTCTGAGAGTAAAGAGGTCTCGGAACATGGAATAGAGGCCCAGAAGGAGAGAGCTTGAGCCTAGGAGGGGATGAGTAGGAAGGACCAGGGGACCACAGCCTTGCAGGGGTGGACTTGGCACTGTTGACACAGCAAAAGGGCCAGAGTCCCAGGCAGGACTGAGAATGCAGGTCTGAGCTGGGGAGTCCAGTTGCTGGGATTGAGGCTGGAGCCCAGAATGGGTGCATGTAAGCAGGGTTAGAGAGCCCGGGGGTCTGTAGGCCAGGAGGGGCTAGTATAAACATGGCCAGGGAGCCTAAAGGTCTCACTGGCCCAGGGGTGGGGCCAAGGCCCAGAGAGAGAGGCCAAAGGCTGAGGAAGACCACAGCCAGAGACTGGCAGGGCCAGGGGAGCCCATGAGTTGTCTCAGCTGGCCTAGGAGCAGGGCCAGGGCCCAGAGAGAGGGACCAAGGACCAGGAATCACAGTCAGAGACCATGGGGCCCAAGGAGTATGCAGCCCAGCACAGGTAATAATCAGGGTCAGGAGCATGTGTCAGCAGGGCTAGATGGCCAATTGTCCAAGAGGGATGATAGGAACAGCAGAGAGAGAAAGAGAGGCCTGAGTAACATTTGTGAATTATGGATGTGTGTATTAGGGAGGACGGAGCCTATGTGATTAAGTCAATGAGCAGTGACACCAGCGCTCATGAGGAGATCTGACTTGGGAAGCCCTGAGGCAGCCTCCCTTTTCTGAGAGTATCATTTCATCAAAGCATGGCAGGAAAGGGGAAAGTGCTCAAAGAGAGCCAAGGGCTGAGGGGGTTCTGGGAGCATCACAGCCACACCTGGAGTTCAACCTTGTTACAGGTATCCATGAATATGAATGGTATGTTTAAACTACTTTTTCTATTGGGGAAGCGCCTTGCTCATTCTTGGTATTAGGTTACTTACCAATCTCATGGATCCTAGAAACTGTCTTAGGCCCAATTGCTCTCTTTCTACTTTCTCTGCTTTAAAGCAGCTGCACTAACTTGATGCAGGAGCTAAACATTTAGGTCAGAATCCTATTTGACTTTATGAGACCAAATGACAGTCATCCAGTCATGTAACTGCTAT
This sequence comes from Caiman crocodilus, assembly GCA_030014935.1. Classification (NCBI taxonomy): domain Eukaryota; kingdom Metazoa; phylum Chordata; order Crocodylia; family Alligatoridae; genus Caiman; species Caiman crocodilus. The sequence continues at coordinate 64,518,000 of JAGPOW010003316.1, forward strand.
TTTTTATACTTAAACACAGTTGCTGATGCTACTGCACTTACAATGCATCCATAAGCCTACTGAGTATGTGCAGTAGACTGTGCTCTGGCTAGGCACTCATGCAGCTCCATAGCATGCCTGAGCACAAATGCCAAAACTATAACTGGGCAAGAACTTGTGGGAGGAGGAGGAGGAAGAGGGCCCACCTCTGTTTTAGTCCATTAACCAAGCAATTAGGAATTTTGCCCGGGAATCTGGAAAACCAGGTTTTAGCCCACTTTAGTTACTTTAGTTACTCAGAAGGAGGGAGCAATAGAGGAGACATCTTTCCCTCTTTGGGCTACAGACCAACAGCAGAGAGTGGGCAATCTCATATCTCTGGCTTAAATGGCTTATTTTTTGTTTGGCTGAGTTTTGGAGTGGCATTTCCCACAGGCTCATAAAAATAGGATTGAGTTAATTGTATTGGATGTCTATATTTACAAAGAAATGAAAAAAACCAAAACAACCAAAGCGATTGGACCATGTCCCAAAAATTGTGCTCTCAAAACAGTTTCCCACGTTATCATAAGCACCATTTGAAACTATATTTTTGAAGTTAATATCAGTAAACAGCAGGAGAAACTTCCATGTGTTATGACTTGCATAATCTGAGTGAGTGTTATGAGTGTGTGCTGACACAATCACTAATTGCAGAGTGCTTTTAGGGAGGCCTGTGGCAATCAAAAACCCATATTTGTATATAACTGTAAGATAAGCGGTACGGAAATTATTCAATAAATACAAATATAGGATCTGGGCTCTCCTTTTATGGATGCAGATTTATGAAACTATGGTCCAGAAATAGTGAAATTAATCTTGAGCACGAGGACATCGGCATAGCTCTAAGGATCTAGCAAAATCTGCAAAGCCCCTAGGGCCTTTGATGCATTCCTGGGGTAGGTTTATGCAGTACAATATTATGCATATCCAGTGCTTCTTGGTTTTTATCTCTCTTCCATAAAACTGATAAATGGCATCAAATGGGAGAGATATAAACCAAGAAGTATTGATCCCTGAAACACACACACATATATATGACTCTGAGAGCAGTATTGCTGATGTCACTATAAAAGTAAACTATGGTTAGCTTTTTATATGCCTGTGGGTTGGCTGAACCTTAATTTTGATTATATATCAATGTGTTTATTTTATTCTCATCATTTTTTTCAAAACAAATGAAAGCCATACAAAATTTAAAGCATTTAAAATTCAGTTCCATTATAAGTAGGAACCAGGGGACACAGCAAGAAGAAACAGTGGGTTGATAGTGCAATCACACCCCCATTTGATTCATGCTCCACTCTAAGTTTTTAAAGTGAACTGCCCACAGGAACAGTTGCATTTCTGTGCAGATGGACCACAAGGGTTAGTTGACTTCATGGCTCATTCTTATTCACTCAATTTCTGGTCTTCACTCTTACATGTTAACAATCCTTGATCTTCCACTAGTCACGCTATCCTTTCTCCTACAGTTATCTTGGTAATGTTTCTCTACTTGTCCACCAGTGTGTCTAGGAAAGATGTGCCCCCTACCTAGGAACCTATACTGAATGGGTTTCTTAGGGTATTCAAACCTACAACAAATCAGAGACAGGGAGGGGAATGGCAGGGCTGAAGGCCCAACTGCACAATGGCTCTAGCAGAGTAGTCAGAGGCAACAGTGAGTTGCAAAAGTGAGGCAAAGAGATAAGTTGCTGCAGTGTCCCTTTCCTGGGTTTTTCACTGCAGCAGATGACAGAGGCTATGCAAGGCTGAAGCAGTGACTCAACCAGGGTGGCAGGGTTTGGCTGGGTTTGGTTTCCTTCTCCCTTGACCCCAACTATATATTGAGGGTGGAGAGCAGTATGGACAAGTTGTGGGGAGGGAGGAGCAATTACAGCCCTGCCTGCCTCCTGCCCCATGGTCAGGAGCCAGAAGGATGAGCCAGAGAACTGTTTGGGAGAGGTTCTGAGGGTAAGGAACTCATGGGCTCACGAGGGGCTATATGGGGGGTCATGAACTCCATGGGGCTTTTGTGGGGAGGGGAGCCTGGAGAATAGTGGGGTGTGGGTGAAAGGAGGCTGGGGTGTTATGGGAATGGGATATGAGTAGATGATAGGGTTTGGGGCTTAGGGGGTTTTGTGGAGTCTGTTGGGCTGAAATGGGTTTGGGGAGGGCTTGGGAGCAAGAGGGATTGTGAATGAGGAAGGCCTACGGGGTGTGAGGAACTACAGTGAGGTTTGAGTGCTCAGGGGGGTAGGGGAGGGCTCAGTAGGGTTTGAGAAGGATGATGACCAGTCAAGACTGGGGTGTAATGGGGATGAATCTATACAGGGTGCAGTGGATCCATGGCAGGCAAGGTAGGTATCAGGCCACAACGGTATGCAGCTGAGCATGGGGGAATATTTGGTATGGCTGGGGACAAAGTAGATCCAATGGGCATTTGAGGTGGTAGGGGCAATGCATAAAGATGCATGGTAAGGTATCTGGGGACCTACACATTGGGTGAAGGCAGTAGTTCTCTCCATTGCCAGGCTGAGTGGGGGAGGGGGTAATAGCTGTGTTTGTGTGGCACTAGGTGCCTGCCACACTGTGGAGCTGGCAGTCATTTCCCATCCACACCCCTGACTCATAACTGTCATATTTCTTTTTGCTTTGATGTTAAACCAAATAATATAGCCCTAGGCCCAAACATATTAATAAAGATTCTAGTTTCTTTTTAAATTATATTGTGTTATGTGATGATGCACCCATGACCTGCACCCCCTTTTCAAAGTCTTAGATCCACTCATGGAAACAGTAATCATGCTAGCAAAAAATGAAGACCCCTCCCCACCCAATTCCAAACTTTTACCCAAAACAAGCCCAAATCAAAACATGTCTTAAAGAGACAAGTTTGGTTGTCCTTTTCTCTGTATTAATGTTTATTTCCTGTGCAACTAGGTTACAACTAGGCTTAGAAGGAGTTAAGCATCTGTTTGTGCAATGTTTGGTTCAGATTCACCAGCATCCTCCAGTACCCTTGTGGCATTCTGATAACTGTTAGTAGCTAGTCTAGGAGATAAAGCAACATTTTCTAAATATTTTGCCACTTTGCCAATGAGTATTCCTCATGTTTATGTCATATATACTATGATTATAAAAGCCATGTAGCAAGCCAACATTTCTCTTCTATTCCTCTTTTCTCTGTTCACTTTTCTCTCCCTGCATCTGCTCTTTATTTCATATGGAATATTTTTTTACTTAAATGCAAAAGGCGTAAGTTTCTACAGATGTCTTCTGACATCTCTGCAGGGTGATACAAGGGACACAGCAAAGTCAAGAATTTGGCTGCTACCCATGTGCATGTAGAGTTGTAAAACTCCCTTTGGTTTTATTATGAACTGTGTAAACAATGTGCTAGCAGAAGAATTTTTGTCTTCTTTGTCTGTGCATAACGGTTAAGAGATGCCTCGGCACAGCTGGGTTGAGCATATTGCAAGCATGGATGCAGGGAGTTTTCCCCGTAGCGCGGGAAAAGTTTTGGTGCACAGTCAGAGCCCGCCAAAACCTTGCAGCTCCACCAGCGAGTGCATGCTTGCAATTGGCTCATGTTAAATTATCCATACGTGTCAGTCGGCAGTTGCCCACTGACCGAATAAGAGGCTTGGGCGATGCCCGCCCAAACTGGAGGAGAGCTGGGACACACGAGGAAAGATCTGCATGCATTTCCAAGCCATGAAGGAGGCCTGATCAACCGACGACTCCCCGCCAGATTCATCTGACACTCCATACCCTGCATGAGTGTGAGCTTTTGTGTGCCTGAGTTCCTGCTTGAGTTTTGTAACTTCAAGGAACATGCCTACAGCCTAAGGACTGTAAGTAAAGTTTTCTTTGCTTCCAACAACCTGCGAGTCTAGTGCCCTAATTCCACACTCCATCAGTGGCCCCATTCTGCCAGCATTTCTCAGCCCCCACATTCTTTTGAAAAGCTTTTGAAAGCACTGATAGACCTTCAGAGTGCACAAAGAGAACAACCATAATTCTCAAATATTATAATTAGCCTTATATCATTAACATCAGCAGCCTAGAACTGATTTATAACAGGTAAGGATCTGGCCCAGATGCAGGGGCAGAACAGTTAAAGCATCTCACTATGGCTCTGGCGATGTAAGTTCAACCTATGCCCTGGACTCATGCTAAAGGTTACCTGTTGTTGACCAGCTGTAAATATACCTTTTGCACATTCAAGCTAAGAAGGCAAAGGTGGCTGGATGTGATTCTGGACATCTCTCTCCCTGGTGTGCTGCTGGCTACAGGAAACTGGTCTGCCCTAACCATACTAGTCAATGGGCTATTGGGCTCTGGAGAGAGAACCTCTCTCTTGAAGCCTCAGGTCATTAAGGCTAGGTACAGATAGTCAAAAAACCCAAGGTTGAATTGATTCAGTCTTTGCAGGTTAGTTTAAGATGCCCAGATTAAACTGAAACAGAAGTGGACAGATATTTACATTTGATTCATGAAGTGCAGCCACATGCCTGCAGTGGCTCAGGCCAGAAGCCAGGGGGTTCTAGAGCAGGCTCTGTGGCTGCGTGTTAACTTCCTTCTCCCGTGCCTTCAAAGTTTCTGGAATTTGCAGCCCAGAATTACAGCAGCAGGATTCTGCAGGGTTGCTCATCAGTTATCACTTCCTCTTCCTGCTTCCAGGTGCCTCTGGGATTTGTAGTCCACAGCTGCAGCCAGCAGTAAGTTTGAGCTGAGGAAGGGGTGTTTAACACCCCCTCCCTGGCCCCAAACTCCAGCTAGGGTTTGCCAGGGCAGAGGAAGAGGGAGAAGGGGCAGTCCCTCCCAGTAGACTGGGCTGCATCTCCAACTAGGCTTCCCTCTCCTGGCTTGTCAGCCAGCCCTCACTGCTTCAGCTAGAGAGCAGAGGGGTAGGGCCTGTCCTGTGCTCTGGAGCAGATAGTGCAGCTCAGCCCTGGGCTGGAAAGCATGCTGGGATGCTGAGGGACTGAGATTTAACTTGAACCAGGAATAGGTCTGGGACAGAAATTCCATAAACTGGTTTCATCCAAGTCAGTTGAGTCTAGTACTACATCCAACCAGGTTTATCTTAAACTAGTTTGGGCCATTTTGAAACTCATTTATGTGCACTGAGCTTCTATTCTTTTACAGGTTTAAAACAGTTTCTGATCATTTAAACTGGTTTATGTGCATCTTCTGTCCCTAGCCTAACAGGCCACTACTGCCAACATGCCAAACATTTATACACGGGCTTGACATCAGGTACCTTGGAAGTCTGTGGAGCTGGTCACATGCATATATTTAATATGTTTATAAGTATTTGCTGAATGGGAGTATAAAGTTGTAGTCAATGGAACTGTTGCAATTAGTTGAACTTTTTTAGCTATACAACCCTCCTTTCCATAGTCCAGTGTTTTTCACTCATTTACACGTGATAAATAGGTAAAAATGTTTCCCTCAGTAACATTATGGGTCATGTGGACATACCAACAAGTTATACTATAAGTGTGAAAAGGACTTAAATCCATATCAGCTAATCCACAGAACACTTGTCTGGTTTATCCAATGGTAAATAGAAGCTAAATTGTAGAGGCAGGGCCATCCCAAGGGTGGGGAGAAGGGCAATTCGGGGCAACCACCCCAGGCTCCATACTTTGGAGGACCCCGCGGGGCTGGGCAGAGAGGCCATGGCTGCTATGTTTGAAGTTTAGCCCACCTTCCTGCCCGGCAGGTTGGATGGCTTTTTGCCTGTTCCAGCTGCCACTCACTCTGACATGTCCAGTGCAATGGGGCTTTCACGCCCCAGGCCCCACAGCCTGCTGTGATCATCTCTGTGTAAGGGTAAACTGCCTGGTTTAATCTCCATTTACCATGGAATAAAGTGGGCACACTAAGCAATTATCACATATCAGATAGTAAATTCCCCTATTTGCTGTCTAACACATTCCTTTGAGGGTGCAAACATCCCCAATGGTCACTGTAATAGGGTAGTTCTCAGGGCCAGGCACCAAGGCTGGCCAACCTCCCTGTCTGGGCAGTCTGCCCACCTACACTCACCTACCATGCCATGAGATAAAAATAAACAACTTATTGTAAGCAGGAGGCAGCCCATTTTAAAGCCCAAAGCTGTGTAGGCCTCAGGCATCTGTCTACATACCTGGACGCTTTGGGGCATTATGCCCCCTTGGGCCTCAGGTGCCTGTCAACCTACCTGGACCCTGGCTCAGGCCTCATGTGGTGGGGCTAGGCCTGTGTGCTTTTCTGTCGAGGTGTGCTCCGCTAGCCTTTTCCATGAGGTAACCCACAAGGCAGAGGGGGCTGAGGCTTTCTAGCGCCCCATACTTGCCCTTCACTGGGGAGGCACAGGTGTGGTATTTCCTGGAAGCTGCCCTGAAAGAAGCATCCCCATCACACCATCCAGCCCCAGCAGGGTGTAGTTTTAGGTCATGCCCCAGAACCAGGAACCTCCTGCCATCCCCGTAGTTCCTACCCTGTCATCCTAGTGTTCCTAAGCAGCAGCTCCAACCAGGCAAGGTTCTGCCTCTGGCAGCTTACAGCAACTGATGCCCACTTTCTTACTCAAGCCTGCTCTCATTGCTAGCAGGTGACCCTTCCTCCCCAATGAGGCAGTCTCCTGCAAGGCATGCGACTCCTGATTGAGGAGTGCAGCCCTCTGCAGCCTGACTCTGCTGCCTACTCAGGCCCTTCAAGTGGTAGGCACCACAGGACCTGCTATTAGCATCTACAGTGCCCTGCTACAGTCACAGTACACAGACTTCCTAACCATGAATTCAAAGTTCTGCTTTAATTGTAACCAGCATTTTAAAAAGAAGGTTTTATAAAAATGTAATAAGTTCCTATCACGTGAAATATGACAAACCATGGAGGTAGGGGTGTATATGCAGTGCTCATTTAAAAGAAACCTCACTTGATGTCCTCCACATGAGTAAAACAATTCATTAAATGTATCATTCTTCCTTCTTTCAACATTCAACATAGCCTATAGAATTATGCTCAGACCACATAGATGAGAACGTGCACCCCTTTTGTAACTCTCACATTCCCACTTCCTATTGTCATGAGCTGCAGTGTCAGTAATTGGTACTTAAGCGATGTCTTATTTTCTGTTGTTTTAGATTAGTGTTTTAGGAGGTTACCTTGATTTTCATGTAAATTGTAGCAGTTCTATTCACTGCTAGTAAATGACACATTTAAGTCACAGAAATCAGTTAAGAATGCATTATATGGAAGATTAAGTAAAAGATGTGTGATGTTATGTGTTGATAAATGTATTCATTGTAAGAACATTCCAACATGAGAAAAAAAATTCTTTGATATGTAGGCAATCTCCTGGTCAAGAAAGGGTTGGACTCACTAATCAGTGGGTAGATAAAAGCTCAAGAGAGTGTTTCCATAATGCAGTACCCGTATAGCTTCTGCTCAACTTGAATAAGCCTTTATAAAAAAAACCAAACAGTAAAAGCAAAAGTGAAGGGCACATATTTTTAGCTTCATTTTCAAGCTGTTGCCACAACAATTATATTTCATGTGCCTTGAACCAGCAGAAGCTGTTTCTTGAAAACAGGCTACATTACTTTATGGATTTTAAGTAAATCAGCACCATGCTATGCTGGTAGGCATTATACAGTTACTAGAACAGAAGTAGTTACCTCCCTAGATTAAAATTAAAGTTTTTTTGCCATTTTAACAATATCTTCCAGCTAATTTTAGTACATTGTTTTTGTACAAATTATGTCTATCTCCAAATTGCCTTTGTAGTGTTTAGCTTTGAACTCAGTGCAATTAAGTTCCATATCTACAGTGCTCTCTTATTCAGTTCATTGAGGACACTTTCTGAAAGCCAAGTGTATACATTATAGTAGAACTGACTGAAAAAATAAATGAATTTTTATGGAAATTTTTTATCAATCAGTTTTAATGGTCAAATATTGCCCCGTTTTTGGCTTAGTCATCTTTATATCTCAGAAGGTCCCTTTATGCTTCCGTTTTGACAAGTGATATGGCATTGCAGTGCTGTGGTGTAATTTAGTTTGTATGTAAATCATGGGATTTGGCAGTCCAGGAACAAGCTCATGACAGCAGATGAGAGACTAAAGTATAATCTGACTTTTCTATACAGAAGTTGTCTCTTTTTCTGGTGCCTTAAAACACCATTCCTACACCCCACGTGCATTGTGATATTGTCATTATTTGCAGTAAATTGTCCTAAAAGTATTAGCATGAAAAGTTTAATGTGTATACCTCTGCAAAGAAGGTGTCCAAATGACCAGATTATTTTAGAGGAAGGATCTACAGGAGCAAACTTTGCAGAGAAAATCACAAAAATCAAAAATCCCATTATTCTGCAAGGTTATGTTAGATGCTAGCCATGTTCAGAGACGTGAAAACACAGAACTATAAACGTGCTGCCCAACCATAACAGAATCAATTTGTTATGGTTTTTCTAACCTGGAATTCAAATTCAGTTTATGGAGAATTAAAAGTTTCATTTTATGGTTCTTTAAAATCTCTCATTAGGAGAGACAATTACCTAGATAAATGTCTAAAGAATTTCCTGCAGGGCTATATTCCTTGAGAGTGATCAGAGTGATTAGAAATTGCTCAGCTAAAACATACTTTATGAACCAATGACAGCTTTTAATGTGCCTATTTGCCCTAACACTGTAAGGGAAACTATGACAATTGAAAGAACCACATTAAGCAAAAAAATTAGTAAGATTATTAATAACTGGCTCATAAAGTTTATTATTGTTTTTTCTCCACTTTCAAATAGATATCTTGGAAAACACTATTGATAGATCAGTGCTTAAAATGAGAGAGGAAAGATCATCTGGTTGTTAAAGACATTGAATTGAGTCCAATTCCTGGATTCACCTAGTTAAGTCACTCTTCATTGGTCATGTTATTTAGGGCATAACTGTACCACACAGAAACAGCAATAAATAAGCTCACACAGAGGCTGAATCTGGACACACATCAGTGAAGATACTCAGTTTCCACCATGCATAACAGAGAACACTGGGAACAACCCTGGAAAGTCCTCTGCAGTGCACTTCTGAGATTGGAGCATGTATTCAGGAGCAGGTGGGAACAGCATACTAAGGACTGACCCAGCCAGAATACATCATTGCCATGTCTACACAAGACGCTGACTGTGTAGTAGCTCATTACTACAGTACAGTAGCATTGCATGAACAAAACGTTACTGCACAGTAATGATGTACTACTGTGCAGTTAGTGTCACCTAAAAGCCATTTGGCGGCACTAGTGCTCAGTAACTCTAGTTACTGTGCAGTCATTTAGTACTTGTTTATACAACTACTAAATGACTATGCAGTCAGTATCTTGTATAGATCCAGTCACTGTGTAGATCTACTCGCTTAATATATTTTGGAAATATTGGTACTTCCTTCCTTCCACCCTTTGTTTTGTCTATTTGGATTGTGTTTCCTTTTTGAGTGTGTGTTTAAAAAGTGCACAGTACACTGGGACACAACTAGATTGGGGCTTCTAAGCACCAGAGTATAGCATACATAATATTAATGCTTTTCGAGGGAAGGGAAGAATGTAAACTCTTTGAACAACAACTGCTTTCTCTGGGATCCCACCCAATTAGAGAGGAAATCTATCTTGGGTTTTCCTTTCCCTTTTCTTATTACACCTAACCGTACCATTTTGAAGGAATTACTTTTTCTTTCGTCTGTCAGGAACATATTAAAACTCCACCATTTGGGCGCTGACAGTTTGTTACAACATAAGACGATATGGAGTTCGGACAACAAACATACCAGTTGAGACTCACAAACCATCAGGTCACTGCTTCACAGAGTAGCAAAACAGTGTAAGAGTCTTCCCAAAAATCAGATAGATGCTTTGCTGAAAGAGTATATCTTATAGAAGATATATAGAGGGGAAGGAGATGGTTCCAAGTATGATGAGCAGGTGAGACAACAAAGATGAGCGTTAGGAAAGAGACAAATAGGAAAGATGCTTGGGAGGCAAAGAAGAGCCAAAGAAAGTCAAAGGTTGTGAAAGTGAAAGGGCCAAAGAAAGAAAATGTGTGGAGTTGTAGCTAGGGATAGAGTCAGTAGATCTGGGGAGTGGATCAGTGCTTAATCTCAGCTTCAGTGTCTATTTCAGTATTCAAGCTTGTAATTTGTTGTAAAAAGTAAAGAGAAACCAGTGACGTGGTTTAGTTAGACATACAAGTGGTTTTGTTAGAAGAAGTGATCTGGTCATAGCCATGACAGCAGTAGAGCAACAGCATTTAGCAGCAGACTGAATAGTTTGCAGAGGGCATGCAGGAAGTTTAGAGTTTTCAGCTGCTGTGGAAGGCAGAGCTTGAAAAAGGGTATTAGCAGTGGGGAAGGAAAAGGAAGATTGGATTTAAGAGATGAGACCCAACAACTGGTCAACAAGTCAGATGCAAGAAACTCTTGACAGCAAGGCAGACACATGGTAACTACAGATCACCTTCCACAAAGTGAGCAGCAGAAGTCACATGCCAGTTTTGAAAATCAGCCTTGCCCAGCAGCCCACAACACAAGAGTAATGGACCAATCACAATAAGCTCTCAAAAAATTAGCTGTTGCCACAGTACAACAGACACAATACATGCTACCTAGATTTCAGAAAGCTCCACAAGCATGGAGACAAATCTAACTACACTAAATGTTTAAATAGCCTAAAGGGGCTAGAGTCTAATATTGAAATTGCTAGGAGTTGTATTCTTCAGGAATAAAACATTTTGCTATTGCCTGGAAAATAGTCCTAACGTACAAAATGCTTGTACCTTTGAAATAAGAATTTCCGTTATATCTAAATAATGGTCTTTTAAAAAAAAACCCCAAACAGCAGTTTTTTAAGTAAGAGACTATAAGTGTTTGTCTTTCAAAAAATGCAGTGAAGCCTGTGTTTAATACTCCTATATTTTTTTTAATATTATACAACACTCAGAGAAGAAATGCCTATTTTTGTTAGTTTTGTGACAGATCAAAATGCAGATGAACCAGAAACTTAGCTATAACTACCAAAGTTATTTCAGAATCAAGGCTGAGCTTAAAAATGTCCTGGTTCATTAAGTCTAATGAAACTAATGAAAGTTCATTTCACAGGATGCCTTGAGAAATTTTACATTCATTAGTTAATACTTGCAAAATTCTTTGAAAATTAAAAAACCTAAGTGAAAACTACTTTTGTTACCATGCTGTTGTAAGGTTTATAATTTAGATTCTCCTGGTATGGCTTTTTAGAGAGAGGACAAATAAAAACCTCTTTTAACTTGATTAGTTGATTACTTTATAATGAATAAAAAAATGGCACATCTACACAAGCTGCTATGTCACTGTAGTGACAAGCCATGGCAATGGAGCTCCTTGCTATGGTGACATAGCATCGGTGGGCACAAACCATGATGTCAATGCTATGTTGCATAGTGATGAGCTACATCATAGTGACGGCATCTAAAAATAACTATGCGCCACCAGGACTGCACAGTACTGTGCAGTTATTTAGTACTTGCTAAAGCCCACTGTTGTCGAAACGTTTCAGGAGTGAATACCTTAACTACTGTAGTGACCTTAAAGAGCATTCAGGTTGTTATCCAATATTAACCCAAAGAGTTAGCCAAAGTTTGTGCCCTAAAGGCTGTTTTTGTTAAGGCACAGACAGATTAAGCAGTCATACCATTTTAAAAGGGGGAGGAATTTATATGGTTCAGCTGAACCTATGGTAACCCTATTTCATTGTAATGTAACCCTTCTGCCAGGCACAGGTTGACAGCTAGAAGGGATGGGTTCATATTCTAGGGAACTCAATGAGTTATACCAGTGGCTCGAGCCCCCGCCCAGAAAACTGGGAACGCTAAATTCAGCTGGGGTATCCCACACAGACAAATCCCCATTCTCACAAGGAGTATAAGCTAACAAATACAAGCTTATTACCAAACCCCGCCCCAAAAAAGCAAATAAAAGAAAAAAACCTTAAACACAATATAAATGTTATCTCTACAACTACAGTTCATAGGTTGAACCCCTTTAGAGAGATTTTACCCCAGCCCAGGCCAGTCTAGGGCTTGAGGCTTCCCAAAAGGTTAGTTCCTGGGTCCATGCTGAAGCTGTCTTACAGTTGGGGTTCACCACACACTGGGAAGCTGCTTGTGGTCAGTGATTTGGTTGCGGAGCAAAGGACCTCCCTCTACCCCGGAGAAGGGGTAGAGTGCCAACATTTGCTCCCACAGAGAAGCTGTGCAGGGTTGTGACTACAGCGCCAGTCAACATATACATACTCCAAAACTTCTGAGCTAGATTTTATGACCTTCTGAGACAGAAACTTCAGGGCAAACTCAAAAGCAAGATAGGTTGATTACTGGCTCCAGCTGGCCCCAACCACACAGCTTGGCTGGAGCCAAGGACCATCAAAAGAAACAAAGGGGAAAGGCCAGGCCTACCCTTTGGATCTGGGCTGCAGGTAGTCTGGGTCACATAGCTCCACTGGGAGCAGAAACCAGTTACAAACCTCAACCCCAACCCAAAGCTAGCAGAGCCCCAATCCTTGCCAATCCAACAGAATTAGAAACCAACAGGTTTCAATCCAATTTAAAAGCTGCCAGGCCTATTCCTGGCCAGCCAACCCAAGGAATTTATACCCTCCTCCCCAGTATTAATCCCTTAAAACCTCAGAATAGGGGGAAGAAAAGGAGAAGAGAGGAGTTCCCAGGCATTGGGACATTTCTCTCCTTCTTCTCTACCTGAGTGTCCCCTTTATTTAGCTGTAGATTAATAGCAGATTCCCCCACTTCCAAACCAGCCTAGCTGACCTTACATCCCTTAGCATGATATCCCCTTAGCTTTGACCAGTCAGAGAAGGCCATGCTGCAGTCTCTCTGGTGTGTCTACACAAGACACTATATCACCGTAGCAATGAGCTACATCACAGTAGCTCATTGCTGTGGCTAAAAATTACTGTGCATGGTGGGTACTGCACAGTCATTTAGTACTAAGCAAGTACCAAATGTGCAGTCAAGGGCACGTGTAGATGCACCCTCTCTTAACCAGTCTGCCTGGAGAAGCTTCTGCTGTCCCTGGCCAACCAGGTCAGAGAACAAGGCCAGAACACCAGGGGCTATTGCCCATGTGGCCAGACGGCATGTTTTCTCCTTAAAACAACAGGCCAGAGGACAAAACGGAAAAAAAAGGTAAATACAGAAAAAAACCACATAATATACAGCAACCAGAGGGACACACTTTCATATACAGCACAAGTGTGTATGGGTGTTACAGTGAGTAGAAACTAAACTGAAGCAATTTAACCTTTGTTTCACTTGGGAGCAAATCATTACAGTTTAGTTTCACTGACTGTGGGATATGTATGGATAGATAAAGAAAGCATTACATATCAGCCAATGCGTTCTCACAGGTGATAAACTGCTTCCTTTTCTTTTGTAGCCCAGGTACTCCCAGGGGTGTGACCTGTCTGCAATTGGAAGGGATGAGGTGGTCACACAAGAGTGCAGTGAGAGGGGCCTGCTACAGAGGAGCTGTTCCCTCTCTTCTCTATAGAACCAGGCCAAGACAAAGTGCTTAACTGTATCCAAATTTACTGCTACACAAAATAAATATGAATGAGAGACATTAAATATTTACAATAGAATTAGTATGGGACAACACATGCAAAAACCTGTAATCAGGTTTAAATTTCTAGCTCTGCAAGACTTGTGTAAGTATTTAGTCCCAGGTTAGCTTAAATAAGAGGAACAAAACCTGATCTTTGCCTCCATTATTGCTCCCAGATAGATTAAACACTGAACCAACCCTTTCCCTATGGCTGTAAATAGATGTCATATTAGTCCTGGGAGAAGGACTTTTGCCCTGGGGTCCTACAGATGTTCTAATTTGAGATGTTCCATTTCAAATTCTTCTGAAGCTTGCAAAAAGAAAAAGGGCTAATGCTTTTTCCTAGGACATGGCTATGTATGTTTCTAAGGTTATTGAACTTTTTCCCTGGACAATCCTAGCAGGCTGTGTGCTCCTGCTGGCCACCTACGGATGCAAACAGAAGTGCAGCTCCCTGCTGTAACTGAGAAGACTTTGCAGGAAACGCTCTGATTTACAGTGATCCCCTGGCACAAACAGAAGTTCACTGTTGGTTCTGGTGGGAAGGGAATCTAACTGCTGCCTGCCGGTTTCCACTAAGAACACCCCTCCTCTCTCCCAGCCTGTCCCTGTTTCAGAAGGGAGGAGAGGGAGTTTGTTTCACGGGCTCCCCAGCCAGTGCCGGAGGGTAGGGTGGGTGATTGGAGCCCCTCCACCTCAGGGGGGCTCCAATACACCTGCCCCACCCTCCAGCCAGGGCTAAAAAACCCCCAGACCAAACTCCCTCTACTCCCTTCCCCCTCCCATTCTGAAAACAGCACGAGGCTGGCATGCAATGCATATCATCATAGAGAGGTGTATGATAATTATCATATTTGTACAATAATTTCAACTGTTGTACAATGTATGATAGATAAAACTAAAAGTGTTCAAAATATATGATAATGTTTTTGTGTCATGTGACCCAGTTTTCACTTGCATTGAATTGGAGTTTGACAGGGACTAAGGTGAGGGTAAGTAATATCTGCCATTTATCTTTAACTGGAGACTTGCAGTGAGCAATATAATACAACTGTATAACAATCACATAACGAATCTCATTATGTAATAATACTAAGAGCTTTATTTTAAATGCTATACATGGTCTTAAGTCAATAGAAAGTCAAAGGAGTTTTCTGCTTACCTCATTTGTAAATTCTAGGCATTCTAGGCTGTTAGAGCATGGTAGTTGCCATGCTCCAGCAGACTTGATTAATCAAGTCTGCTCTGATGCGCTGTAATTACAGAGCAGCCTCCACACTCATCTATAGGCACTCTTTATGTCTAACATATTTTTATATGTTTCTCATAGAGGTATTATAAGCACTAACGCAGTGCTTCTCAACCTTTTTAGATTCAAAACAATTGTTGGAAAATGCCAGGTCTTACTTTTCATTCTTCTTTTGATTACAGAAAAATAATAGAGTAATTTTTCTGCTGCAAAGAACTCAGAAAGACCATAGTAGGTTTAATACTATTAATTCCTATTTGAAACTTCTAGGTTTAACTTGGGATTCATGTTTGCACACCTACAGTACACCCCATAACACCCTAATTGAGAATCACTGCTCTGATGAATAACTTGCTGCTTTTTGGAAAGTCCAGAATGGTCTAATGGCCTTGGGTCTCCAAATCTTTGGTCTGCCTCTAATGGGAGGGAGCAGTTTGTATTGTTCTTCTGTGACTGCCATTCTGAAATGCATGGGAGCTGTTTGTAGACCCTGGAGGGAGCTGAAACAACCCTCCTCTGATGTAGGAAAATGAGTCACTATCACAGTACAAGACCAATTCAATAGATAGGATCTCTATACTTCTATATCACTCAGCATCATTGTAGCAAAATACTTCTTAGAAAAATTAGGGGTATATGGCAACGTCCCCAGTGAATTTATAGGTTTTTCTGCCACTCTTGGAAAATGAAGGCACTGCTTAGTATAATATTTTGGGGGGAGGGATAAGGGGAAGGAAGTTTTTGCAACATGTTCTGAAGATGGATCTAGGGTCAGATAATGTCTTTCACAACTGAAACTGTTGTTTCACAACTGGATCCACAGACCATGAAAAATTTATATCATCCTCATGCTTCTCATCCACTTCATCTTAAGCTTTGTGTAATGCGCTATTTAAAAAAAGCCTAGCTTGGTGAATTAGGAATGGCAGCATGGTCAGTGCTGAGTGACTGACAGGTGAAGAGATCAGGATCTTGGCTTTGAAAAGCAGTAAAATAGGGGCCAGTGGGAGAATGGGAGCACAGGTGTGACAAGTTCACAGCAGCCTCTCCATCTTACTGAGTAGCTGAACTCACAGGCAACTGGTAGGGCTACCCCTGAGATCGGCCCTCAACTTGGCACCACTCAGGATGGGGCAGATTTTTTCCTGTGTGGGCTGGCAATGTGTTTGTGGGGGGTGGGACACTAAGCCATGGCACAGAAGTATAGGAGGCTTTTGGCCTGCCCTAAGCCCACCCACAAATTGTGCCCCTCCAGACTCAGGAGGCACTAGTCACTCCTGGCTGAACTACTGCATTCTGTGCAAGCTGAAACCTTTACAAAACTTTCACTCCCAGTCTTATATACAGCAAGTTGTTGTCATCTAGTCTGGGAGTGATGAACAAATAGATTGCTGTAGCCAAGTCCTCACTTGTGGGGAGAAGTTAAAGTTTCCTAGAAAAATGGAGATAGAAGAAAGTCTTTTTTACCATTGACTTTCAAGTTAAGTTCAGTGTTTCAAGAGGGCACTGAGGATTTTATCACCCTTATCAAGAGGTGGAAAATATTTTGCTTGGAGTCTAGGGGCACATCCCGATGAGTGCACACATTCAGGGGTGCATATTCCCTGCAGGACAAATAGCAGTGGCATATATTTGCGTCAGTGCTATTTGTCCCTAGGTATGCCCCTGCATACACACTCTGGCACACTGCAAATTAGCACTGGTTCTCCCAGTGTCAAAAAAACCCCATTGCACTGCCTATTAGCAATAGGGCAAACATGCATGTGTAACATGCAGTTTGTAGTATTGCAAATGGGTTTGCAGCACCACAAACTACATATGCACCTTTGGAGTCCTTAAATGCATTTATTTTCTTTTGCCTGGGTTGAGGGTGAGCTAACTGCTCTGTGTTTTGGAGCTGATGTTCTCTGAGCATTGTGATACCGCTAAGCAGAAAAGAAAATACTAGAACAAAAATTAATGTCATCACCTGGTGCGTCTCACTGCTTGAGTTGATACTGAAAAGCCTTGGGCATAGTCTTTGGGATCTGACAAACAGAAGCCTTGAAAAGATTCTACCTAAATGCTCATAGACATATGCCTAGAGTTAGCTATTACTTCATATGCAAGTACCTGGCAGGAGGGAGGAACATACTAGAAGCCTTCCTAATCTTATGCATCCCAAGGAAAGCCCTGACAGAACTAACATTCTCAAGGGTCCCAAGAACAGCAGGACTGCCCACTCTGTGCCCTGCCTCAGCTAAATGCTGTTCTGCTGTCACAAAACAGGGGAGTAGTTAGGATAGAAATGCACCTTAAACCAGAGAGTGTTCTGCATTGAAAAGGGTAGGGAGCAGGAGGTATAGCAACAGGAAATTATAGAAGAATTCAATCTGCTTCCAAAAGCAGAGTTAAAATGATACAGTATTGCTATTATTATTATAACTCTCTGGAATCATATCCAGGGTGGATCTTAACAGTTGCATCATTAGATGTATGCATAACTTATACCTGCTCTGCCTCTGACTTTACCCTGTCCAGTCCTGTGGAGGGAGAGAAACCAAGAAAGCTTCTGGCTCCCCATGGCAGAGAACAGGGAGTCCCCAGGGCTGCAAAACTGCCACAAAACAACCCGAACCCTATAGTGCTGAATGTGAGGGCTTTGGCCTTAAAGGGACAGTACAAGAAAAAACATAATAAGACACAACAATACACCAGTTTAATTGATCAAAAACTGATTTAACAGAACATATTTTCAGTGCACATAAACTAGTTTCAAAATGGCTGAAAGTGGTTTAAGATAAACCTGGTTGAATGTAGTATCAGATTTAACTGATTTGGGTCAAGCTGGTTTATGAAACTTCTGTCCCAGACTGCTTCCTGGTTCAAGTTAAATCAGAGTCCTCTGGCATCCCAGCATGCTTTCCAGCCTTGGACTGTACTGTGCTATCTGCTCTTGAGAGCAGGGCTGGCCCTGCCCCTGTGCTCCATAGCTGGAGCAATGAGGGCTGACTGATGAGAGGGTAGAGGAGACATGCACAGCTGGGGATGCAGCCCAGTCTGTGGGGTGGGGGCAGCTCACCTAGGCAAACTGGGCCAGGGAGGGGGGTTAAACACTCCTTCCCCAGCTCAAAATTACTGCTGGCTGCAACTATGGACTACAGTCCCAGAGGCACCTGAAAGCATGAAGAAGTAGTGATGAGCAACGCTGCGGAGTCCTGTTGATGTAGTTTATGACTGCAAACCCCAGGGATCTTGGGGACAGCAGGAAGAGGAAGCAAACAGCCAGAGAGCTGTGCTCTAGCACCCCCTCCTTCTGCCCTCCCCATCCCCCAACCCAGCTTCTGGCCTGAACCACTGCAGCAATGTGGCTGCATTTTCTGAATCAAAGGTAAATGTTTGCTCACTTCTGTTTCAGTTTAATCTCTGCAGTTTAGATTAACCTGCAAAGACTGAACTGATTCAGCTTCAGGCTTTTTGATTGTCTGTACCTAGCCTTAAGGATGAAATATGTTCAGGGCAAGGTGCAGTTTTGTAGATTCACTCTTCACCCTACTTTTAAAACTTTCTTTATTTTGTGTTATATAATTTCCACAGAGGTCTAATATTATAACAGTATAAATAGACTGAATATCTAAGGTTGAGTAATAGTAGTAATTCACAAAATATATTTGTATCAGTTTATAGGAATTGAACTATTCATGTTCATGTGTGCAAAAAGTGAATCAAGATAAATCAGTTTCATTAAAGTACAGCAAAATATGATCTTTTTGGTGTTAGAAATTCACACCAGTACAGTAGGTATGTGAAAAGCCATAGGCACCACCATGGACAGATCCAGGATTTTCTCAAGGGGGAGTTCAATACACGATCCCTTAGACCGGAGGTTCTCAAACTGTGGTCTGTGGACCACCACTGGTCCATGAGCTCCATTAAGGTGGTCCACAGAAAGGTTATGAAAGAATTAAGAATATCTGCACTTGTATGTTAAGACTAGTGATATTAAAATGAGTGTGTACTTTTTTTTGTTCTACAAATCAAAGTTTATTCAGTTGTCCATCGAGACCTTCAGCAATTTTCAAGTGGTCTGTGAAAAAAATGTTCAAAGAATCACTGCCTTAGACTATGAGGGGTTGGGGATGCGGCATGGCTGGAGCTGCTGGGCTGATGGGGGAGACCCAGGAGCAAGGCAGGGAGTAGGCACAGAAAGAAGGGGGATGCACCCATCACTGGTGCTATTTTCCCTGGACAACGCAGGAGATGGAAGGAGTCCCAGAGCCATTCCATGCCTGACCCTCCCATCCACTTACGTTCCCTGCTGGCTAGGTGGAAAAAGCAACACTGCTGCTGCACTGCCCTGGATCCATATAAGCCCTCAGATGAGGTACAAGTATTTTGTAGGGATTTGCATGGTGTTTCTGTACTGGTGTTAATTTTACCCTGGTTAAGGTTTCCATTTTGTAGGCTGGGTTGGGTACATACAGAAAACTCTATGAGTCCTAAAAATAGGAATTGTTTGGTGCTCATTCCCTCTGTACAGCAAAGCATGGAGCTACATAAATCTTCTCTGAGACAGACTGGGTGCCTCTACACTTGCTCAGGTGTTGTGGGGGGGGCTGTTTTAATAGAAGCAGTTCCACAACACCCACTTGAATTAAAATGGTTCACCATCACATGTATTAAGCCCTCTTCCTGCTCCCCGCTCCAATTTTAAAATGGCCGTGAGGGTGTGTTAAGTAAAGTTCATTCAATGAGCTTTAGTTAAAATTCCCCTACAAGCATTTTAAAACATGGGGTGGCTTAATACACTGGAGGCATTGCTGGAGCATTCTAATTAGAAGTCAGAGCATACTGGATTAATATGACGTGTTCTGACGAGCAGACTCCAACACATTCTAATTGGAACGCGAACCAGCACATCTATAGGCAGTCATTATGATCTAGTTCCTTGTCAGTCTTTTCAAGCAGACTTCACTGTTTCAAATGATGGGACTTTCTGCGAGGTGATAAAGAAACTAGATGTGAACAATATTTAGTGTCAAAAAATAATAGAACATGGTGCTATTTCTAGCACTCTAAAAAAAAATTTTGTTTGATCACGGGGATATTTTCAATTTTGCAAAGACTAACAGCCACATGGCTTGTCACATATTTAACAAAGGTTGTTTGAGTAAGAGTCATTTTTCATCTCCTTTCTCCTCCTTTCTCGTAAAATTAACGTTTGACTCAAAACTGAATAAGTATCTCAGGCTGTGGCAGAAGTTCCAGCATCAGATGGAGCTGCCACTGCCCAACCACCAGAGAGCTTTCACACTCACATGCTTCTGACAATCGCATTCAACTATACTCAGCAACTCTAGTGCCAAAGCGCAAAGTCAGCTTTGGGAAGGCAGCAGCTGCTAAATGGACTGCAACAGACGGCTGAAGGCGGGGCACTGTCTCTACAGGCCTTCAGATAGCTGCCAGATGTTGGTAGAAGTCTTACTCTGCACAAAAGTGGTGGATTAACACTGCCAGCAGAAAGGAGCAAAGTTTTGAACATGAACACACTCCAAGTTTTGCCTGCAGAAATGGAATTCTATAGAGAAAACTCTATAGCAAAAACTAGAACTCATTTTTGCACATCTCAGACAAGGAAGTTGGCAGAATCAGCTGTGAATTTAGACTTGGGAATGCTAAAAGTCCCTTCCATTTAGCAAGATTTTTTGGGGAGAGGTGATATCTTTATCCCAACCATGCAGTTGGTCTAATGAAAGTTAGACAAGCTTTCAAATTAGAGTTGCCAAATCTGACTGAAACTATTTCAGGAAATTTTTTTCCCCCAACATGATGTAATGTTTTTAATTGCACTGTTCAATCAGTTCACAATAGCAGTCTCCCAGATTGCTTTCAATAGTCACTGGGAGATCAATGCTGATTCTGGTAAACTCTTGGCCAATTTGGAAGGGTTGGCAACCCTATTTCAAATGCAGTGTATTCTTTTTCAAGTCTGAGGAGAAGTGTGCATTGTATATGAAAGCTTGTTTAACTTTATCTCAGCAGTGCAGTTGGTCCAAGAAAAGATATCACCCCCCAAAAAATCCTTGCCTGTCACATAATTCCCGGGCCTTCATAGCTACAACAGCATTCAAACACTGACATTTCTTTGAGCAATTAATCTTTTTCAAAATGCTTTTTGATTTTTAAGGCAGTTTTCTATGTAGGACAGTTGTTCAGGGTTTGGGGGCCCTCCTCTGGCTAGTCTTAGTTATATAATTTTCTTCAAATGTGAGCAGAATCTACAAAAAACAGCAGGCTATGACAGACTGCAATAACTTCTCTCCATTCTCATAATGGCACCATTAAATTGCCAGCAATCTGAAGGACAAAAAGAATAGGGCCCAGGTCCTCCAAACATTTTTCTTTGGTTTAAGTAGGACACCTTCATGTTTTCTGCATTGTTATTTTGCAAGATGACACATTGGGGTGACTGGTGCCTCCCGAATATGGAGGGGTACAAGTTGCAGGCAGACCTGGGTTGGGCCAAAACCCCTATATCCACTCCTATCCATCTATGCCACAGCTTATCACTCCCTCCCTCCCCCCAACACACCACTGGCCTGCATGGCAAAAAAGCTGCCTCACTTTCAGGGGCCAATCTCATGGGGGGCATGTGCCCCCTGTGCCTCCCTACCAGTTGCCTGTGCGACACAGAAAAACACCACTTTCCCACACACATAATCATTTTGATTCTCATTGTAAGTCAGTATTTAGATATAAATTGGTAATCTGTTTACCACAATGGAAGTTCAAACATTCAGTACCAGCCACTGAAATCACCATTGTTTCTGGCATCCTCTCAGTTACATCAATGTAGCTCAGGAATTATTCCATCAAAGTCAGTAAATCACAGTGCTTTGATATAGAAACTGGTGTTGATGAGAGCCAAGATTCCTACCTCTCCTTCATGGTAAAACTCTGGCTGCAATGAAAATCAATGGGTGACTTTCCCATGACTGCATTAGAGGCTTATTTCAAATCCTCTATTGCTCACAAATTAACGGACAACATTTCAGGATTCACAGGCCCCGCTTTTGGCCTGGCTACATTTCAGATCATTGCTACCATGATTTATTTCTTATTAAAAGTGAAAATGCTTCAAATACATTGCATTTCTTTAGCCACAAAATTTATTTCATGTCCATTCATTCAGTGCACAATAGCTTAATGGAAGAATCAGTTTCAAGGAAGGGAAGGTCAGCTACGTACAGCAGTACCTGCAAGTACAGCCTATCTTTACTTTCTTTTACTGAAGAGTGGCAATGCCAAGGGACACTCAGCCAACCTTTAGGCTGCTTGTGCATACTGTGTGAGTTTACTTTGGTTTAATTCTCCATAAATTGAAGCGGTGGGTTTTTAAAAACAACGAAAACCCCTGTAGAGTGTACACAGGGGTTGGGCCCAATCCTTACCTGCTTCTCTGGCAGCAGGGAGGCAGGGGGAGGACGAGCTGCCAGCAGGCCAAGTGGTCCCTGAGCTGCAGGGGGGAGGAGGTGTGCTTCCCTCTGCATCAGCAGTGTTGCCCCACCACTCTCAGGCAGCTGGCCTGAGCAGTCCTGGGGGCACCATAGCCATGGAGAGAAGCACCAGGCCCCTATGCAACAGGCAGGCAGGCTACAGTGAGACGCACACAAGAAAAGATCAGGCTAGCCTCTTTTTTTTTTTTTTCTGCCCGTCAGTGGAGCCTGCCTGCATGGGCTGCTGCTGGGCTCCCTACATGGGCTGGTGCACAGCCCCTGAGCTGCACGGGTGTGGTGGGAGAAAACTCCCTAGAGTTCATTATCTAGCTGCAATAGGTACCAGACATCGTGGGTAAAGAACTGACAGCTGTGTATTTGCTCGAGCAAAGACCATGAAGCCAGCAAAAGGCAAAATGGTCCCCTCAAAAGGGCGGGGCGATCTTTTACACTTTTTACAACAAGGCAAGACTACAGAGTTAACAAAAGCAATACTTGGGCAGTGCTTCACAAAATTTCATAACAGCATATTTCTATTAAGCTGAACTAGCACTTTTTAAAAGCTAAAAGTTAAGTAACATTAACAGTAATATTATGATATGTTAGCAAGAACTTGCAGTGGTAGGTACTTTTTAAGGACATGATCACTGTACTTAGAACAATGGCTTCTTTGTCTTATCTCGTTCCTTGCTGTAGCTGACTTTACAGCACACAGACACAGATCCACTTGCTGCATTTTACTCAGAAAATGCTTAACACAGTTAAAATGATTACTTGACATAAGCAAAGGCTTAGCTATCATTCTGCCTTGTGGTCAGCAGCATTGCAAGGCCACAGGTCATGCCTTGTATTTAGCTGCAAAGCTAATACTTCTTAATAATTCAGATTATTGTTAACCTAACAGTATGCTATCAGAAAACTATTCTATTTCATGGCAATAACAAACATGCTCACTACATGGGGCCCGGTGCTTCCCTCACAGCTGCAAGGCAGCAAACTAGCTGTAAGGTAGCAAACACCTTGGACATGTTTTATTTTGCTGCATCCCAAAATCATTTAATGCACAATATGCTGTCAGCAGTGTAAACAGCTGCGCCACTGAAGCACATTGTGCCGCCAACAGTGTAAACAGTCACACCATTAAAACAGTGCAAACGGGCATTTAAGCTGCTTTGAAGGCCAATTTTGTGGTGTGTACAAAGGGCCTAAAATTTCCAGTTTGCAAACTGTACTAGGGCTTTATTTATTGAGAAGCCATTTGCTGAAATAAAGAACTTGGACTCTGCTGAAATTCCCTAGGCAGCTTGTTAGATAATAGTGCCCAAGGCCTGCTTAGCATCACCAACATTTTCAACACTTGAATTATTTACAGATAGTTAAGACTGAGTGTCTCATTCAGCATCAATTAGAATTCAGCTTTGTGTTAGTTAAGGCTGTTTAAGACAGTCACATTAATCTAGGTAGTCTAGCACACACGAAGAAATAGTTGTTTTTGCCCTCAAGCCTCAGACTCAGATAACATATACTAGATAGAAAACCAATATCCTAGGGTACATGTTAATGACAGAGAAGTTCTTTTTGTGTAAAGACAGTGAAAATATTGCAATCCATAAATTGTTGTTTAGGATTTGTTTTTCTCGAGTGATCTATATTCGAACCATAATAAAGTTTTTCAGCAGATGTGTCTGAACAGCTTTATTAGGCTTTCACTTGGGTGTAATGCAAGTTAAATTACTTTAAAACATTATGCATGAAGGAAATCTGCATTCTCTATCAACATTTACTCTTTGGCTGACTTTGCTATTGTATCTGAAGACATACATCTGTTCTTGGAATGTTTTTAATCAAATCACTTTTTATTTTGATTTCCCCAATATTAAAAGAGGGCATATATCCAAAGCCCTGGGCACCCCGACACACATTACAAAAATATAAATGAAATTAAACAACATCTTGCCACCTACATCTAATAAGTCAAAATCCTCTACTGGTTATACGGCTTTTCCCAAATCACCAAATTTGAAGGTCCAAATGCCACCCAGCCTCACTGTCACAGGCAGCCTTTTCTCAACTATATGTGCCTGGAACCCCCTGCCTGCCTGAGCAGACTTGGGCTATATTAGATAAAGGAAAAAATTTGTGCCAGAGGAGAAGACTTTTGAGAGAGTGCTTCACTTCTCTTTTAAACTGTGTGGCCACATCCACATGTGAATAGACATTTGGTTCCCCTGTGACAACTAGCAGCAATGCACCTTGTGCCACTACTAGTTGTCCTCAAGGAACACCTGTACCAAGTACCCTATGGTGTTCAGCAGGTTACCCTGGGTGGGGTAGGGGAAGTTGGGGTCAGCACTGAGCTGGTCCCAGCAACTTTAACTGTGGCCTTTGGGGACCTCCCAGGGCTGCAACAACAGCAACCCTGCCATGCAGAGCCTGGCCGGCAGCTGGAGCATGACTCCATCCTGCCCAACTCCAGATTTGTGCAGCATGGGCTGTCTCTACATACGCTGCTCCATGTTTTTTCCTGCAGGTTTTTTTGACCCCTAAATATAAAAGAAACAACCCCACACTGCTCCCTTGCAGTGCGGAGATCAACTGAACGTGTGGTACATGGTGCGGCAGACATATCTGCGACACCATGCACCATGCAGCTACGCTCTTCTGGATGCTGCCTATGTGTCTAGTTTGAGTGCCTCTGTGGATCACAGTTGTGGGTGTATGATTATACCAGTAGTAGAATGCCAAATCATTTTAGATGTGTTGAACCTTAGGTATTTGTTGAATTGCATATGTTTCCAAAGCAGAGATGCTGTATAGATTGCTGTACAACAAGTAAGCAGCACAAACATCTTTCTGGAAAGAATCTTCAAGCCACAAGGATTGCTGTTATCTAAATGGTTAAAAATGAAGCAATGTGAAGGAGGCTCTCAGAAAATGATCATTCTCAGAAGACTCACAGGAATGTTATAGACAGTAAAAGTTCTTGCCAGAAAGCACATATTAAATCCCCTCATTTTATAGCATACATTGTTTTTTGTAAATCTAACTGTTGGGATTTAACATTGTTAAATATTTACACCAGAATAAGAGAACAAAAAACCTAATATTGTTAAGACAAAAGCATAAGTAAATTCTTGGCATCTGAATTTAGCCAGTTGACCCAATACTGATTTTTCCTTGCTGAAATAGACTGTGAAGTCATGTTTGTATCTGAACAACTAATTCTACTCCACACACTTGTGTTCTAAGACAATAAAATCTTGTAGAGAAGGCAAAGCACATGAGGTGAAGCACTATAGCAGTAGGCAACAATGGGCATCAAGAATGTCTCCAGTGTGTCATCAGACTTCTATATAGTCCTGCATGGGAATTGCACACTTTTATTTGAACCAGTTAGGGGCAAATCTAGACTGTCTGGACTGTGACCAGTTTGATATTGTTATTCTTATGAAGTAGGGTTACCATACATCCTGGTTTTCCTCAACACGTCCTCTTTTTTGGTCCTCTGTCCTCCATCTGGGCAGGTTTTTGAAACGCAAGCAAAGACAGGTACAGTGGATCAGGACTGAGAGGCAGCAGCAGGTGGCGTGTGGAGGGGACTGGACTTAGGAGTGAGAGGCAGAGACAGGGCACTGCTCACCCTGCATAATCATATATCCCCTCTCCTCCCTCCCTCTCCCCTCCTCTGGTGTCCTCTCTTCTGAAACTGGAAATGTGGTGAATCTGTGAAGTATCTGTACTGACAAAAAAAAAGGATCCCTCCAGTTACTTATAGCTATAGTAATACTTAATGCAATACAATATGCTTGGCTTTTCACTGATTGCTGTGCTGACTAAATCCTTGAGGGACAGGTTTGACTGCCATTGGGGGTTAAATTTAGGAGTACTTGTAAAATAGCCTACCACTTAGGTATCTAATACTTAGTAGTCTGTACTTCAGGGTTTTTGTTGCCTTAACTACAGTGATAGCCAGATCCTGCAGCATAGTTGCAGCCCTACTAGTAGGAGCTGCCTTTCTGTTACCAGGGAGAAACCAGCTCCACACAATGGCAGAAGCAGCAGCAGCTGTCTTTTTTCTGATGGAAGAGCTGCATTCATACTAGGGGTCTGCCAGCATGGCTGTTAGCTACAGGTTGTTCTCTTTTCATGCCCCTAGTTTAAGTAAGGGCATGAAAAGCTCTTGGAATATAGGAAAGGCCCAAGAGCCAGATTTTAAGTTAAGTACGTTAGGCACCCAGGCCTTTTGAAATTTCCATGAGGGACATTACTGCATATTTGAGCAAATAAATACCTTTGAAAATCTTGCCTTAGGATATATTTAAATTTCCCTTAACCTCCCCCCCCTTTTTTTTTTTTGCTGTTTGTACCTTATTTCTAGGATTGGCAGGATTTGATTTTTACTGGTAAATGTTGATAAACGTTAATTTCACCTTACACTCACAGACTGACGAAAAAATATTTCCATTGTTAATAATCAAAATTTATAGAAAGGGGACAAAGAAAAATCGAGTGTGTGACAACAGGGGGAGCAGTCCTACAGAACTGTGCTGACTAGTTTGGAATGCAACTCCAGAAACCCCCGGGGACTGGGAACAAAAGAAGAGGAAGTGACAAAGCAGACAAGGGAGCTATGGGCAAGCAGAGCCAGACCACATGGCAGCTGTCCCAGTCAGCTGGTGACAGTTCTTCAGTAGTTACATTTGTTATGGCAGGCACTTAAACTGCACTTTAATAGTATACTGTCATTAATAAATTGTCTGCTACTGCCAAACCCCTAATTTCACACAATCCTGAAAATTTAAACAATAAAAATCAAAATAAATGCTTAAAATAAATGCTGATATTATCCATCAAAATTATTAAAAAATAAAAATCAAATTTTGCCAAGCCTGCTTATTTCTTAGTCTTCATTTACCTAGTTTCAACTTCTAAATACCGGATATTATTATACATTTCCTTACTAAAAGGAAAAACCATTAGCCATTAGCATTTGTTCCCAACCTAGGATGTGCCAATATGGCAAACTTACCATGCTAGGCGGCAACACCCTCAGCCACTTTGCACTGCTTTGTGCAGGCTACCCACAACCCGGGAAACGGTGCAACACTTCAAAAGGCATCCCTACAAATCTGCATGTGAGGTTTGCAGCACTGCAAACTGCAAGGTCCACACATGCACACATTCATCATGCTGTTAATTAGCAGTGCAGCAGTTTTTTGACACTGGAAGATCCTGTGGTCAAAAAGACTGCATCAGAAAAAAGCATGGCAGCGCGTGTGGTGGCAGCGAAACTGGAGCCTGGCGAGGTAGAACCATACTCTAGCTGCTGGCCAGACTCTACTTACCTAGATCACCACCTCTGTAGCCTAGGGAGGCCCCCACAACCCCAGGTAAGGCACTGGGTTCTATAAATATAGGCACAGAATAAGTGAATACAACACATTTGAATTGTACAGCAGTAGATGAGCCTCTACAGACTCCTAGCTGCTCCAAACTGAACAATCATCTCCCCTTTCCCACCTGCCTCAGTCTCCTATTAGAGGGCATCTCCAGATTTTACTATCACTACGGAAAGAATAGTTTATGTAGCTTAGGCTACAGAAGGGTGGCCCTGAAAGTTAACCCTAAATATCCATGTAGACATGCCTGCCATTTTTTCTGTAATATTAGCATATTAGAGCCAAAAATATAATGAAGGTCATTAAGAATCCCGTGTCAACAGTTGGAAATTACAGAGCTTTATTCAGCCTCAATTTTTCATTCTTTGCACTGTCCCTCAGAGGTGTAGCTAGCTGTTTCAACATCCTTAGCAGAAGGTGGGGGAAGGGATAGTCTCACCTGCCATAGTATAGGCTCTCTGCTCTCTGGCTACTTCTGTGGCTGTGGCTATGGGACAGGCTTTATGGCATGGATTCCCCGTGGTCCACAATTCTGACAACCCACTCTAAATCAATACATGGAGCTGGTGTTACATTACTTATACTGCTACTCCTTACAATCTTGTTTCCTGATACTGAAAGAGAAGGAGCAAGATTCTCATCAGAGTAATGAGTTTATTTTCTGGGGTAAGAGATGAATCTTGGAAAGGTTTTTTTTCTTTTAACAGATTATAAAGCCTTCAGGGGAATTACTTCATGATTTATGGCCTTCATTCCTAAAGCAGAGTAGTTAGCTGATCTGCAACCTCCCCTGGAAAATGATGACCATCAAGGCAGCCTTGGAAAACAAATCTGTCTTGGCTTATAGGCAGCCTCCAGCAACAGGCTACTGAACTCCCACTGAGAAATCAGGACTTGCAGCTGACCTTGATGCTGAATGTGCCCCCTCATCATTACAGACCACATCATCACTGGACTAAACAACATGGATTGTAACATTTGGGATTCATTCACCTGCTCTTCTACCAACCTTACATATGCCACCACTTGCTTACAGTGGCCTTCTGCTGTCTACATTGGACAAATGGAGCAATCCTTGCATAAAAGAATGAATGGACTCCAATGTGACATGAAGTCCAAGAGTACATAGAAGCCTATGGCGGAACACTTCAAACTTCCTGGACAGTCCATTACTGACCTCAGAGAAGCCGTTTTAAAACAAAAAATAAATTTAAAAGCAGACTTGAGCGTGAAATTGAGAGACATAGAATCATCCACAGACTGGAAGAATCTCTAAATTCTTATTCCATTACCTAACTGGCCGGGGACTGGGGAAGTGTGGGTGCTAATGTGCATAGTTAACAGCCCAAAGGTTATAAATCTGAGACTAGCAGAAGTGATTGATGGCCCATGGCACCTCAGATTCCAACACAATCTACAAATTCTGCTAAATACTTTGTCACAAGGACATGAAAAAGGGAAGGACCTAACTAGCTTTGATAACCTTTTTTGTTCCTCTGCAAGTTAACAGATTTGTTTATCCTCTTTGATCTCTTCAACTTACCTTCATCTCTCTCAGTAGTACCACCTTCTTTTCTCCTACTTCCCATCTTATGTATTTGAATGACCTTGTTCCTTTCTATTTAGTACTCCTGCTCTCTGCAAGCCCATTCATAGCCTCTGATAAAGTAGACTGTAACCTCTCAGAGCAAGTTAATCCATAAGGTGAGTCTTTGTTCTGATTTCTGCCTACTCCATTCCCAATAAGCTATTAATAATTACTTTTAGTTATTACAGGTATCAAGAAGATGCCCTCACCATGATCCTATGGTGTAGTTATATGCTATTTATACAGAATGGCCATTCTTTTTCTCATTTTAACGTTTTCTGTCATTTATTGTATAAATTCCAGCCAAATCTGTAAAAATGGAACACATCTAAAAGTCCTGCCCTTCAAATTCCAGAGTATTTCAGAGACTATTTTTATATGAAGATGTCTCTTTATTGCCCTCTGCTGGTCAAACCACAAATTCTGTCTTTTCAATTATAACTTTATATCATAATACCATTTTCCTTGCATACAACATGCCCCCAAATAAGATAAATACTTTGTTTTTGAAAGGCAGAATGAAGGGGAAAAAAAAGATCTTTCCTTGAAAACAATGGTGAGTTGCAGTAAATAACTGAGCAGCAGCTTCTGCAGCTAGAGTCTCTACCGGGCGGAAGAGGACATATCCACAGCCAGCACACCTAGAGACCAACTGTGTTGACCTCAGTGCATCACATGAGGCACATCTACACAACATGCATTAATGTGTTAGCCCAATTTACTGACTCATAACGGCAGGTATCTACACGTGCGTATCCTTACTGCACTATAAAAATGGTTAGGCATGATTAATTAAAGCACAATAACACACGTGTAAACATGACCCAGTGTTTTTAGTGTCAGTTCTGCCTACCCACTAGGGTGCCATCCTGAGCCCAGGGTTCTTGGCTGGTCGCTTCTCCTCCCCAGGGCTGGCCTGCTCTGTGGCAGCCCCTACCTGCAGGCTATAAAAGCCTGCAGCCATTTTGTGTCCTGGGTCATACGCACCAGGACCTTGGAGTGCTGCAGGCCCCGTGTGCCCCCTGGATAGGAGCCAAGCTGTCTCTGCCAATCCTGTCCCCTAGTCAGAGCTCCTGCTTAGCCACAACTGAGTGTTGTAAAGGGCTGAAGCTTGCTGCACCCTTGCCCAGCCCTGTAATTCCCCCAAGAGCTGCTGCTTGGCTGCCTCTGGTAGCATGGCCAGCTCCTGTTCCCTGCTGCTGCTCACCCCGAGCAGTATCTCCTGTGCTTGAAGATGCTGTGGCCCATTTGCCTCTGCTGTGTGGCTTCTAGTCCCTGGCCATGCCCCTCTGCTGAGTGCTTATGAGCACTGTCCAGGGCCAGACACATGGGCCCAGACAACTGGCATGGGATGCACCACTACTATGTCCTCCCCATCCTCGTTGAGGACTGGCCTTACCTGTGTGTGCACACCTGAGACCTCCACCTGAGGCCCCAGCTGGAGCCAGGAGACTGTTGACCTCATGGCCCTCTGGGGTGATGCAGAGGTTCAGAAGCAGTTCCCCATGGTGGGTGCTCAAACTCCCATAGTTATGAGACCTTGTCAGGTGGGATGTGTGAGCAAGGCACTCCTGGGTGGTGGAGCAGTGCCACATAAAGATCAAAGCCTTGCAGGAACAATGCATGGCTGTGACCAACCACAATTGCCAGTCCAGTCATGCCTGCAAATGTTTTGACACCCTGGGATCCAGGCCGCAACCCTGCAGTTTACACCAGCAGAGGTGGCCTGACCAAGCCCCCTGCCCTACCCTGAGTCCTCTGCTGGTGACACCTTCCCAGAGGAGGGGCCCTTCAGTGTTCAGCACCCTGCCCTGCCCAACTCCCCAGCTGCTGCACCCAACAGCAGCTCAGGAAGCCCTGGCCAGTGGCTGCTTCACCAGCTCTGCACCCCCATGCTTTGCAACGAGAAGCAGCTGGCCATGACACCACCAGCTGCCAGAAGCGCCAGCTCCTCCCCTGGGTGGGGGAGCCCTAGCTAGGTGCTGGCCTACCACATGCCATGGGCTGTGGCACAGCTGGACACCATGGCCGCAAACACTATGTCAATGGTTCTGCGTCCTTTTCTGAAGCAGCATTAACTCTCAGGCAGCCAGTCATTTAGATGGATGGTCAGCCAGTTGAGGAGCACTCTCACAAGCATCTTGCCAGCAATTGAGAGGAGGGAGATGCCCCTGTGATTGTCACAGAGCTGGTGGTTTCCCTTCTTCTTGTACAGGTGGACGATGGAAGCATCCTTGAATTCTTGAGGGACTACCTCCTGCACCCACAACCTGCAGAAGATCTCAGTTAGTTTTTCTGTGAGACTATGACCACCTAATCTGCTGTATACATGCTTTGGCAGCAGGGCGGGGGGGTGAGAGTGAGCTGCTAGTGATGGCCAGTGCTTCCCTCCACAGCAGCGGCAGTCCCGCAGGCAGCACCCACCCAGAAGCACTCAGCCCAGGAGGTCCTGGGGGATACCACAGCCACAGAGGGAAGCACTGGGCCCCCACGCACCTCAGCGGGGTTGTGGCCAGTAGTATATATTGCAGGGCACAAATGGAGCACCAGCTCCAGATGCCAGTTCAGAGGGGGACAAACAGACAGCCCCTAAGAACCCCAAGCCACCACCGCAGCAACCCATATTTAGGGAGCTGCACTAAGGCAGCAGCAGGCTGTGCTGCTGCCACAACCGCAGCAGCCTCTGCACAAGGAGGTAGATTACTCACTACCCCCACTTCCCCTGTGCTGTCAAGGGTGCCAAGCCTCAGTTACACCCCTGATTGTGGCTACCTCTTGAGATTCTTGTTGGAAAGCATATATCCAGTTCTGCCCACCTTCATGCTTTTCATATGAGTCTTTGCTGGAAGCAGGTTCATCTCCCACTTTGTCTTGGAAGGCCACCTTGGACCATCATCTTAGGTGTCCTGAAGCTAATCTTCCCTCTGCGCCTAGATACTTTTATTGCTCTAAGAACCTGGTCACCTCTGAGTATCAGAAAGCTGCCAGCTGAGGCTCTTGGCCTTCCTTACAGTGCCAGGAAGTTGTCCTGTAGGATGACAGGATCAAAACAACAGGAAAAAAGTTGAGTAACTATGTTGGTCATATTTTGCAGCCAGTGCAATTAAAAACCTCTGAAAGCTACTTGTGAAACTCAAGCATAAGAAGCAGCTGCCATGGCCCTGGGTGGCCTGAAAGGTGGGGGAAATGATAAATGTGTTGAGATTTTCATCTGTACTCTCCTCCACAGTTGCAGAGGGCAGCAGCTGAAATTAATCCTGATTTTAGCTAAAACAGATAAGCCAAGAGGAGAGGTGGGTGACTTTCCCTGTAGATGTGCAGCTTAAGGTCAGTTTGCTCCACCCTGCTTAGCCCAATTAATGCCTGTTACTTTGATGGAGAGCCTTTCAGTTTGAATGTTGTGGCCAACTTTGTTAAATTTCATTCCTCCATCTACTTTAATTTCATGTTTTTCCTAATCAAAAGCAATTTTCCAGTTTAAGTCCACTAATATAGGAAATACACAACTATCATTAATTCATTATTTAGACTTTAGACTCATTAGTTATGCACAAGTAGCTCAATCAGAACAGACATTACATAACTCATTATTCTTATATGCAATGATCCTGAAAATCTTCCATAATGGCAGAAATGACAAAATTTATTCATTAGAATCCTCTCTCAACATGAAATAACATCTCTTCTTGTACAAAACATTCCCCCAAATAAGATATTCACCTTGTTTTAGAACGGCAGAAGAAGATATGAAGAAGAAAATATCTTAATTTAAAAATATTCATCGGTATGATATTTGCTAGGGAAAACAAAGACAGCTGCAGCAAGGAAGAAGCAAAACCCTGTAGCTGCTCTATTAACCCCTTACCCACAGGACACAACAGCTCCTACTGGCTGAGCCAAACTGCCAAACCTCTCAGCCCTTCTTCTCTTCTCTAGCTGAGCTGGGTCAGGAGTCAGCAATACCTGCCAAGTCAGCTTAGGGCCCAGTCATAGCCCAGGGCTTGATTCTGCATAAGTTGTCCTGTAGGATGACAGGATCAAAACAACCGGAAAAAAGTTGAGCAACTATGTTGGTCATATTTTGCAGCCAGTGCAATTAAAAACCTCTGAAAGCTACTTGTGAGGATAAACTCAAGCATAAGAGGCAACTGCCATGGCCCTGGGTGGCCTGAAAGGTGGGGAAAATGATATTCTGCAGAACCAAGCCAGTAGCACCTTCTGCACTCAAGCCCCTGCCAGGGAAAAACTGCCATGAAGCTACATGTGTTTGCTTGCTGTGCTGTCCTCTATACACAAAATGCAATGTTACTTTCTCTTTTCTCCCAGTGGAGGATCGTTCTGCTGCACAAGCCTCACTTAAAATGTGTCCCCCAATTTCTAGCAGCTGTTAGAAAAAGTTGTGTTGTATATGAGAAATTATGGTAGTTTCTGACCAACAAATGCTTAGAGATCATTATTAAATTCTCTTATTTTTTCACTAAAAAGCAGTTGCTGAAGAAATATTGACAAATCCGAGTTTTGCTCAGGATTTCTCCAAACATTTTTAATCTCATGGATACGTCCTGAGAGTTTTACTTCAGGAAATAACTTGCTATGTATAAATGGATAGAAGAGAATTCCTGCATGGCATCCACCTAACTTTCCTGTGCTCTTTTACTCATGAATATCATCAGAAACATATGTTGAAATCGATTAAAATCTTTCTTGGAAGAAAATTGCATGCAGCAAAAATATAAATAGTTCAATTAAAATATCAGGGCTTAATTGATTAAGCTGTTATGTTAATCTATTCTGATTATGAAATTGGAACAATAGAATGTTCCATTTTTCTCTCTTCAACAATGGAAATTACTGGGCAGGGGAGGATCCTCCATAACGTTAAAAAAACCCAGCCAAATATATCATGTGTAACCAACACAATCACAATGCACTGTCATGGGTGAAACTGCCGTACATGAGTTACAATAAGGTACTACAGAAATAAAGGGCTCCTCACTAAGTGGTATCACTCACAGAGAATCAGTCTCTCTCTCACACCCAGAAATGACAGCAGCAGCTCATAGCACGAGTTAGCATCCCTTCCCCAGGCAAGTCCTTTTCAGAACCAGGGACTTCAGGAAACAGCGATCAGTGCAATTTTAATAACAAACTCAAATCCAAGCTGACCATCTTGAAATCCTCTAGATTTTACCATACAACAGTTCCTCCAAATGGTCAGCAGAGCTGCAGAAGTATAGGCAGAAAAGAGTTCCTGGGGCAGATACTTTGCAGTACATCTCTTGAAGAACTGACATTCTTGTTCATGGTATTAAGCTACCTCTAGCAATATACCTGGAGAAAGGATGTCTGGCAATTGCAATCGACCCATCGGGCTGTATTCAGGCCAGCATGGATGTTTGGTTCTCTGGGGACAACTAGCAGCATGCCACATGCCCTCTGGTACACAGCAGGTTACCCCAGGGGCAGTAGGGGAGGCTGCAGTCAGCAACTGTGTTAGCCCCAGCAGCCTTACCTGGGGTCCTGGGGTCCTGGGGGCCGGGAAAGCTGCAGCTACCTTGCTCCTGCACCTTGGAGCCTGTCCAGCAACCAAAGTATGGCTTCAGACTGCCAGGCTGCAGTTTTGGTGGTGCACAGTGCCTCCATGTGCACCACCCCACTTTTTTTCTGCACAGGATTTGTCGACCCCGGGATCCCAAAAAACCCTGCTGTGCTGCAAGGAAATGCCTGACCATGTGGTGTGTGGTGCCACAGATGGGTCTGCAGTGCTACATACAGTACAGCCGTGCTCATCTGGAAGCAGCCTTGGTGGGTGTTTTGCCTCTGGGTGTAGCAGCAATCTGCACTAAAAGCTGGGTTTAGGTCTGCCTTCTTACGGTGCAGATATGCCGCACCAAGACACATGTGTTAAGCCTATAAATGAGAAAATCATGAAATCTCATGTCTAACTGCTGTCAAAACGTTACTGTTATTATGATGACGATGATGCCTCAGATCTGAAATATGCCCTGGTGAGTGTACAGAACATGGCAGGCTTTCAATGTCCAAGCTGTCTGCTTGCTCACAGAGAGGGAACCGTTCAGGTAATCTTCACTGTTCCTCAGAGCACAGTTTTTAGAAAAAGGGCAAAGGCTTGTTCCATTTCCTGCGTTCTGAAAACTTTCACTGGCCTTTACAGTTGACTTTGCTATAATCCCTGTCATGAACAGCAACCACCTTTCTCAGGCATGAGATTGCCTTCACTTCTGTGACCAGTAACATAACAAATGGGGGGCAACTGGGACACAGCCCCCAATAAAAACGCTGCAAAGCATAGGAACGACAGCCTTTTTCTGTTGCCATGCCTCCATGGATTTCAGACCTGACCTCTTCTGTTCTGCTTCTAGTACCTTTCTTCCCTGTTAGAGGCATGAAATCCTGATCAATCCTAACAACTGTCTGGTGCAATAGCAAGTCTTTTTTCAAAGAATATCCCCTCAAACTTCTGTTTGACCTTTACAAATCTGCTCAACAGGCCTCTGTGGTCCATCAAAGCAACTTTATACAGGCTCTTAATAGAGCTGTTTGCTTGGGTCTATGTGGTAAATTGTAAAAATCTTCCTCACCTTCTTGTCCAGGAATTCCCTACTTACATTGTACCACTTGAGTACTCCAAAGTCAAGACAGCATGGGTATAAACCAGCTTTGTATGCCTGCAGTAATGTTCCTGGAACTCGTTTCAGTCTTCAGGACATGCTACAATGCAGTGGGCACATCTACACGAGACACTACTGTGTGGTGGTTACTGCACATTTATGTAGTACTTGTTTATACAAGTAGATAGGGTAGAAATAAATACACAGTAACTGGAGGTACAGCGCAGTAGCACCGGAGAATGCCTTTTAAGTGACATTACTACACAGCAGTCTAATACTATTGCACAGTAGCATCTTGTCGCAGTTCTTGCCATGTGATGCCACTGCACAGTAGTATTAAGTTACTCCTCAGTCAGTGTCTCGTGTAGACGTGCCCACTACGTCTGAACTCTAGAAGTTGGTTCAAGGACAAATATTTTCTTCTTGGCCTTATTTTTGGCTAAGATCAAGTTCTTGTTTTCTCCACATCCAGTTCTTTGATTTTGGTTTTATCCATGTGCTTCAGGCTGGTTTTCTGTTATGATGATGATGACGACGATGATAACAACTGAATAAAATATTCATATATTGGCCATTCAGATAATGGGCCAAGTTCAAAAGTATATATTGGTTGTTTTGAGTCTAACTCAATGTTTTGAAAAATGAATGAGTATCTGAAAGCCTGATACTGATTTTCCCTGCCTGCTTTGCTCAGTCTGTGAACTGACTTTTGTTTTTAATGTGAATTGATCCGTCTGCCAGAGTTTGGCATGTGCTTCTATTCTGAATTTGTTCAGCACACAATAACAGATAAGTAGACAATATACCGTGTCTGACAGTAACCTAACAAAAGCTGACTGCAAACTGTGCAAATCCCCAGTCTCTCATGATATATCTACATCAGCCAGGAGGAAAGAATGTGAAAAATCAGTCACCCTCATGCTTGTTAAGATACCTTGTCCAGTGATACTGAGCAACATTATGTCTATAGAATAGCAATTCACCCTCACAGAGCACAGAGATCAATACAGTGATGGAAAAATGTGCAGCCTAGAAGAATCCTGAAAAATTGATTCTCCAGGGAAGACAGGAATTCACATTGCCCTGAATGAAAAAAACTGCTAAGGATTTTTTCTTTAGGCAACTTATAAAATTACTGGAGTATTGTCTGCATACTGACACTTGTGAAACCTTAATACATTAATTTAACATAGCATTACACAGATAGAGTCTTGCTCATGCTACATAATATATCTTCTAGTTTACTAGACAAGACCAGTATGATTATCTGTAAAGTATACCAGTTCCTGGTGACTTCACTCTCTATCTTTTCACAAGCAAATTAATGAAAATCAGAATAGAAACTCCAGAAGAACAGCAAAAATATATGCAATTTCCACTGTTCAAAATAATTTCTCATTTATTCTGAGCTAGGTAATGTTGAATAAGATATTGAGGTATCAACCATTCACATATTTGGTTAGAACAGTGACTCTCAACCAGGTACAATGACACCCTAGAGTACTGTGAGATCCTTTTAAGAGTGGTACAGGGTGCTGCACAATATTAGCCCTGGGCAAAAAACTATATAATTTACAAGACAAACCCAGAGGCTGCCTATACGTGTGCTCAGGGGAGAAAGGGAGGGGTTAATTAAAGCCGTTTCTGGAGAGCCACTCTCATTAAAACACCTCAGCATCACATGTATTAAGCCCCCAAACATTTAAAAACGGCCATGGGATGCTTTAATTAAAGCTCATTCATCAAGTTTTAGCTAAAGTGCGCCAGTGCCAATTTTTAAATCTGCAGGGGCTTATACACGTGCTGCTGTGGCATTCTAATTAGAACATGGAGGAGACTTAGTTAATCAAGTCTGTTCCAAAACGTTCTAATGCATCGTGTATAGGCAACCAAAGATTTCATTCTGACCTGTTGTGATTTTTCTGAGTTCTTTACAGAAAAGAACTGTTTTGCTATTTTTCTATAGTTACATAAAAGTGAAGGTTGAGAACTGCATTTTCCAAGGGGTACTTTTGCATCTAAACATTTTGAGGATCACTGAGTTAGGGTCCCATTACATGCAGGCTACTTAGAATATGGCTTAATGTTTTGAAAAATTAATGATACCAGATATTTATGGACAAAGGCTTTAAACATTCTTTTACACTTTTCAGTTTTAAATGTATGACCACATTCCTTAAGATGTATCAAATGCATGTCAATATTCTAAAAAGAGATTATACATTTTATTTTCGACTGGTCATTGTTTGCATAGTTAAAAAGTTATCAAAATTAGTGAAAAGGGTTAGATTGCATACATAAAACACACATAAAAATAACATAGAATTAAGTAATATAGAATCCTGCACATTAGCCATGTACAGTACAAAGTTAATTCAAACTAGACTGTATAAACTTTGGTATACAAATATCCAGGTGTTCAAAAACATTTGAGTCAAGAGGCCTCAGCGGAGGAGGCGTCGCGTCATCGTGATTGGTGACTCCATCCTGAGAGGTACGGAGGGCCCCATCTGTCGCCAGGGTCCCTCGG
>JAGPOW010003316.1:64580325-64595867 GCA_030014935.1 Caiman crocodilus
TCCTGCTTACCTCCCATGCTGCGTGCATTTGTATAGAAGCATTTAAGGCTATGCACTGCTGCCTCCCCCTCCTCATGTGTATCCCCCAAGCTACCACCATCTTTGAAGGACAGATGGAGCACAACAGTGCTACCTGCTCCTGAATGGGGGTGAAGCAGCCTGAAGGGAGCTCTTTCCATAGCTTTGGGGCTCATGGAACTCTTTTAGCTTCCTGCTCACCCTCCCAACTTGTGTCTGCTGCTGTATCCCCTTTGCCCGTAAAACTACTTTTCTCTTAGGGAGGCAGCATGGACCCCAAGTCCTTTTGCTGGGGGTCCAGCTGGGATGGTGAGAGTGGGACCAGCGGTAGTAAGGCAGTGAAGGCAGCATGGTATGTGGCGCAGTCAGAAATATCAGAGTCTAGGGATGCATAGTATACCCCTAGGGATGGGGGAACATGGTAAAAACCAGTGCTGCAGTCAATCAGGGATCCTAAGAATTTTTTTATTGACTAGTGTAATAGTAAAGTAACAGAAGCTCCTTTTACTTTGAAGGGAAAACATGGCAGGCTAAGCTTGCTGTGGGAAGCTAGCTGCACTGCAATAAGCAGTCAAGGGGCAGCCCCAGGCAGGGCAGGAGTAAAGACTTAAAGCAGATAGACCAAGTTGCTATGAAGGAAAGCAGGCTGACCATCAAAACAAAGCAGAAACCACTGCGTGTAGCCAGAGGGCCACTTGACAGGAAGGGGTGGGACTTTGGGGACATATGCAAATGCTGCCTGAAAGCAAACAGAAAGTCTAGAGAGGGGAGGAGAGGAGCTCCTGGGGGAGATGTCTACAGCAGACAGACTAACAGGCACTTGAGCTGTTCCATAGAACTGCTAGGAGAGTGTCAAGGGGAACTGGTAGTCTGAAGTTAGACACCAACCTAAAACTGGTTAGGTTTTTGGGTGTGAAGCAGTTGCCGGTATTGATGTTGTGATTTAAGCTTGAGGTTGGAGGACTGGGTGTTTCTAATAGGAGCAGTAAGGAGGCCTCAGGGATGTCTGACAGGTACCCAGTATACAGTCCAGATGGGGTCAAGAACCACTGGGTTGGGGGTGGGGGGACTGGCATGGAGGGTGCCAACAGCTTTTCTGGGTTCAGGACCACAGCATTCCAGCACAGGGGATGCAAGGAGCCTCCCATGGGTCATGGACATTGGGGGCTGAGCTAGATGCTGAGCAAGAGAAGGCCAGGTGAGACCACAGGGAAGGCTGGGACAGAGAAGCTAGGCCAGAACAAGTAGGTCTAGGTTTAAGAGTTGACAGCAAGAGCAACCAGTGGGCTAAAGCCAAGAAGGCTGAAGCCTGTATAGGTTGGTACTTAGAGGACAGAGTAATAAGTGCGAGACATGGGTGTGGTTTCAGGGACCACAAATAGGCCTTAAGGCAACCACTGCCATGAGGCCCTGACATGGCTGGGAGAGCCCCCACTTACTGTTTGAAGGGTAGGCCTGGGATCAGCTGGGTATGGAAAGGACTCATTGGCCAGAATAGGCTAGAGCTTGCTCTGGGACCCTGGGGCAGCCTCCCTTTAACACTAAAATAATTCTATAATTCTCATGGCAGGTGAGAAAAAATGGGAGGATGCCCTGAAGAGTTAGCCTGGGACAGAAGCCACCCCTGGGGCCCTGTCCTGTCACACTATCTGCAAACATTTTATTGACAATGAAATATTTTTACAATGTTTAGTGTAAAATACCTATATTTGAACCTGGCCTTTGTTTAGGATTTGGCAGAAGGATTATATTTACATTATGTAAAACATGTGGCAGTAAAGGCATGTCAGTAAAAAAGTTCGCTTGTGAGTAAAAAAGTTTATAGATTGTCTAGAAGAAAAATTGTTTTAGGTTGGCAATTCTGAGAAACATCCTCAAAAAAAGTTCTCAAATCTACTGCTACCATAAAGCAGCGGAACTAACTTGGGAAGTGATACTGTAAGGTGTAGAGCAAGGGTGGGCAAAATGCGGACCATGGGCCAGATGCGGCTCACCAGGCTGTTCTATCTGGCCCATGGGGCCCCTAACAAATTTAGAAAATTAATATTTATCTGCCCCTGGCTGTTTGTCATGTGGCCCTTGATGGCTTGCCAAAACTCAGTACGCGGCCCTCCATCCAAAATAACTGCCCGCCCCTAGTGTAAGGCCTTCATTATGGAGAAATTAAAATCATCTAAAACTACCAGTTGTTTAAGTATCTTCCCTGAGAAAAATTCTAAATATGAATAAATGAACCATAGAGACACCAAAGCTGACATCAATATTCAGTTGAAGGATGCACTGCTGTCAACTGATGTTTTAGATCAGTGGATGCTCAACATTTTTCCCGGGGCAGGATGGGCACTGGTTGGTTCATCTGTGGGCCAGACCAGGCTTCTGATCCCGAACCGGCTCCTGGAGCAGGTGTAGCAAGCACCAACCAGCTGCATGGTGGATGGCAGGGAGGAGACCTCATAGGAGAAGAAGGCTTAACTTGACCCTGTCGGGGAGAAGGGGTGTGGCTTGGCCCCAACCTGGACCCACAGAGGGGGAAGGGATGTAGACTAGCCCTTATACAGATGTTGGACATGACCTAGCCCTTATAAAGATGTTGACAGGGACGGGAGCGGGGGGAAGGGGACATGGCCTGGCCCTGCAGGGGAATTGGCTGTAGCCCATCTCTGATTGGCCACATGGGGCTTGGAGTTTGGGGATTTAGCAGGGAAGTTGGTAGCCATATTAATGGCCACTATTCCCCTGCTGCCAAATTTCCTGACCCATCAAGAACCCCATGAGCCAGATGCGAAGGCTCTGTGGGCTGCATTTGGTCCATGGAGCAGGAGTTGAGCACCTGTGTTTTATACCAGTGTGGCAACTTTTTGGTATGTGCACCACAAATCAACCCTGCACCCTCCCTGAGTGCCACTCTGCTTTCTGTTCCCTGCCTTGGTAGCCCTATATGATCTCCTGTTCTGCCTTTTGCTTCTTGCCCTATCTACTACTGTGCTATTTGACCTATCCCTAATCTACTGTGTTCTATACAGAGAGGCTGTCTGTGTC
The DNA here is from genome assembly GCA_030014935.1 of Caiman crocodilus. NCBI lineage: Eukaryota > Metazoa > Chordata > Crocodylia > Alligatoridae > Caiman > Caiman crocodilus. The sequence continues at coordinate 64,583,383 of JAGPOW010003316.1, forward strand.
ACTTGTGGCACCCATGTTGTAGACTACTCAGTCTTTATGTTACTTGAAAATAAAATGGTTTAGAAAGAGACATCTAGGCTACTTCCATTAGAGAATCTCTTTAGCTTTAGTGTATCAGATACTTAAACAGTACCTGTTGCCAAAACCTTTGCATCTTGTAAATAGTGAGATATATCCTTTACTTGGGAAAGAGAAATAGTTCCCTTTTTTTGCAGACAATCAGCACATACAGGAAAAATGTCTGATGGAGAAACTGACTATTCATGATAGTCTTCCTTTTGGGCTATGGAGGAGCATGTTGTTTTCCTTGTTTTATAATTGCATCTCTTCCTCATTTCTAGTGGCTTAACTGTTTGATGAATTATAATGGGAATTGTTCCTAGTAATGAATGTGGGAGTGGGCTAGGGAAGAAGAGTCAGTAAGGAACTTGCACTGTTTTTTACAGCTTTTAAATTTTCTACATTGAAACAGACATATTGTTGAAATGTTGACAACCATCTGTTACTGACATTTGTAAATAAATACAAGGGAATTTAAATACTCCCTGGTTTGCTGTTCACTTTCAGGCAGAGGTGTCTCTTATTTGAGGTTGCATTGTAGTTTTTATCTTATTTTCTTCACATTACGTAGCTATTTTATGGTGATGTCATTGTACTGATCCTGGACACATCTTAGGCAAACTATTGGACAGATAGCAAGGGTCTATGACCTACTTATCTGGTGGTTAAAAAAAAGCGTTGTGATATGAAGTCACTGGTAGGGAGGAGACTTACAAGATTTCCTTTTGGGCTCTTTTCAGAAATTTATCAACGTTGGGAAAAACTCCCTCAGTTATTAACATAATTATTTACTTGTGTCACCCTGACAGCTGGATACCCTGATCATGGACTAGGAACTTCCTGTGTTATGTGCCACAGGAATAAGGTCTGATGTTATTAACTACATCTTTGATTGACACTACACCATTTTCTCCCTTTTGTCTCAAGTCAAATGTTTTCAAACTTTATTCTATTGTGGAAAACATCAGTACAAATCTTGCTCATTTTAATATATCTCCCTCATACTCATATTCTCATCTTCACTCCTGGTATTGATTATATAATCTCTCTTGCTTCTATAACAATTGCTTCCAGGAGAAAATAGCATGGGAAACTGGTACTGCTAGATTTGGGTCCTGGTAGTGTTTCAGGCACCTATCCAAGAACTAATGCTTGTTAACTGTTGCTATCATGTTCCACCAAAATGCTCTCAAGAAATAAAAACTGTCCACTCTCAGATCTGCAGTGATGCCTGATGTCTTTGTCTCCAAAATAAATATTGCTTCCCAGTTAAGTGTTCATTGGGGGGAAAAAATAAGGGAAAGTGTTTTAAAAAATGAATAAAAAATGAACATCTGATTGCCCGGTGTTCCTACTAAGTGGTTCATTTCCAAAATCCTTGTACTAAGCCTTGGATACAACCTTATAGGAAACCTTAATACAGAAGTATTAAACACATTTTAGATAACAATTTTCTTTATATTTTCTGTTAAATATGGGTTTAAAGAGGCAATGACCTCTTGTTTAGTACTGCCTGGAATTGCTGTTTTATTAGTATGAATGCAATAACAATGTAACTCATTTTTCTGATAAATATTAATATATAAAAATGAAAAGGGCAAACTCTCCCTCTCATCAGATATCCCTATCTATGAGAGACAAATATGAAGCATGGCTGTATTATTTTGCACAAATTACTGATTATTTTTGCTTTCACATGACTGCAGTGCTTATGGAAGCTGCCAAGATAGATTAAAATCATTCATGAATCTGTAACAAGGGTCTTAGGTTCACCTCAGCAAGTAATCTGCAGGGAAACGGGTCATTGCCAAAGGATCCATCCTTGTTAATAGCTTCTCTGCAGTTTTGAAGCACTAGCCTTTCTTATTTGAATAAATAATTGAGACTGTTTCTGGCTTTGTTCCACTAATGATATATTGGTCAAGGTCTAGTAGCATAGGGCAGAATTGTACAATCAGTCAGGGAATGTAGCAATGGGACTTGCTTCTTGCCACATTTGATGGACTACTGCTACACTGAAAGAAAAAGAAGTCTGAGGAGGGCAAACAAGGAAAAGGAACAAGTTTATGAGTTCTCTTTAGGTCTCTAAAATTTCCTAATGTTATGGAATACAATCATTTTCCTTCAACAAAGACAATGCAGTAGCTGGTGCGTAGCGACTTAGAATCAGGGCAAACTGGATTTTGGAGTAATATTGGCAACTATGGGTCTAGAAAGCTCAATGAGAGATGTTTTATATGGGTGAGTTTTTTCACCCAGTGGAGAGCCCGCCAAAAGGCTATGCATAATTTAAAATTAATTTAAACATTTAAAATAGGAGTGTATGGTTCATAGGCCTTAAGCTATTCTTTGAATATTCCCATCAGAAAGAAAAAAAAACCAGTAATGGAAGGTAGCTAAGTGGGATGTTTTTTCCTATATACTAGTAAGGGGAATAGTGGTGTTCTTCCTCTTCTTACAGTGATTTTTTTTATATATTTATTTAAAAATTATAAGGAAAGCTGCAGTGAGATGCACAAAAATATTTTAAATGAAAGCCTTGTGGAATACTTGAGAAACCTTTAGAAGATTTAGGAGATTAAGTTATGAAGCATAAGATATGCCATACTTCATCAGACCATTAGTCCATCTGAATGAAGCATGTCTAGAGTGATTCAGCCCCTTTCCTGGAATCAAGTATTATTGGTTTTGGAAAGTCAGAAGATATATCATCCCTGACTATTTTATTTAAAAACTCCCAGGGTACCTGTTCATGAAGTGGTCTAATTCCTTTTGGGACTTGGTTATACTATCTGCCTCCACAATATTTTGTGGCAATGAGTTCCACAAGATAATAGTGTGCTGAATAAAAAACAATACTTCCTCTTATTTATTGGAAACTTGCCTCCTGGGAACGTCAGCAGGTTTCCCCTAGTTCTTGTATAATGGGGCTTGGTGAATAACAGTTCCCTCATCATGTTATCCACACCCTTCATAATTTCATCTACCTCTATCCTCAATTTCATTTATAGGTTGCTATTTCAAATCCAGCCCATCTTGATGGTGACCAAAAGTTGCTACTGTCTGATTTGGAGCCACATGTGATTTGAGCTGGTACTCTCAGGCACAAAACTGCCATCCAATATTATCTACAAATGCATCAATATCAGAGGAGCTTAAGGTTGAATTAACTTGGAAACTGAACTATCCTCTTTCTGTTCAAGGTGGAGCTTCCATTGTGTGGAACAGCTGACACCCCATTGGCTAGGCTTTCCACAGTCTGTAATGAGAATTTTACTGGCCAGGATTGTCGATCTGGTGCCTTCCACAAGCATTGATGACCAGTTCCAGAAAAGGCATGAGTGCCTAAAACCAAAATACTGGTCCTGAAAAACCTTGCTCAGCTGCTACCTAAGTCTGCAGGTGCCTAAACTCCACAGATACTTCAATTTAATGCTCTTCAGTTGCAGCACTGATTGTGTCTGGAAGCATCTTAGTCCTGACAAAGCTGAGGAGTTCAGTACTTAGCTTATGGCCACATTCTATCAAGTTCCTGAAACTAGGTATTCATCATAAGTTTCTGGAGGGACTTGATCCCAGAAGTCCCAAATACACACACATGGGAGTGGGCTTCTCACAAAATGCAGTGATGGTAGGCACTTTCTTTTGAAACAGGGCCAACACAGGAGTTAGAAATTGGTGGTAGAACCAGAATTTCATCTAATGACTAGATTGTGGCAGGTCACTGTTTATAGAACGCCCCCTCGATTGGTCCCTGCTAGGGCCAGGACCAAGGTCAAAAGGGCCACCGCAAATGGCACCCAGAGTTGTGGGTCTGAGGCCCTGCCTGGCCTTGGAGGTGAGGCCAGGGCCTGTGTGTGGCCGAAGGTCCTGAGCAGGGACCACGCCTGAGAGGGGAGCCAGCTACAAGGAGCTTGGGAGCCGCCTGAGCAGAGAGATCAAAGGAGGGTCCTGCCAGGAGAATTCTGGAGCCTAGTGTGGGACTGGTGTGACTAATAACATCTGGATGCCATCTGCAAGGCTTGGGCCTCAGTGTAGGGGAGGTGCAGAGCCGCGGACACCCCCAAATATGGGGGTGCAGTAATAAGCAGCCTCCCGCCTTATTTAACAACATATTATTATTCCAACAAGGCGTGACGGGTGAGACAGGCAGGCGGCATGCCTAAGGGCAAGTGAGGGGCTAGCTGTGGCCAGCAGGGTTAACCACATTGCCACATAGGTAATGGAACTGTCCTGGGCACAGCATTGTTAAACAGTACTCAGATTTGAATGCAAGTGTCCCCTCTTTTGGGCAAGTGCCCTACTCTTAAGGCCAGAGAGTTGGGCTCTCCTCTATCTCAGTGAATTTTGAGTATTTGGCTGCATGGTGGCACTCCTTGAGCAGGAAGAAGGAAGACTGTCCCACCCCCAGAAAACTCTAAATATGGTGTTCAGGACATTCTTCAAGGAGGAAGGAGGTTTGGATGTGAATCCACACCCCACCTCCCAGGTTGAGGAGAGAACTGAGTCTGGATCTCCCACTTCCCAGGTAAATGCTCTAACTCAGGCAACCCTTAGCCCATGAGTCAGATCTGGCCCCTGATGCTGTGTCATCTGGTCTACAGGACTCCCCACAGATCAGGAATGTGGTGGTGAGACAGCGATGGCACCCCACCCCTGCCAAATTTCCAGACCATGCAGAGTCCTTGCCCCAGCATGCTGGATCCTGTGCCTGATCCCAGTGTGCAGGGCTGGGTGAGGGTGGTACCAAGCCCCTGGGACCTACTCCTAGCACTCTATGAGGAGAGGGGGTGATGCCAGGCCCCTGGGGATGAATCCCAGTATGGGTGGGGGCAAGACAGGGTGTCACCAGGTACTCAGGAACAAACCCTAGTGTGTGGGGCTTGACCTAGCCTGCAAACTGGCTGTGTGCCACTCATCTGGCCTGCAGGGCCAGAAGGGTGAGCACCATTGCTTTACTAGGATTTCATATGAAAAGATGCTACTGCCATCACCCCTGTTTTTAATGAAAGAGTGACCTCTGTTTGGTCCTTGAGATCATCAGCTTAACTTACAGTGGGTAAGCAAGGCTCAGCCATGGGTGCCAACTTACTGGGGATATCAGAATGGCAGCAGCACCTCCATACCATTGCTGTTGCAGCAGCCACAACTGGGGTGGACAGACAACATCCCAGCAGCATCAGCCAGGGTTTCTTGAGTCCTCAAAGTGGGTAAGATTCCAACTCCCCCCTGCAATACCCCTTCTTCTCCAGCAGTCAACAACACCCCTCCATTCCTGGCTGCTCTACAGCAGGGTTTGTCCAGGGAGCAAACTCTGCTACTTATGCCTCTGCTTGAGATAGAGAGGAACCAGGTTGTGGATCCTGAGAGAAGAGGCCCAATCTAAGATCTTATTGGCCAACTATAGGCAGCTACACACTGAGTCCCTGCTTGTTTTGTATTGTCAAAGCTAAATTGCCTAATTCCTCCCATGTACTAGATTGGGAGACTACACTTAACACAAGGTTCAGGATTTTACTCTGAGTTCCAGCCACCAGAAATTAGGTATTATAGTTTCTGCTTTTGGAACCCAACATATGTGACTGCAATCCTATATAAACAAGATTGCAAGCTCTCTGGGGCAGGGATTTTGTCTATATGTATATTTAGTAACAATTTCAAGTGGGTCCTTCATCATTACTGGGATATTTGAGCCTTACTGAAATACAAATAATGAGTAATGACCAAAACAATATCTACAGCATATTATGAGGTTAATCCTGATGACAACTAGAACAAAAGAAGGGAAGCTGCCAGCCACCTCAGCTGTATGTTTTGGTTCAAGTAACAACTGTATTTTTCAGTAGATTCAGATGAAGAAGTGCTGGGAGGAAGGGGGTGTCTATGAAGAACACTAATTGGAAGCTGCTAGCCCACCCAGATCAGAAAACCTTCACAAACTGCCTCAAATAAATGCAAAACCCCCCTTTTTTGGAAAAGTTATTTACCAAAACAAAGGGAATTCCACCCTTTGCAAGCCCAGCAGGATGACTGACATTTCAGATTTAATCTCTTTCTCTGTGTCCGAAACTTTGACTTCAGCTCTACCCCAATCACCGTGTTGCTGTTTCTGCCCTGCACATATAGAAGTTGGCCTTCTACCCCAGTTAGAGGTATGGGTTACTGTTAGAAGATGGATTATGTGGTGGAAATGCAAACATCCAAAAGTCTCTCACAGCAATAACAGTGACATACTTGAGGAGGAGGAAGAATAGAATTTGCTGATTTACTAGCTTGCAAGAATCAACTTATAAGGGTATTTTACCCTTGCCAAGGAAAATGGCTACATATAAAAAGAGGTGAATGGCAATGAAGATGACACTATATAATTTATGGTCCCAGGGTATACTTACTTCTGGCTCAGCTGAAAATAATAGTGTTCCACATCAAGCATAATGGTACATTAATAGCCTGGCCAATGCTCAGATTGTAGATCATAGAAGAGAATTGCATATAATACTACAGCATCCTGTTTGGAGTCTTAAGTGCCAAAATCTAACAGTAATTACTTGGATGGTTGGTAACTCAGTTCCTACTGCCTTCATAATGACTGCATGGTTATGCTCTCAGTGGGAATGGAGTCTGATATTGTGCATCAGGAAGATAAACTTACAGTAAAATGAGTCTTACTCATAAATCCAGTCTTCTAGTCCAGACCTGCAAAGAGACAATATGTACTTGAAAAACATGTTTCCCTTCTCTTGGGGAAAGTGAGAATAGACCAAAAAAAGGGAGAAGTAAAATATTACTTAGTCTAACTGCTGAGTTGTTTTGCTGCAACAAAGCTGTTAATACATAATACACAATTGTTCCTGGGAAATTAATGAGCATCTTATGTTATAGAAGTCTCTTAGTTTACCCAGCATTTCTGCTAACAGCAAAAAACACAACAGAATGCTCTTAGGGGCCTCAGATTTGGCACTAGAACAGTGTATAAAGTGCTGGATGCTGGGATATTGCCACTATATTGTCTTATTAGTTTTGTACATGGCTTGTGTTTCCAGGCCAACCTATTAAATTCTAATTAATCAATAAAAAGAATTAGCATACAGCATACCTCACAAAAACAAGTAACTTCAACCTTATTATGCAAGCTTCCTCCCTGCTATCCCAGCCCCTGGTTTACAGACCCTTTTTCCCGCATCATATCACACTGGATCTAAATGAGACAGCAAATAGCACTGGCCATGGACCCAGCTGTCATATAGGCAATGAAAATATCCCCTGCGGACTGGCTTTGTGTTTAAAAGGAATTAAAAGGATTTTCCCCAGTACATCAGGATTTATTCAATACAGTGGAGGAAACAGGCCCATAAATAAATGAGGAGAATAAAATTAATTACTTAAAATAGGAGAAAGTACTTAATGCTTTCTTTTTTTAAGCATCCATCTTGTTAAAGCTGGCTAAAAGACAATAAACAAAAGGTAATGAAAAATTAGTAGAATGAACAGAAGACTCATTGTGTCATATCTAAAATTAGATTGTGTGACATTTGTATTGCCATGGAATCACGGAACATTCAAAGATTCTTGTACTAACTTTATAAATGTTAAATGTATCTTTATGGCGTTATTGTAACCCTAAATCAATGCCTAAATTGAAGGGTCCTTCCAGCCAGATTTAAAGACTGAAGGAACAGGGAGCAGTAATTAACGAAACAATGCAGGTAACAAGTCTTGAATTTTCACTCCCCCTCGGGAAACAGCACACCTGTGTCTGACCTGATTCAAAGGCTTTAACAGAACACTTGGAAATGGATAAAAGAAATCTCAGTTCTGTGTGGGGAAGACAGCACTCTATTTAAGAACTGGCATGTGACTGTGACATGACCTCCAAAGCGCCTGAAGTACTTTAGACCTGCCAGGGTCTCCATGGCCATGTCTATATTGCCTCTCTGTTCAACCTGGACAGTCACCCAGAACAGAAGCCCTGTCCATTTGGTCTTGCTCCATGCACATGCAAGCCCAGCCATTAGGCAGCACTGATGGCTGAGAATGGTCATGAGCAGCCCTGAGCACAGGGCACTACTATCAGAACCTCTGTCTTGGAAGAGCCTGAACATGGTGCTGAGGGCAAGTGCTCAAGCAAGCTTCCAGTCATGCAGGCTACCTAACTGTTTTAACTTGGGGATGACACTTATTTTCTTGTCAAAAGTCCCATGCTTGGCAGGGAGACAGCAAAAACATGATGCACCTGGGAGCTGGTTGAGGGGCTGACAAGCTTGACACTTATGTAAGCTACTTATTTTTCAAAGAGATTTTTTTTCTCTGTAATGTTCTTAATAGATGGTAGAAGAAAAGAAGAAAGAAAAAACTTCAGGAAGTACCCTGTACCACATTCAGGGCTCTTAGATATGAATTTCACATGTGATAATTGTGGAAAGGATGGTCATTCAAGAACTGGGCTCTACAGTTACACTCACAGATGTTCAAGCAGCTGATGCTTCACTTGGTGCAAGTCTATTGTTGTGTGAGACAGATGAATGCTTTGTAGACCTGTGTGAAGCAGCAAGTATTTGCTTTGGATTTGGCCAATTCAGAGGGACAGTGATTTGATTCGGTGATTTGGTGGGGCATGGGGGCGGATCCATACACACAGATTGGGGTGGGGCCAGCGGCAGGGGCTAGGGGGAATTTTAGGGTGGCTACAGCCCTCCCCAAAGCCTCCACTCCACTGCGCTCTGTGGGGCGGGCAGAGTCTGGGCTGTGCTCCAGGCTGAGACTGGGCCTAGCCGCCAGGAGTACAGCCCTGGCTGTACCCACCCCGCAGAGTACAGCCTGGAGGCAGATGGCTGGGGCTAGCCTCCCAGAGTTCAGCCCAGCTTAGCCTGCTCCATGCAGATCTGGGAGCACATGCCCTCCAGGACTTGCAGTGAGACCCTTCCCTCGAGTCCCGCACCCCCCGCCCTGGTTGGGCAGTTTGTTCCAGCCCCAGTCCCTATCCCTCCCTCACTGTGAGGGCATTAACCTACCACCCCTTCCCTCACTGATTTGCCCACCACAACAGACTTACCAGCTGGAGGCAGCTATATCCAGCATCGTCAAGAACTGCTGCCTGTATAGTCTATGGTCGAATCTATGAATCAGCGCCAAATCTCTCCAAATTGATTTGGAGGCTTCTGAATTGATTCAGACCTTTAAATGGGTCTCCTGATTTAATTTCGATTTGGAGATTTGGCTGCCAAATTGGGACGAATCTCTTCCAAATCGAATTGGCTACTGAAGCTTTCCACAGCCCTAATGCCTTGTTTTATGAGAAACGTTTACTCACTGAATAACCCTCCCATTGCCCCCAGACAACAGAATTGCTAGTACTGAAGTTATCCTGCTAAGACAGTCACAAAGAGCTGCAAGAGTCTGCAGCCCTCAGTCTGGAGGGGGTACATTGCAGGACTGTGCCCCCAAAATGCTGATAACTACAGGTCTGAGGCCTAAATGGAGTAACCCCCAAGAGACAAAAAATGGGGTCAGGTTAAGTTAAGTTAGGAACTGTGGCAATGAATTGTATTTGGTTATAAATTGCTAGCACATTTCTAAACATTGAATAGATAATAAAATCAACGTATTGATTTAAAAAAATGAGTTGGTTATTGAGGGGATCAATGTTAGGCCTGGTCTTTACTAACATCTTCATTAATCTCCTGCAGACAGGTGTCACTATCTCATTACAAAATCTTGCAGGTGATACCATATTGGCAGGATTTACATGCATCCATCAAAATAGAGAAATAATAAAAAGTTACCTGAAGAAAGTAAAGCAAGGAGAGAAAAAAAATGAGATGCAATTTAAAAATTAAAAGTTCATAAATTTAAAGAAAAGTCAACATACATAGATAAGGATATCTTATCCTTGGGAAGGAGATAGGATAACAATACAATTGGGGAGTAGCGGGGCAGGGTAAAATGGCCTGTAACTGGACAGAAAATCTGGCAATAATTTGAAGTATGAGATGAGAACAAAACATTGCCCAGGGTCTGATCTTGTTAAGATTAAAATATGTGAATATCTTAAATCATGTGATTATTTCTATTGATTTCAGGAAACAACTTACATTCACACAAATATGTGATTGAGCAAGAATATGGTAGATCTTCTTTATATGGCTTTAGTGCTTCTTTATATGGCTTTCGATCAGTGGTTCTTAACCCTGACCCATTTGTAAATTATGATGCCCAGTTGCAAACCACTCCTGACCTGCTGCCCCCAGGTCCTGTTTGTGGAGCGTGGGCTCCAAGCAGCCCCTTGCAGGCTGGAACTCTGCCAGCCTGCAAGGGGAAATCCACAGTTTCTCATGTTCTTTTTCCTAAAAGAGAATCCATTTTACAAGTTTGTTTGTAAACTTTTCATATATTTTTGTGACCCACTTTTGGGTTGTGACCCACAGATTAAGAAATGTTGCCTTAGATTAACTGGCTCAGAGAGACGTGAGCCTTCAAAGGTAACAACCTACAATGGGGAGGAATTAGTGGCCCCACTTATAGTAAAACTATAAGTAATGGGATTTGATTTAAAAAACCAACAGTTATTCTGGGTAGTTTGTTCTATTACATATTATTTTATTGTATTTTAATATTTTTATTTGTCTTTATAGTTTATGTCATTTTTATTGTGAGCTGCTCTAAGCCTCTTTTTGGCTCATAAATCTAATAAACAACTAAGTAAGCATCAGGAAGATCTCTTGAACAGTGAGATGTATTGAGATGTCATAGAACAGTCTCCAAAGGAACAGAGAGAACCATATAGCTGTAGACTTCCAAAATAAAATGGACAAAATCTTTAAAAAGGTATTATAGAGAATAAATGCCAAAAAGATAGACTGGGTCACTGGTGACCAAACTTCCAGCCCCACTGGCCAGACAAATGGCTCAGGGTCTGTCAGTATGGAGGCGTGATCCAGCGTACTAACCCAGCCAGCCCCACAAGCCTGGAACCCACCATGTGTCAGCTCAGCCTCATGAGGCTAGATCCAGCTACAGAGTGACACTACACTCCAGCCCAACAGCACATTGGTGTGATCTAACATGCTTGGCCATGTTAGCTGGCTGACAGGACTTCCCAAGGTCTGGAAATTCGGCAGCGGAGGAGTGGTAAATAATGCTGCCACTACTCCCTTGACACCAAATTTTCAGATCTGTGGGGATCCCTGTAGGCTGTATTACATAGGCAGAATTTGGCCCATGAGCCAAAAGTTGAGCACCACTGGACTGGGTGATTTAAAAAATCCACATTTCTCTTCCTTTACCAAAAAACAAAAAAAAAATACTGGAGGTACAGAAAGACAAGGTCAAAAGCAGACAGGATGAGTGCTGAATAAATATGTAAGCACCTTGGAAACAAGAACATATCTGTCTTCCTCTGTGGGGTTCTCCAATCCTGCAATTATTTTTTTTGCTCACTTTGGTTTCACACATTTCTCCCTGTTCCTGCATTATGCTCTGGCCTTACAATTTGCTGCAGAAGAAAAAAATCACACATGTGAAATTCTCTTCCAGCACAATTGATCATAACATTTTATGAAGTGCCAATGGCTTTCCTTTCAGCCTATCCAGCTCATATACTCAAAAGCATTTCCAAATCCTGTTCTTGACAACAGTTTTTGCTGCCACAGCTGTTCTGTCTCCAGAAACAGGGAATTTATTTAAAAAAAATGTTAATAGTAAAAAAGCAGCAAAGGCCTGATTCACTTCCTAATGTGAATAGGACTATTAGTAAGAAAGCAAGTAAGGTGTAGGAGTTAAAGCACAAGACTGAATTTTAATGGAGGATTCTACTAATGACTCAATGCTAGGAAAATCATTTATATCTCTTCCATCCACATTTTTCCATCTCTGATATTGGAAGAAAATATTAACACTACATGAGTGATGAAATGTAACTCTCCAGGTTGTTTAAAGCACTTTGAGATCATTGGATAAAGGTTATTTTAGATGTACAGTAGATACTTACAGTACCAACACTAGTTAAAGATCAATGGCATTACTTCCATTCTATCAGCTCCAATTTCCTTGGCCACAGCTTTCTCTCATCCGACATGCATGCTGAGCCCAAAGATGTTTAAAAAGGAAAAGGCTTGAACACATTCATTCGAGCCGTTCAAATGATGGGAATGTAGAAAACCCCCCTCACCCCTGTGAGGTTCTATAGACTTGAAGATTTGACAAGACGGGATTTGCAATGTAAGATTTACGAGCTGTCCCAAAACACCTCCCTAACATCTGTAAGATAGTGCCTCCCTGGTACCAGTAAGATAGTGTCTCCTTGGCACTAGCAGGATAATATCTTCCTGACACCTGCAAGATAACGGGAGGCCCAGGAGGAGGTCTTCAAGAAGGTTGTAAAAAGGTCTCATTATAATGCTAAAAAACACACCCCTAGGCGGAGAGTT
>JAGPOW010003316.1:64595967-64622304 GCA_030014935.1 Caiman crocodilus
ACGGGAGGCCCAGGAGGAGGTCTTCAAGAAGGTTGTAAAAAGGTCTCATTATAATGCTAAAAAACACACCCCTAGGCGGAGAGTTAAGATGCTAATGAACATACATGTATGTTAATGAGGTACATGGCTTAAACACAGGTATAGAGACAGGCTCAGTAGAGAACTTATTACATCATTCCCTTGTAACCAATTCCTGAACAGTACGCTTGTGAAACTTTGTAAACTTCTATATAAAAATACCTCAGAAAGGATATTTGGTGTGCTTGTTACCTTGCACTGTTTGTTGCTAGCAATAAACTTTTCTTTTTACTTCCACCACCCGGTGTGTATATTGGCGTCTGCATTCCGGGCGTGAACCCAGATTTGGGCTGGGGCACAACACCCCTAGGTGCTCTAATCAACACAACTGCATTCTAGTATCTCTGATAACTAAAAACATGACTAGATTTGTGTGGGAATCATACTAGGTTCAGGAAACAAGGTGACTTTGAAGAAAATCTGCAGAGTAGGTTTCAAATTATGCATGTTTCAATTCAGCAGTTTTGCATTTGGACACTATGTATTATTCCCAGTTGTTTGGGGCTTGGCGGGCATGCATTTGTTACTGTGCCCTGCTGATGACAGCAGCAGGACACATAAGCGCTTTGAGAATTAAAGCAAGCCCAAGGAAATGAATTAGAAAATGATACAGGAAGTGTACCTTCTAAGGAAATATCGTTAGCCAAAGTGGAGTTGTAAGGACTGTGAACTCTGCAGAAGGCAGAATGTGGCCGCCAGTGGTGGATCCAAGTAGTTCAGTTGCACCCTTTTACATTATATGCTCTACCTCCACTTTAAAACCAACTGCCTTGGAGGAGCATTGGTATTTCTATTCAGGTATTACTAGTGGGTACATCTACACATGTGCACATTAGCCTATTTGAATGCATATTAAAGCATCATATAAAAAACATGCTTTTCAGTTAATGCACTTTCAAATAGGTTAATGTGCATTAAGTGTCTCTTTAAAAGTGTTTGCTTCAAGTTAATGTGCTTGAAGACAGGCAAATGTGCATTTTCCTAGTACCTCACAGTGGACGTACTAGAGTTAATGCACTTCAACTAAACAACATTAATGCATGTCTAGATGTGCCTGCTGACAGTCAATTGACCTCATAGCTCATTACCTCGCTGATTCCTTCTAATCTCTTTCTACTACCACACAGATGCTAACAATTGCCTTGCCATTCATTTCTATACAGGAGAACTTCAGCAATCTTTTTCCTTATGCGTGAAGAAGGGTGCTTGTGCCTGAAAGCTTGCAATTAAAGAATTTGTTTTGCAAAAGTCGAGTTGGTCTAATGAATGATAACACCTCTACCACCAGTTCTGATTCCTTTTGCCTTTTTTAAGGCTCTTGAAGTTTCCGTATTCAATTATTTCTTCTGCAATTTTGCTGTCTGCAAGCCACCCCTGATAATGCCTCTATTTCCAGGTCCTGCAGGCTGTTTTTGTTGAAGCTCTAGCTGAAAAATCGTGTTACTATAAACTCAGGTGTAGGAATGACTGCCAATGAAGGACTGGGGTCACTGTCCAGATATCAAGAAAGCTAGACTTAGTTTGATGAATCTTGAATAAGAAGAGACACTATGGTGGTCCCTGCACTGAGGCAATTCTAATGATTTTTTCAAAACTTTGTTTTGGCGTGGTGTGATTTTTTTTTTTAAAACTAAGTTTTAATTCAGTCAATTTGTGCACATCCCAGAACTATAGCTGAGATTGTTATTTTGGCTTTTATCTTAAACTCAACAATATACGCTTCTCCGCCCCCTCCACATATTACTAAAGTTTCTAGTTTCCCTTTAAATCGTGCAAATATGGGTGTCGTGTGTGATGCTGCGCCACACCATCTGCACCCCTCACTCCGAGCTGTACAGGCAACACCAGCCCTGGAGAGTGCGTGACGACAAAGACTGGAACGGGCGGGGGAGTGAGAAGGCCATCGGCCACCTGTGCCCACCGGAACGCACGCGCAGACGGATCCCCACACGGCACGCACGTGCTGGGGAAACCTCACACGTTACGTAGAACAATATGAAGAGGGGGCATCCGTCACAGCGCATGCGCGACTAACGCTTACTCTTAAGTGTGGCTAGTCCGTGGGTGAAGGAAAGAGGTGGGGCGGGATCTGTCCAAGCTGCTGATTAGCCGATGCTATTCCGAGATCCGTGTCTCCCTCGCTCATTGGCCGTCGTCCAACCGTGTGTGCGTGTGCGTGTGTGTGCGCGTGCCAGAGAAGACGTGCGTTCGCCGTCCTTGCTCGCTGATTGGCTCCTCGAAATCCTCCTTTCCTTTTCCCGTTTGTTAATTGGTGGCTTGCCACGGTAACTCCGACGCCTTGGCGCTCAGGCCTTTGGAAGCTTGGGTTCGGCCCGCTGATTGGATGCCAGGCCCCCGCCCTCCTCATTCCCCCGCCCCCCAGCAAAGCGGCGTGGGGGGAGGGGTGGTGCCTCCTTCCTCTTCCCCCCGCCGGGTCCCGCCCTGCCTCACACAGTCGGGGGGAGGCGGATGGTCCCGCCCCGCCGCGCGCCTCCAGCTCAAGCCGGAGCCGGAGCCGGAGCCGGAGCCGGAGCAGCCGCCGCGCGCCCGGGCCCCGCTGTTGTCGCCTCTCACGCCGGGCACCGTAAGTGTCGCCGCCCGGGCCTGGGGAGAGCCCGGCCAACTCGTGCGTGTGGGCATGTATGTATGAGGTGCATGTGAGTAAGTACATGTGTGTGCGTGCGTGTACATGGCGCGGGAGCAGCCGTCTGGTTTCTCGTTGCTCTCCCTCCCCTCTCCGGGATTTGGGCGGGTTGTAACTGCTGCTGCCCCGGGTGGGGAGGGAGGGAAGGTGGGTGTAAGCTCTGGAGCTGCTGATCCCTGATCCTTCCTGCAGATGTCAGGCGACTTGGGTTGGGGGATGCTGCTGCTGCTGCTGGGGAGGGAGAGGCAGGCAGGGAGCTGGACCTGCCCATGGGAAGGGCTGCGGTTTGGGACACAGTCCCAGTCCTAGTCCCAGTGGCACTTGGTGCAGTGAATCCTTGTAAAGGGACCTGCTGGGCAGGGGAGGTGTATAGAAGCTCAGAAGATAGAAGGGGTCCTGCTGCTTTTACAAGCGCCAGAGAGACTCAGCAGGTCCTGACAGGCTTGTGAGTCAGGAGTGCTGGGTGCCGTCTGCACTCCCTTCTTTCTGCTTCCCAGCATTTGCTGGCAGAAAACCTGACTTGTCACCCTGGGTGTGTCCTGTCCATCGTCCCTGGCCTGCCCCTTGGCTACGCACCTGCAGGCACAGAGTGTTTTCGTGTTAGTCTTCACTTGCTGTCTGCGCCTTGGTTTCCAACATCTGTAGATATCTGATGTCCCCTTTAATGTGCTGAGTAGCATCCTTGCAAATGCAAGCTCTTTCTCCCCCCTGTTGATGTTAGTTATGGTAGAGAAGGTGTGACCTGGAACAGAAGTGGTTGGCCCAACCTTTTCTTCCAGCTCCTCATGTTTAAAAAAACAAAACAAAACGATGCAAATGCTTATCCGTGTGATGCGGCTGTGGAAAGATTTAATGTCGCTGAAGGGCTTTTTACTTTTTTCTGACAGCGGTTAAAATAAGAAGAGACTACTCTTACCATGGAGTGGATTCTAGTACTTCACTGAGAAATGCCATTGCCTTATGCTGTGTCCTAATCAGAGCAAAACTGTTGTTGATGACACTCAACAATGGAGGCAGCAACACCAGTACTGAACATAGCTTAGCTGCAAGTGTAGACAAAAGTTTTCAGTGCTTGCACAAAATTTCTGAACACTGTTTCTATTACTTTTACTCACAATTGAAACTTATTTGTCTAAACCTGTCCTTGACCTTTTTATTATTGAAACTTTATTTTTTCTAACATAAATCCTGCCTGTGTTAAGATACCAGTTATGCTTTTAGGAGCATCTTGCAGATAGCTTCTGGATGGCTGCCTTCATCACTTAATATAATTTGTAACTGAGGAAGTTGCGTGCCTATTTTTTGATTAAACATTTGTCAGTGAAGAAATCCCAAAATAGTCACAGATGACAGGGCTGAACGACTTACCTTAATCCTAGTTTTATTTGTTAATTCAACAGATGCAGTTTATGTTGCTTTTTAGTCGTCAGGGGAAGCTGAGACTTCAGAAGTGGTATGTTCCGTTATCTGACAAAGAGAAGAAGAAAATCACCAGGGAACTTGTTCAAACCGTGTTAGCCCGTAAACCGAAAATGTGCAGCTTCCTGGAGTGGAGAGACCTGAAGATTGTCTACAAAAGGTTGTCCTGCTTCACTAAGCTTATAATTGCTATACAGCAAAAAGATATTTAATAAATAGCAAAGAAAATAATTAAGGTTGAATGTTTTCTCCCTTGCTGGTTATGAAAGAAGGCTGGTTTTGAGCTTTTTTCCTTAAATCTAATTTGATAACCTAGTAGGAAGCATTCATCTGTAGAGAGCCACCCATGCGTGTAGCAATGTGCTGAAGAAAGGAGATTAGATTTTTCTTACGCACAAAAAGGAATGATTCTTCCTACTTCCCTGCTCAGCTGTCTACAGTAAATGGCTGCATGCACATTTGAAATGTGTATGATTTGAACGGGTAATTATTTAGAAAGTCTACCTTTTTGTAAACAAGTTTACTTCAAGGGACTAATAATTTCATAAATCGGTTACGAATATCATTTGGTCTTGCAAGCTCACAGACATTGTATAGAATTTTTTTTTTTTGCTCTGAATACAAAAAATACATTTCTCCTGAGAAATCACAATTAGCTGAAAAATTATAATCAAATTTCTATGGATGCAAATGCTATACAATTTCCTTCTTCAAAAATCTCCTTTTCCACCTACTTTTCTAGCAAATATGGTAAGGTTGTGCAGCTGGAACATTCTGTTGACCTTTTGAATGTAATATAAAATAGACCTGTAAAAGAGCTTTTCTATACAAATTACTGTAATTGACATTCTAATGTGATGACGGAAATTTTATCTGACTAAAAGCTAATATTGTAAATGGAATTTTATCCTTTGAGTTTAAATATTTAAATAGAGAATCAAATAACTTTCATGAGTTTTCCTTTTTTATCCTTTTTTTGCTTCCTTCTTAGCCTATAAATAAAATTTCTTGCTCTACCAGTTCTGCATTCTTCCCAGTGGGAGAGCATTGTTTCTTCCACTCTGAAATGGAACTGCAACGACATTAGGTAACTCTTACGTTGACGCAGGATGGAAATAACAGAGCTAGTTGTGAAATGATTAGTCAGGTCCCAATTCTGCATACACTTAAATGTGTAATTTCATGCATGTGCACACTACCATTAGGAATGTAAATACTGATTTAAAAAAAAAAATCCATTTAACTTGTTGTAATTACAATGGTTAAACGATTAATAACTATGGCAGGCCCCAGCCTGGTCTGTGGGGCACCCCTCCCTGGCATGGCACCTTCAGGGCACTTCTAGCCCCCCCAAAATGTAGCAAGGATTTAGCAACTCCCCAGGGCCACACCTCAGGACAGACTGGGTGGGTGAGTCTCCTATGGGGCAGGGGTGGGGCATGCTGTAGGACTGAGCTGCAGGCCAAGGAGAGTTGCCCTGCACCCTCCTACCTATGCCTTGCCCTGCTAGGCCCTGCAGCAGTTGTAGCAACAGAAGGTGCTTCATACAGTTGGGCACAGGGATGGCGAAGGGGGCACTGGCTCAGGTCTCCAGCCTATGGCTCTGTGAAGTTAGACTGGGGTGGCGGGGGTGCTGAGCTTGGGGCTGGTGCTGAGCTTGGGGCTGGTGCTGCCCTGGCCCACCCTGCCATGGAAGGGCTTATGCCTACCTGCCTGGAGCAGCGTGGGAAGCCTGGAGCCAAAGCAGCCCCACCAGGTAAGCAGCATAGCCCAGGAGGCCCTGGGCATCAGCAGGCAACAAGGGGCAACAGCTACTGATGTGCAACTCCCTGGGGCCATCAGCAGCGCAGAAGGGAGGCAGGATGGGGAGAGGTGACTAATACCTAATAGCTAGGCTCCATGGACCCTGTGACAGGTAGCAAGGGCCTGCCTGGAGCCCACACCGTTTGTGGCAGGTGGTGGAGAGGCCACAAGTGGCTGTTCTAGTGTCTGCGTAGTTTAGCTATTAAGTATTAGTCACCTCTCCCACTCCCTTTTCCCCCTCCACTCCTCCTCACTCCTATCTCCCTCCCCCCTGTCCTTTTGCTTTCTGGTTTCTGCTGGGGCACTGCAGGGCTTCCCTTCCCTCCTGGACTGCAACTAGTTCCAGGTTAAATGATAACCGGTAAGGTAGAACCGGTTATCTCTGAGCTAGTTGGTTAAACAGTTGTAATTGTTTTCCTGGCTGTGCGCCTCTTTAAGCAGGACTTGTCTGGGGATACCGGTGTATTCTTTTGAAGCCCATAACCTACTCACCAAGAACATAGAGCATCTGCTGTAATCTCTTGTTTCCATCCTCTTAATTTCTAGCGTGATCCAACACCCCCCACCACATCCTTTTCATTTCTTGCGTGATCTAATACATATGCGCACATACGGCTGATGATCAGTACTGACACTTCCTTTAGCTAATGAGCTGCTCATAGTCCTAGCTCATATCGGTCTTTCAGACATCAGAGTGGGGATCATCAGACCTAGTGGAGAGCCACCTAACTTCTGCTCTGAGTGCACGCTACCCTTTGTGTCCTGCAGCAGGAAGACTGTGTGCAGGCCACTGTTGAAAGGGCAGCACAAAAGACAGCCAGGAGCAAAAGGTAACTTTGCCTCCTGGTGATTAGAACATTTGCCTGGCAGGTGGAAGGCCTGGGTTAAATTTCAGCACCAAATCAAGCTGTTGGCTGTGCCGAGGGGTTGTATATTTTCCAGTTTTTCGGCTTTTTTTAAAGTTTACCTAGGTAGACAACTTGGTTTAGATGCCAAGCTCTTAAGAGAGACTTCACAGTAGCCATAGTGTGGAAGTAAAGAATGAATCACCCTAAGTGCCTATGCCAGTAGTTCTCAGCCTTTATGGACTTGAGGCCCCCCTCATTAGGTACACGGCACGCCTTGGAAAATGCCAGTTCTTAGTTTTCACTCATTTTTGACTGGAAACATAATACAGAAATTTTTCTGTTTCAGAGAACTCGAGAAGACTACTATAGGTCAACATTTTTTTTTTTTTTTTTTTAACATTGGATTCTTAATTAAAATTTGGTTTATCTTGTCAATCATGCTTGCATGCCTAACAGTACTAACCCTGTGTGGTACCTTGCAACACCCCTGAAAAGATCTCAAGTTGTCCCAGGGTGCTGCAGGACCCTAGTTTGGAATCATTGGCCTGTGCCTCTTCCATTTTTCCTATACTTTACTGCTGTACTTGACCCTAGGTACTACCTATGCTGCCTAAGAGTTGCAGGTCCCTGTGAAGTTCTTTGCTAGTGATTCTCAGCCAGGGTGCCACGAGATCCAGTGGAACTGGTTATTCTCTGTGGAAGATGTGGTCACTCTAAGTATATCAGTGGGAGAATAAATTCAGAATCAACTTATTCCTTTGTGTACTCTATTCTTTAAAAGATCTATTCTAAATTCGAGAAAATACTTCTTGGTTGGCTATCATGGGATGTATTTGGAGACTTTCAGGTCCAGAGTATGAAACTGGTATGACTGCATAAACACTACTATTTGGGAGTTATGAGGGTACCTGCTTTTGTTTGCAATTCTCATGGTTACATGCATACCCTCTGAAGTTGTGGTTGGGTTCAGGTATGCACTTCTACCGTTTAAAGCCTGCACGTGATAACAGATCTTTCTCAAGAAGCTCAGACTTGCTTGTCATCTGATACTTGCTCCTGGAAGGATATCTTGAAAGACTGTGTTATTATGCCAGATATCACATTGTAATTAGTACTTGTGCTTCTAGTTTGCATCAGGGTGTTTTCTTGGAAGCTTTGAATCCCATAGGATTTATGTAATACCCTTCTTCCTCCTTCCCCCCGCCCCCCAAAAAACCCCCAACCCAACAACAACAAAACCCTGCAGTTTGCAGATTTTAAAAATGGGGTTTAGTCAATACCTGTCTTAACTGAAAATACCCAAATGAGGATCTCTGAACTTAGTCAAACCTTATAGTTGAAAATACCATGGAGGCATACTTTCTAATAGTCAGTTTAACTTTAAGTGTTCTTTTTTTCCAAAAAAACCCTAAGTTCCATGTGAAGTGATCTTATTAAGCAATAATTTATTATATTAAAGCAGATTCTTAAAGACTGGGTTTAAACTGAAAATGTATGGTCAGCCCTAGGCCTAGCCCTAGATTATACATGGTTAGGCAATAAAAGCAATGGGTTGTAAGATTTCTGGGTCAAGGAGTGATATAAAAAGCTCTTTTGAATGAAAGTTTCCTCATTAAATGATATTTAGGTCAAATTTAAGGCTCAACATTTTAAACTTGATTTAGTGTAAAGATCTACTGTTATCATGAAAGCTAAACTATATTCAAGCGCTGGAAGGAAAACAGCTTAGGTGAGCGTTATAGTAATCGGATGGCGTTCAGCTTAAGTCATATGTTCTGAGTAATAGAATAGAAATGTTCAGACAGATTTGCTTTGAGTGCTGGCAGTTAGGGTGTTGTTCAAATTAGTGTGCTAAAGCAACATGTAGATATTTTTCTTTCCAGACTTATAAATGTACTTAAACTAAAGGTTTCATATCTTTTAAATTTACAGAAATTACCTATTGGATGCCTCTGTTACTTGCTATTCTTTAAACTAAGCCATTGGAAAGTAAGTGATCATGAGCCAATTTTGCATAAGTAATCCCAGATCTACTGGAATTGCTGTAAACAATTTAGCTGAAATCTTAGAATTAAGAGCACAGGGAGGAAGGTACTTACTACATAAGAGCACAGAAGGAAAATGGAAGGTACTTTTTTAGATCGGAAATGAGTTGGCAAGTCAGTGTCATGAGAGACATAGGGCCAAGATCTCAAATGTCAAGAATTGCAGTGAGAAGTCTATTGCATGAACTGAAGTGGAAATGTTTGGCAGGAAGAAATGAAAAGAGAATGAGACTGGGGTTGAGGTCATAGTGTTTATTTTTTTTAATGAACAGAAACTCAGTTGGATTTGCTGATGGAAGGGATTTGATTGGGCTCATCTTTGCATAGAAAAATTAAGGGCATTTTTACACATGCTTGGGGTGGGAGGTGAGGGGGCACTTTTAATTAGAGCAGCCCCAAGTGCCTCTCTAATTAAAGCACCTGGAACGTCTTGTGTATCAGTGTCCTTATGCTTCAAAATGGTGGCAGAGGTGCTTTATCTAAAATTCGCCAATTGAGCTTTAAGTTAAAGCGCCCCTGCCACTGTTTCACTGCTGATATATGAAATGTGGAGCCTGGCTGGAGTGCAGTAATTGCAGTGCTCAGGAAGACTGGATTAATAAAGTCTGCTCCGATGTTCTGTTGTTTACAGGCACTCTAGAGCAGCTTTCTGACTCAGTCAGACCAGACAGAATTGGGTCTAAGAAGTCACAGAGGGGGGAGTTATGTGAGATGAGGGGGGGATGACAAGCTAAGCAGAAATGGTTGAATGGAAAGTATGCCTGTCTGGGAATGCCCTATGTGGAGATAGTCTAGGCATGTAGGTGAGTGGAATTCACAAAAGGAAATTTTTTTTTTTTTTTTTTTTTTTTTTTTGAAGAACTTCCTTTTGCTTTCAAGGAACACTGTTTTTATGTACATAGCCAAATGAGACTAAGCCCAGGTGTAGGATTGAGGTATATGTTTTATAGGATGCTTTGTTGTACAATTTTTGTGTAGATGAGGCAGTTGATCAGACTGGTGAAGTAGAGATGTAGAAGCAGGCTTGCATACACTAGGGTAAATTAAGAAGACAGTAAACACAAGAAAAATGGCTATTGTGAAAGTCATCCCTACTGTCATTATCTAAACATGGTTTGATATTATACCACAAACTGTCTTAAGCAGAGAGAGACCTGGGAGTTCCATGAAAGATGTAAAAAGATGCATATAGTCAAGTATCCAGATAAATACAGTGCAGCAGTTTAATGGCCAGACATCCCTCCCTGGCATGGAGGGAGCTTTCTTGCAAAATAGAATATAGGTGCAAGTCATCTGCATGCCATTATGAATCCACATTTAATCCCTCTCATTTTTCTCTTTGTTAGAAGCATAGTATTTTCCTGACTTTTAGTCTCCTAGTCAAGAGCAGTAGCAGAGCTTGGTCTGGAAGTTTTCCAGCTTCTCAGCTGATGAACTTCTAATGGGTGCTTTTGAGTAGTAGCTTCCCTCTTCTGGGAGATTGTTGTTGGTGATTTTTGTTGACATCTACTGGAAGCAATGCAGGCAATTATTTGTGTGGCCAGGATTAAGTTTGGGGCAATTTGATTTTATTTTAGTGTGTTATCTGTTTTATAATTTTCCTTGTTTTTTATTGTAAACCAGGTAAAGCATTTTGGGGGAGGGCAGCATATAAACCTTATGAATCAAATTAGCGTTCAGGTATAATCCTGAGATTTCAGGTTAGTTCTCTGAATTAGCAATTGTTATTCCTTTTATGCAACCAATACAGTTGGTTAACCAATGAGTACCTTTTGGTGTCCTTTTGTTATTGTTCACATTTGTGTTTAGAAGCAAAGAATATGCATAAATAAAACCATCTTCTTGTATGACATTAGATATTCCAGTTGTCTCTGGAACTAGTTTCTTCTCAGCACCCTGAGAAAAATTTAAGGATTACAAGGGCATGGAAATTTTTAATTTTTCTTTAACTTATAGAGGTAGCTCTCCCATTTTTGAGAGTGGGGGGGAAGGGGCATAGTGGCCATACACTGGGGAGACAACTGCTGATGTGTCTATTGCATCACTTTTTTCAGGATGAATATATATTATTTCCAAGGGCTGAGAAGAATTGATTGGTAATTTTAATTTTTGTGCATGTTTTGTGCTAATATAAAGATTGTTTTATTGTTGCAGATATGCAAGCCTTTATTTCTGCTGTGCTATTGAAGATCAGGACAATGAACTAATAACCCTTGAAATAATTCATCGTTATGTGGAGCTGCTTGACAAGTATTTTGGCAGTGTGAGTTAGTGGTTGTCCTTATTAAGAACTTGTAAACATTTTTTAAATGTTTGTGTTTTGGTTTTATCATATACTGCACCATTTTGTTCTCAGCACAAATCAGTTTCAAAAGTGGTGGTTTCTCTGTTGTTGGACACACGTACCTGATGTATCTGATAAAATTAATGTCATTTCTGCCAAGCCAAATTGGTAAGCATATTTGTGTTAATACAGTTTGTTATGTTTAAAACAATGGCAGCCTAAAAAGAGCTGACTGAACCAAGTGGTTCCTGACTTTCTTGCATCTGCATTAGCAGTTAAAGTACATTCCCATGAATAAATTCAATTTAGTGGAAATTTATTTCTGGGAATGCTGCTAATTATATAGTACAGGAACTTCAGACATCTTTATACATTGTACTTTTGACTGTTTATGTTTTCTTTGAGAGGATGGCAAAATCATTTGGCCCAGTGGGGCTTTTCATGGGCTGGAGGCTGTGTGAGCAGCAGCATTGTTAACCTTTGGGTGCTGGCCCTGCTAACATGGTAAATCTGGCTGCCCCAGAGGCTGGCTTTGTGGTTGCAAAATTATATCCTCAGTGGGGATTGTGACCTGAAAATTCAGCAGTGGGGCAAGTGGCAGTGGCATTAACTCCCATGGCTCCTTGAGCTACTTTGTCAGTGGGGCCAGCACCCAGGAGGTTAATGCTGTTGCAGAATTACATCCCCAACAGAGATCATGATGTAATCATGATCATGAATTTCAGCAGCAGTAGTGGTATTAACCCCCCAGGTGTTGGTCCCACTAACACAATGGCTCTGGCAGTCACATGGGTTAAACTCTGCTTCCATGCCCCTGAATAAATTTCCAACCCCATGGGAAACCCTGTAGACTGGATGATCACCTTTTGTGGGCTGCTTTCAGCCCACAGGCTACATGTTTTGGCACCTGTTTTGCAAAATGTAACACTAATCTGTTAGTGGTTTTAAATTTTCAGTGCATACCATCTGATATTTTTGACACTCAGAACACAGAGGACTAAAATGTTGTCTTTATTACACATATACAAAACTTTAATGAAAGTTAGGTTGCAAAATCAAGCACTTGGAATTATCAGATGTTAGATTTAGGATCTCATAGCCTTAATTTACCCTCCTTTATATGCATTCTGATGGTCTTTAATTATATGCTATACTTTCCATAGGATCCTTGCCATATTTGGTGAACAGAATAGGCAGTGTTTACCTAACAATCAGTTAGTATTTTATTTTCTTCTTAGTGTTCAGTGTGTGGCCATAGGTCTTATTGCACTCTAACTCCTGCTCTGAAGAATTACTGATTTCTTTGTGGACTTTTCAGTAGTGCTCATTATAACAATGTTTGTGAAGCACTGAAATATTAATTAATCTCCTAGTACCTGTATAGACTTGAGAGGAGATCCTTGTTTTACAGATGTGGGTTCTGAGATTGATATCAGAAGTGTTTAATAAATTCTGGGTGCTCTATCTACTATTCATATACCTGAGAAATCTTGTTTTAATCATTGCATAGTTTGTACAAAGCACAGCATGCATGAACTTTAGGTGCAGTTGTGAGTGCTCAGCATTTTTGCAAATCAAGTCTCGATTCCTGACTCAGGCACCTCAGAAAGAAAAGAATAACTAATTAAAAAAACCAGACTTTTTACAGGGGAGTCATGTGATGCTAAGTAAGCTACTTAAAAATTGTGGCAGAGACAGGAATAGGATCCATTTAAGGCAGCATTCAGTTGCTTTAAACATAAGACTAGATTTTCTGTTCCTGCAGCTTCTACCTATTTTGTTCCATTTTAAAACATCCTTAACAGGTGAGGCAGGTGTCTTCTGGGATTTTTTTTTCATGACATAGGTCTGATTTATTTGCATACCAGTGCTGCCCTGAGCACTGAGCAAAGCTAGGTCTAGTGGGAGACTGGAATGTGATGATGTAATTAAAGACTGCAGCATAAAGCCTATTCACGAGTAAACTGAATTACAGTTGCACCGGCTGTCTTTGTTCTGTTGTTTCCTGGTTTTTTTGGGTGCTGATTTCTGCAACTTTAATTACGGTCTCTTGCTTGATGTCTTTTTCATGCATAGTTTCCTTGTTTAAAAAACAGGCCAACAAAAAACCCCAAATTGCCTCCTAAAGCATAATATCAATAGCAACCAGCAATTAGCAGGGTTGGAATCTGTAGGTCTGCCACACCAGCTTCCATTGATGGAAGTAAAAGAGTAACTGAATAGGAGGCTAGTATCCGTACTAGTATCTGGGTTGACCCCTGGACAGTTTATTTACTGACAAGAGGGAAACAGGAGAACAGTGAGACTCAAATACTACCGTTTCTATTTTGGATTGTGGGTTAGATGCGTATTCTAGCAAGCACTAATTCAACTGTAGTTCTTGCATCCAGCCTCCTTGCTTAGCCAACTATATTTTGCCTAGTTCTGTCCTGGCTTGTCATCTGATTCCTCTTGCCTTTAGTCTTAGCCTCCATGCAAGGCTCTTCATCTTCCCTACCACTGTTTATACTAATCTCTCAACCAGATTTTTAAAGGACCTAAGCATGTAAACATATGCTTTTGAAAATCTCACTAGGTACTTAACTCCATTTTTGCGTACATATTTTTAAGCATCTGAGCTTTGTTCCATATGCCACTCTCAATTCTCCCATTGCACCCTGGCTCATCACCAGATAGATCTTCTACCAGCTGGCTTCTAGTCTCTTCTGCAATTTGTTCATCAGTCTGGCAACTCCTGAAACCTGTTTCCTGTTATAACTTCCTATTGCATTGCTTAGACAGTCAGTCTCCTCTGAGGTCAGACTAAATGATCTTAAAATTCAATAAATTCTTGGTCTCCTTTTTTGTTCAAGTCTGAATCGTAGTATCCCCATACCTGACTCTTTCTCCTTGCCTAGCCATTTCCTGTCTCCTTCCACTTCTCTGCCTTCCAGTCCTAGTTGTGTGTGGCAGCTCCTGGCTTTTCCCCGCAATTTAGTCCATGCCTTCAAGAAGCTCTTGTCCTGTCTGCGTTTAAATTGGCCAATTTCCTCTTCTGTGCTTCCTGGGCCACAGCAGAAGGGGAGATTGCAGACTCAAAAAGAGTTTCCCTGCTTTTGGTTCTGACACTGGACTGGCCCCAACCTAACCTGCAATTTCAAGGAAAATTATAGTACTTACCTTCCTGCAGCATTTGGTTGAGCCTGTTGAGTGTAGACATTCTGCTTTTTAGCTGGGAAACTCTAGAAAGTCTCTATGAAGTAGATAAGAATTGTGACTTTTATGAGCTTTATAACCTGACCAAGTTTGGATTGTCTTGAAAGCAGCAAGATCCTTGACAAAGACTACCCTTGGCAACCTGTCAAAGTTATGCTTCAAACAGAGGGGTACTAGAGTTTCTCAGAGATCAAGTTCCCGGAATTTAACGCTGACAAAATGAAACGCATTTCATTAATCTTCATACCTCATCTCACTGAATGCTTTTGACTGACATCTTCCAAAAAATATTTGACTGGTAATAGGCATGGAAAGTTCAGCTTGATTAGCTGAACTTTGGTAAAGAAAACAAAATGTTATGGAAAGCATTAGGTTACTTTTAATAGGCATTGACAAAATGAGGCATATTTTATGAATGTTCGTATAACAACTCGCTGAATGCTTTTGACTACATCGTCCAAAAATGTGATTGGTTATAGATATGGAAAGTTCAGCTTGATTAGTTGAACTTTGGTAATGAAAACAAAATTTTATAAAGCATTGGGTTACTTTAATAGGCAGTGATAACAACTGTATCTATAACAACATTTACTATACCTTTCAGGTGTGTGAACTTGATATCATCTTCAATTTTGAAAAAGCCTATTTTATTCTTGATGAGTTCCTTTTGGGAGGGGAAGTTCAAGAGACTTCCAAGAAAAATGTTCTAAAAGCCATTGAGCAGGCAGATCTGTTACAGGAGGTAAGGAAATGGTACTTCTCTTGCCTAAACAGCAGCATGCTGTGCTATAGCTAGAGAAGACTCTCTCTTTATAGTTGTAGAAAGTGCCTTTTAGCATGCTTAGCATGTAATCTCCTGTTAATTTTTCTAATTGTGCAGTAGTAATACAGTAGTCTTCACTTTATAACTAGTACATGCATCTATAAACTATTGAATGATTTTCTTTACATATGTCTAAAGCTTTGAAAATTTACATGCAAGCTGCTTTTTCATGCTTCTAACAGGAAATAATATATTTTGCTCTTTTAATCTATTCATATTTGATTTTTCTTATTAAACTTTAATCAATTTGATAGTTATCATTTAGTTTTTGTCATATCTGATGCATGTATGCTTCTCTACTATTTCATTGCTGAAATCCAGAAGCTAGACTCTCTTCTTTGAGACTCTTTTTAAAGTATAGTTAATATTGACTGTTTAAAGACAGTGCATCTCTAATACGGTAGATGATTTAAAGTAGAAATGTACTACAAAGTTAGGATAATAGTTGTAGTAATTAGTTATAGAAATATAATATGACATAGGAAATCATTTAACTTTTTATTCCGTATCAGATACGATGATTGGATATTTTCACTGTTCATTTCTGATTTTGAAAGACAGATTGAAATACAAATTTTCTGGAATCTGTAGCTTAGAAAACATTTACTGTAGCTATTGTACAGGAAAATCCTAGTAGAAAAAAAATGTAAACACCACTCCTACTTTCCCCCATGTTCTCAGTATTTCTTTGTATATACCTACTATAGTCTTGAGGTTACAGTATTGGGCTGATAGAACCTTTGGATGTAAATTCTGCCACTGACTTGTGGTATGATGTTGAAAAATCACTTGACTGCTGTGTGTACCAGTCTGTGCTCACTTTGCAGGCACCGTGAACTTGTTAAGCTTTGTAAAATACATTGAGACTCCTTGCTAAAAAGTGCTAGCTAGGGAGGAGCAAAATAGTATTCTAGCTTTCTATTGCGACCGTTTAATGGGTTACTTGGAAACTCCAAGTGACCAGTGTGTCATGAACACTCCATGTTCCCAAGCTTCTTCTCTTTTACCTGTACTGTTACTCCATGAACAGTTTATTGTTAAGTTACAAGATTGCATTCTATATTCTCTACCTCCACAATATTTAATTATCTTTTGTTAATGCAGTTAGTTTAAACCAAGGGTGTCCAAACAAATCCGGCCCCTTGGGCTGCAGGTGCCTGAGGGTGATGCTAGATTTTGCCCACAGTGCTGCTGGAGCTGCCAGAGGTCTGCCTTTTGCCAGGGATCCAGCAGCTCTAATAAAAAGCCTTGCCACCAGGGCCAGTCGCTGCTTCAGGGGGGTGTCAGCATGACCAGTAACCAGGGGGTTAATGTGGACTTTTAGCCCCATATCAGTCTCAGCTAATGCAGGGAAAGATGTTGGCAGCTGTTGCTACATATCCTTGTCACTGAATGCTAAAGATTCCTGTGGCCACCAGCACTGGGGGAATGGTAAATTTGGTGGTAGGGGCTATAGTGGTAACACCCTTTCTGCAGCAATATGAAGCTGACATGGGGATACAAACACCTGTCCCCACTTCTTCATTCCTGGGCTGTATGTTTTACACATCTGGTTTAAATGAAAGATACATACTGGGTGTTCACAGCAGAGATGCTATTTCTATTATTGTTCTGGGAAGTAGATAATTATATTGATCTTCAGGATGTGTTTTGAAACTTCCTCTCATTATCCTTGTAGACAGGATTTTCCTGATAAGAAGTGATTGATTTTATAGGGCTATTTGCCCTATTCTGGCTGGATTTGGCACTCTAATAATGCCATTTATTGTTATGGAATACAGAACTTGTTCAATAATTAGTCCATGAGGCTTATGCCTTCATTCTTCTATAAATAATTCCACTTCCAAATTACAGTATATAGTGCTTGCTTTCTTTGGCCATGTACAGATGTACAGGTTCATGTATAGTAGGAACCAGAATTGTACAAAAGTTGATTTTCCTTCTTCTGGACCAGAAATGACAGTTCTGGAAAAAAGGTAAGCGGACTCCAACCAGGTAAAAGTTAGCTCTGGGAGAATGAATATTTATATCCCCCCCACCACTTTCCTCCAGCTTAAGTCCTCCTAGGGACTGGAAGAAGTGGAACCATGAGGCAAAGGCTTCCATGTCTCTGAGAATGGGATTCTGTAGAACAGGATGGGAAGGAAAAAGAACAACTGCGCCCTGTTGGCTCCTCACGTCCTGAGGTCCCTGGTGTGAGGAGTGGGCAGGAAACTTTGCACTGTCACTCTGCTCAGCTCCTGAGCACTGGGAGCTTAGTCCTGCTCTTCACCTACTTCTTGCTCCAGATACCTTAATCTCTCCCTCTGTTTGGGTACCAGGAGCTGAACGGAGGGAACAGTGTTCATCCCCAGTGTGAAAAGTGGAGAGAGAGCTTTGGCCTGACTTTTTCCCAGATATAGGAGGAATGGAGCAGGCACACTTTCCCCAGGTATCACTGGTCTGGGAAAGGCTCAGGGAGCAGGGGAGGCAGTGGTTGTTAACTTGAATATCTGCACTGCTGCTTCTCTCAGAACAATTTCTAGTAGTGGAAATGTTCTACCATTAGATAACGTGATATCTTAGATACCATTAGATATCTTCACAATGCTCACATATCTTCCCTCTCCTTCTTTTTTTTAGTAATCTTTTTTTTTTTAATTAGGTTTTCCTTGTGACTTCTTTTATGCTCTCTCAAGGATTAACTTCTGCTTGAGTGGAACAGTTGTATAACAAAAACCTTACTGTTTCGGGGTTTATTTTGCTCTGCTGGTAAAAGAAATGTAAATTTAGTTGTTGGATTTTTTTCTTACTGTGTAATAGAGTCATCTATTACACATATTATATTTCTATGAAATAGAAAATGGCAGGCTTTTGAGACCTGATCTTCTACTTCATTGGTATCTTAGCTAAAGAAAAAAAACCATAACTTTTTATATGGGTTTTAAACAAATTTAGGGTTTGGTATGGGGGATCTTTTTATTTTAGTAAACCTAGTCTGTTAAAAGAGAATATTGAAATAGTGTTCCCACAGAAGAATGTTATAGATTGGGTAATTTTTCCTTTTCCACATAGCTCAAAAGTGTGAAAGAGCAAAATGCATTTCTTGGGTTCTGCCAGGTTTTTCTAACATGGAAATACTTTTTTCTTTCCATGTCTATTCCTTGTGTGCATAACGCAACATAAAGCTAAAGGCTTTCCTTGAGCCCTTTATTAAGTTACCTAATAAATAATTTCACATGATAAGAAAATTAATAAGTTACTTATTTAAAAGTATCATTAATAACTTAACTTGTCTGAAGTGTTTTGAAGATGGAAAAACTGCACATGTGTTTTGAAGATGAAAAGATGCTTATCCACAAAGGAACATCACTTCATGCACCTTAAGTGGTTTCTTCAGAGAAGGACTCCTTAATGGGAGTTCTGAATTGTCCTGGTTGTTCTGAATAATATTAAAAAGAAAAATATGCCCAGGCTTGAGTTATTGAAGATTTTATGCGCCCTTACTAGGCTTATCTATTTGTATTCCTAGGGCAGTTTTTCAGGAGTTGCTTATTTTATATTCTGGCAGTGTACAGTTTGTAAGCTTTCATTACTCTTGTGGCCTCCTACAGTCACCGCTAGATGTAGTCTCTCTGTGACTGTGGAGACTTGTATATTGCTTTCCTGTGTATGTTGATTTCTTCTTACTCAATGTTTTACTTTTCTTGGTCCCCTCCATTGATAACATTGTGTTTTGGTATTGCCACCGAGTTGTCAGAGAAACAGTTTACAAATAAGTAGGGGTGCACTGACAGAGATTTTGGAGCCAATATTTAAGGAGGCATATCGGCCAATACCAATTTGATACACCTGCCATCAACTGGTAAATCCATTTTGGTGGAAAGGAAGGGCATAGTGGGGGAGATCAACGCCTCCTGCAGTGAGGGAGGGGGCAAGGGCAGGTGCTGCCCAGGTTGGGGGGGGCATTGGACAGAGCCATTGTGGGGAGGGTGGCTCCAACTGCTGCTTGCACCCTGGGAGGTCAGGGGAGCATGTGGCCCTGGATCTGTGCAGCATGGAGCAGGCTGGAACTGCAGGGTGGAACTGGTGCTTTGCAGGGTTCTTCTTGCTGGGCACTGGGTTCGAAGTGGGCTGTGATGGCAGCAGGAGGAGGCTGCAGCCACCCCAAGTTTTGCCGCACCTCCACTCCCAGCCCCGTGCTGCCGCCCGGTGCTGCCCCAACTGAATATCCCACCTCCACCCAAACGCCAGAAAAAGCCACAGCTGCACTGGGCAGTGGTATGGGGCTAGGAGCGGAGCTGTGATAAAATTTGGGGTGGCTGTAGCTTCCTCCCACTGCCGCAGGAGCCCACTTTGAGCCCAGCGCCCAGCGAGAAGAGTCCCCCTCAGCACCAGTTCCACTCTGCAGTTCCAGCCTGCTCCATGCTACACAGATTCGGGGCCACATGCTCCCCCGACCTTCCAGGGTGCAAGCGGCGGTGGGAGCTGCCCTCTGCCCACGGCTGTATCCCATGCCGCCACCCCCACACCTGGGCAGCACCTGCCCCTTCCCTCACCGCAAGAAGCATTGACCTTTTTCCCCCCCCCCTTCCCACACTCCCTCCACACACCCCTTCCCTCTCACCACAATGGATTTACCAGCTGATGGCAGGTGTATCAGATTTTCTTTATATTGGTACCGATTCGATAGCGGACTGATGTATCAGTGCACCTCTACAAATAAGTTTAGACATGCAGTACTAACACAATATCAGACAGGTTAGCTCTAGTGCAGAATATAAAAAAATATCAGGATCTAGTTTCTGCACTGCTGGTTTTTTCTTCTTTATTAATATTTATTTATTTAGAGTTTACATATGTAGATTATATCATTCAAACCCTAATTTAGTAAAACTTCAGTAAGTGCAGAGTAAATCCCTGTTTAGCAGATTTCTTAAGTACATGCTTCAATTGACTCCAAATGCTTAAGTGTTCTGTTAAATCAGAGTTCTAGCCAATGGCCTACCAAGTTTTCAAGATATCTGTCTTGTAATTCTTACTCTTAAGTACTTGGTTATTAGAGACCTGCCTTTTTTGAAAGTAGTGTTTGTCTTTTGACAGCCTTTCTTGTCTCATTACCTCTAACTTGTTTCCTTTCATCAATTTACACAGTTTTGTTTGTACTAATTAATTTATCTTCTTGATTAGCCAAAATAT
Source organism: Caiman crocodilus (assembly GCA_030014935.1). NCBI lineage: Eukaryota > Metazoa > Chordata > Crocodylia > Alligatoridae > Caiman > Caiman crocodilus. The sequence continues at coordinate 64,616,285 of JAGPOW010003316.1, forward strand.
GTTTGTTATTTTTGAGTAAAAATCATGTTATATGACTTAACAAGTCATTCCTGTCTATCACAGGGGTGGGCAAAATACAGCCCATGGGTCAGATCCAGCCCACAAGGCCGTTCCATCTGGCCTGTGGAGCCTCTAAAATTTTACAAAATTAATATTTATCTGCCCTTGGTTCCTGTAAAAAGTGACAGGAACCAGGGGCACTAAGACCCAAGGGAAACCCTGGTAGGCTCCTGCAACAGCATGGCCTGCCCAGCCCCACCCTGCCCCATCCCCCAAGCCAGAAGCCCCAGCAGGGTCTACTGGCCTGGGAACATGTGGCTTCACTGGCACCAGAAATTCTGGTAGGGGATATAGGGAGGAAGGGCAGGGGAGGACCGTGGGGAAAAGCTAAGCATGGGGAAGACTGGCCCTTCCCTCACCCTATGACTGGCGCTCCCTGCTTCAGCTGCTTGCAGCCTGCACAGGCCTTTCCTGAGCAGGCACAGGCAGCCCCACGTGGGCTGCGAGTGGCTGCAGCATGAGGCGCTAGCCCCAAGGTGGGCAAGGGGCCAGTTTTCCCTGTGCTTAGCACCAGCTTGTAACACAATGGCGCTGCCAGCCTGGGCCCTGTGCCAGCTCTGGGCTCACCTGGCGGGGAGCAGCTGCTTGGCACAGATAAAAGTGCTGCCGGGGGAGGCCCCTCCCCCCCAGCTTACTGCGCTGGGCAGTGTTTGCCACCATTGCCTCTGGGTTGACCAGTGCGTGACCGAGCCTGGAACCAGTGCGGGTTCCAGGCTGGCAGCAGGGGTGGGTTACAAGCTGGTGCTGAGCACGGGGAAAAGTGGCCCCTCCCCTGTCCTGTGGCTGGTGCCCCACACTGCAGCCACTTATAGCCCACATGGGGCTGCCTGTACCTGCTCAGGACAACCCTGCACAGGCTGTGAGCAGCTGCAGTAGGGAGCACTGGCCACAGCGTGGGGGAAGGGCCACTTTTTCCTTGTGCTCAGCACCAGCTCCTTCCCTGCTAGCGAGTAGGGGGTTGAGGCTGTGCGCTGCCTCCCATCTGTATTGTGGGGCTGGAGGGCACTGGGAGTGAGTGAATGTGGGAATCTGGGAGCATGGGGTTGCACCGGTGTCCTGGAGCCAGCGCCAACAGGGCCCAGAGCAGGGTGGCAGGAGTACGGGATCCCAGCTGGCAGGGGTTGTATGGAACTGGGCCAGTTTTCCCCTCTCCCTACCGGTGGAGCCGGGCTGGGCTGCACAGGCCTCTGCTAGCCTGAGCCCCACTTTAGGCCCAGTGGTAGTGGCCCTGGGACATTGGTCTGACCAGGGAGCAGGGCACCTGTCAAGGGATGGAGCACCTTTCAAGGGATGGAGCTACCCATGCAGCTCGCTGCCCAAATAATTGCCTGCCCCTGGTCTATGAGCATATATTAAATAAGAACATATCTAGCTCTGGAACGGCCTGCCACCAGAGGTGGTTCAAGCGCCTACATTGATCACCTTCAAGAGCAAACTGGATGCTTATCTGCTGGAATCCTGTGATCCTAGCTGACTTCCTGCCATTTGGGCAGGGGGCTGGACTCGATGATCTTCCACAGTCCCTTCCAGCCCTAATGTTTATGAAATCTATTAAGCCTTTACCTCTGAATTGTTTATTTAGTTACTTTCGGTGTTACTTTTTGGGTACATGTTTTTCATTCCCCTGTTAACATTCCCATATCTCATCCCACCAGTGTTATTATATTTTATGTTTTTCAACAGTCAGTTCAGATGTTCTACTGCAATTTCATTTTAAATATTGAAAACTTTGTTTTCAGTTAAAACCCACTAGTAAGGCCAGTGAGTCGGTCTTTTGATAGATGGTAAATTTTTCCCTTCTACTTTCTTATGTGGAAATATTATGTTCTTAACAAAATATACTAAAGCATGTGTGATATTCAAATTGTGCAGCAGTTACTTTTAATGTTTTAAAGTATCTTGCATCCTAAGTTAGTGGTAACTTGTCCTTGCACATGAAGAAGTTGTACAGAGTCCCATTCAGCTTTTTTCCTATTATCTCTACATTTCAAAAGTTAAACGCATGCTGCATTATTTGTTTGAAAGTAGAGGGGATTCTTGAATACTCCTACTTATAACACAAGAATTTCCTATCAGAGAGAACTTCTCAACTGGAAACTTGATTAAAAGAAAACAGCTATATATATTGGCTGTAGGACTGCATGCTTATAAAGATAATAACAATGCTGCATAAAAATGCTAGCAATAGCAATTTTTAAAACAAACAGAACAGTCCTGGAACACTGAAACCTATAGAAAGATCCCCTACAAGTACCTGCTAGCATAAATGTTTTCCTCATCTGTATAAAATGATAACCTGTCTTTTTTTTTATTGGTCCCTTGAGTGATTGTTTGAGAGGTTTTCATGTAGGTGAATAAACAGGTTTAAAAAAAAAAACTGTATGGAGTAAGCAGCTCTCCATGGTGAAGGGTACTTAAAAATCAATTTCTGAATTGCGTCTTTCCCTTACATAACTCTAAAAGCCAGAATTCTTGTATCTGTAACTTTCAAATGTGAACTAGTGAAATACTGTTTTTGAGTCTGTAGGCAGGTACATTTCCCTATTGTTCTTATTTATTAACCATGAAAGAATAAGTGATAGTAGTAGTAGTCTTGAATAATAATATTGATATCTAGCACAGTCTTGCACATATTGATACAAAAAAGGAACACATCTTAAAGACTGCATGTCTGTTGAAGTCAGATTGGGACAAAATGTCACATCTGTAGAGAGCAGTCTTTTAAAATCTTATATATGTGCTTAATTTTATGCTTTTGTATAAAGTTTCTTTTGTTTATATTTCTAGGAATGTAACAGCACTGTACTGGAAGAGGAATCGTGTCCCAGCTCCCCAGTGTCTGGAGAGTTAGCCACTTCAGCAGGGCTTTTTGGTACTTGTATCTAATAGCTGATTTAATCAGCTGATTTAATCAGCTATTAGATACAAGTACCAAAAAGCCCTGCTGAAGCGCACTAGCTATATAGACGCTGGGGAGCCAGGTTAAACTGACATGATTCAGCAGTTGGTGTGTTCTTCCTCCAGGAAGAGCACACACCACCGGCAGTAACTTCCTTAGCCTGACAAAGGGTTTTTGAACTCGAAAGCTTGCTGAATAATTGTTTTCCAACTATTTAACTTGGTCTAATAAAAGATAACAGATTCACCCAAAGAACCTTGTCTGCCTTGGAGGTTTTATGGCATTTTAGGCAAGTAGATGTGTCAACCCTAGTATCCTGACCAAATAGAAGTAACATTTTTCTGAATTAAGGTGTTGATTTGGGGCATGAAACCTTGATTCCGTTCTTATGTTCTTGCTCTGCCACGTCTCCTGAAACCTTAAGCAAATTTCTCTTTTTTCTTGTTATCTAGTGTTTGTTGCTAAATACATTCATTGAAGTTTGAAATGCTCAAATACTGTGGAAATAAATGCTGTATTACAACCTATCCACAAATAAATTACTGCAATCCAGTTAATGCAAACCTATTCAAATTTCCTTAAATTCACATTTTGGTGTTAGGTTAGATGATTCCTGGGTCTTTGTATTTAGTTCTCGTGACTTAATGATAGCCAAACTGTGACCAAAGAACAGGGAGGGGACAGGCAATTTAGTGGCAGATAGGATAAGGAGCAGAAAGCAGAGCAGCTGATCCACCTGGGGAAAGGGATTGAAATGGCACTTGGGGAGGCTGTGGGGCTAATTTGTGGCACACCTGCCAAAAAGGTTGGCCCTACTGTTCTTGTTTGCATTATTAAGGGTTAGAAGTATCTGAAGACACTTTTTGTGGAGCAGGTAGGGTTATTTTTACTACTTTTTATTTGAGATCAGGTAATTTATTTCACACTCTTACTCAAAGCCAGACTATAATAATTTTGACTCAAGTTGAGAATTCAATTATTTGACTTGCCAGTTAGACAGATATTAGTTATATACTCTGAATTATTGAATAAATGTTTATCTGTCTTCAGTGGACCAAAAGATACCATAAAATATTGAATGAGATCCAGCTTATGAAAACTTCAGGCATGTTTTCTGTACTGTTAATTGGATTGTTATTCAGTTACCATATCTACTTGAATACAAGACAAGGTTTTTTCCTCCAATCAGCATGTGGGGAGAGCCACTTGTCTTACGTCTGTATACAAGGAAACCTCATTAAGGACATTGTCTCTCATTAAACGGTTGCTAAAAGTAGCACGTTCTAAGATATGGAAACCAACTGTGAAGTTGATTAAATGCAGCCAAGACTGAGCACGACTATAAATCAGATAGGCCATATTAGGCAAACATGCTTCTGGAAACCTACCACAAGGATAGGTTAGTGCAGCCCATCTGATAAGAAGGGATCCATATATGTATAATGTGGTGTTCCATTTTAATCATGGAAAAATGTGAAATTTGGGTTACTTTTTTTTAATCTGAAAATTGGGGATTTGGGGGGTTTTGTGGTGGGTTTTTTTTTTTTTGGGGTTTAAGGAAATTTTTTTGTGTGTTTCAAGCCAGATCAGCCTAATTAATTCCAAATCTATGAGTCGTTCAGGAACCATATGTGACCCTGGTACCAACAAGCATTCTTCACCCCCAACTTGGGGCTTCAGATGCTTCCAAATCTTTTGGTGGGCATTCTATATGTAGGCGTAAGCCTGGAGCCTTGGGGATTGGATGCCCCTGAGTTTTTTGCTTTCCCTCAACCGGATGGCCACAGGACCAAGCTAGGGAGGAGTCTCCGATTTCCATAAAGTCAGTGTTTAGCCAAAGTCTTCCCACTGGAAGTGAAAGTGGGAGGCCATCTATGTATTATCCCAGTCAGGTACCTACTCCTGCCAAAAACTGGTTTTCCCCTGCAACTAGGAAAGCCACCTTAGTGGTCATGGGTTTCCCTCTGCTGGGTAATTGGGGAATTTTTTTTTATCAGAGAAAACTGGGATCCCTGCTGAGAAGGTGCATGGTAGTGCCCATTGACTGCATTCCCCCCGCAGTTGCTGACTCTCTCTTTAAAGTCATGGTAAGCTACTGCGTTGCATACATTCTGACTTCCTCTTTACTCCCACAGCTGAGTTGCACCTTCATTTCACATTTGCAATGATTCCTGTTTCTTCACCAGCCTTAAATGTTTGGTAAATCACCAAATGGGGTCTCAGATAGTAACAGGAAAGTGCAACAGGACTCTCCGAAAATTTATTTGCAGATGGCACACAGAGCATTCTGGTCCAGCTTCATCTCGGAGAGAGCAAAGCACGCTAACCAAATGCAACACGCTGAGATTTTTAGTGAACTAAGTGCAAGGTGGGACGAGCTGGCTGGGTTAACCACGCGTATCGGTTGCAAAGAACGGTACTTACTCTGCAGTTGATTCTTAGCAGTGTGAATTTTTATTATGAGGAACCACGAATGCAGGTTATGATGAACGGCTGCAGGAACACGGAGTTACAGAAACCACGTTACGGCAAGCTACCGCAGATGCACGAAGCCCTTTTTATGAGACGAGGAAATGATTGGATTGTCACTCGGAGGGTCTCACTGCCTTCCTGTTCTGCGGTGGGATACATATACTTGGATTCGCGTAAGCGCGCTGTCATACTGCGGCAAATTTTAACCTATGGTGGCACATATTGAGCTTACCCAGCGACAAGCTCCTAGCCTATGATTGTTAGCCAAGCACTGGACATCTCTGTCCAGTTATATTGCGCTGAAAATTCCCCTTGCTCAGCTCTGCGGTATTCCTCGTCTGGCACGCGGCCTGCTTCCTCCTGTGTTGCTTAAGCACTGTGACCCTCTCTTTCTAATCTGTGAGCCACTGTGGTCTGCTTCCTTATTTTTGTGGTCATGAGTTTGTTAGTAGCTGAGCTTTGCTTTAAGCTGTCTGTTAGTTAAGAATCTTTCTCAAGCTGTCTGTTAGTACTGTGTCTGATTTCTGTGTCATGAGCATCTCACACTTCTACCTGACATGCCCCCTTGCTCATGGCACAGTATCATACA
>JAGPOW010003316.1:64622404-64698109 GCA_030014935.1 Caiman crocodilus
CTTAGACCTGTGTGCAAGAAAATTGGGACGGGGGGGGGGGGACAAGGTGTTAGTACTAACAGGGGGGCAAAGGAGAACAGATGACAAGAAGCAGTTAACTCCACTTAACGTGGCTGGGAGCATCGTGCAGAGGACTCCATCTGAGCGTGCCCAAAACATGCCGAGCGGTGCAGAAATAGAAAGGGAGGAGCAATCTGGGCACGTGTATGGGTTGGCGTAAATTCCGAGATTCGGTTGGTACACCTGAAAGTAGCGATGAGGATGGTGGAAGTTCCACGGGAGGGCTCGGCCATGGCACATAGCGGAGAAAATAGCAGCTCTGAGAACAGGAAAGAAGAAGGAGTACAGAGTATCGCTGGCAACGGTATTGGCCACCTTTTGTTGTCATGAATGGCGGTGGAATGTGTGCCTACTCTCCTTCTTCAACCGGGTTGGCAAACAAGATATTTGGCCTCGGCCTTATTGACCATTTCGGCAGTCTTTATCACGAGGTGGCCTAGCCACTGTATCGAGGTCTCTGTTGCTGTTCGCTTCGTAGCCTCGTACAATTTTTTTTTTAACTTTCCCCGATTACGAGTGCGTGTGGTGGTAACCTCCGTGGCACGGTTGTTGGTGTCTGTTGTGGTTTTGGTGAACGCTTCAAGGGCCGCCGATGGCAGGTCCTCCCGTTCGGTTGGTGGATCAGCTGTGGGCTCAGTGAGGGAGGGGTAGAGGGCAGTGCCGCTCGCCGCTGGGTATGGAGGCGGGACCAGGAGACTTCTGCTTTCGGTAGGAGGGGCTGAGGGTGTTACAGATGTGGGGGGCGGGTTACTTGCCAGAGTTGCCGCCATTGCGCTCTTTTGGACGCTCCCCTCGATGCAGTCGCCAGCGCCATGTTGGGGCGGTGATTAACGTCTACCTGACAGGTCCCAGGAGTCATGACAAGAACACCCAGTTCAAGGCATGAGTGGGGAGCTAACTAACCCATGAATCCTTTGCTGAGAGTATGTAGAGTACATACGTATACTGAGCAGTGCTGAGTTGTGGGTTCACCTGTGGCTTGAAATCCTGTTGACTTCAGTGGGGCCCAGCCCAATAGGGTAAATCACAAGCCTTTTGGCTTTGGACTAATGTCATGCCTAGTTGATACTGTATACAACTAGGTGTCAAAGTGCTGCTTAAAAGTGTCTTTATGGAGTACCTGTGCTGAAACTTGCAGCTGTTTCCAAAAAGATAAAATGCATCAATGCTAGATGACCCAAGTCTATAGTGTACAGTATGCAAATTTCTACGGATGTTTAATTTTAAGATCTGCTTTTTCAAATTTTGTTCCTCACTTCCATGTGCTCAGGGAGAGCAGGATCTGACAGCAAGGATGGGGGAAGAAGTTGAGGGGAGGCAGAGGGCGGGGGGGCTACCTGACCCCCCCCCATATTTTTTTTTTCACTACTAGAGCAATGGGAGGCAGGGTTCAAATTCAAGGCAGACCTCCAATACTTAGATTCTATAAGTGGAATATTATAACAAATTTTAAATTTTCCATATTTAAAATATAACTTTTGGTTAATCACCTTATAGTCAGGGCTGTCTTATAGCTGAGTAAATATGGTGTATTGTTTGATGGCATTGGATTGTATTAAAAGTTAAAACAGTTAAAATAATATACTGTAAATAAGACAGAGTAGGGTTGTTCTGAGGTTTTATCAGCTTTTATTTTCCTTAACTTTCACAAATCAAAGCAGCTTAGCACATGCCAGTAGAACTTCTGAACGGTACTAAAAGAGCATGCCGTGTTTGTTTTATATTGGTTGCCTCATTACTGTGTGGTGATAGAGAAATTGAGGTATATTTCTACAGCTCCAGAAGTGTGACTTCACAAGAAGAGACTAATAATCTTTCCATAAAACTTTTTTTGATTGTAGTTGGATTTGCTTAAAGAAGTTGTCCTGTATAAATTCTCTAATGTGCTTTCCTTCCACTGTTCTTGAAGCCACCATAAAAAGGTACACAATGTGTCTAATAGAAGGAGATCTAGGGTGAATAAATAATAGGAGTATGCACAGGCAGAAATCATAGGAATATTAAAGAATCATGTTGTTGTTACAATACAATCTCTGCTAAATCTCTGTTATCTGACATCCCTGGGGTAAGGGGATTGCTGATTATGTAAAAACTCCAGTTATCTGAAATAACCCAGCAGGGTTTTAAGGTAATGTGGGGGTGGGGGTGGCAGCAGCTGCACACGGCTGCTGCAGGGTGCAGCATGAAGCGATGGCAGCACAGTTGAGCGGTGCTCAGGGCAGTGCATGCAGAGCAGCAGCACAGCTGCCACATGCAAGCTTTTCTTCCCCCCGCCCTGTGTCTGGAGGGGGGAGGGGCAGGGTGGCAGCAGCCACATGTGGAGCAGCAACAGTGCAGGGTGGTGGGTGGCAACAGCAGCCTCTGCATGTGAGCTTTCCCTTGCTCCTTCCCCACATCTGGCCAGATGGCTGGAAATTCCTGTTAGTAAAGTATTCTGGTTGTTAAATGCCAGATACCAGAGATTTTACTGTATAAGTATTTAATACATTGATCACTAAAGACAACTACAGTACTCAGTTAAAAGAGTAGAAGACCAGCTTGGGGGTCACTATATTAACATAGTATCTATGTAAAATAAATTACCTTATTGATGTCAGTGGATGAGCTGTTCTTGTGACCTGCTCATGAGCACTAAGACACAAAGAAATTTAAAAATGTAGAACTCTTGGTTCAGAGATGATACCTTTTATTAGACCAACTAAGAAATAGCAAAAAACCTGTCTTTTTCCACAAGCTTTTGGGCTCATGTGCCCAGGCCAGAAGAAGGGTGCATAAGCCTGAAGCAGCAATGGAGCCATGCACTGCCAGGTATCAGAGCCTGTGCAGACCACCAATGGCAGCAGCAGGCAGCGGGCACTTGTGGTAGGGGCTGTGAGCCAAGGGAGGGGGGTGTGTGTGGGGGGGTCCCATCTTCCCCCACCTTTCTAACATCCACATCATGCACAGCCAAGCTCCGCATTCCCGCTGCCCCCTGCACACACTCCCACCTGCCCCAGCCCCATGCTCTGCCTTCCCGCCCAGCTGTGACCCCCTAACCCACCCCGCCGCTGCTTCCCTGCCTGGAGCAAGCAGGATGCTAGGGAAACCATGCAGGTCCCTTGGAGACTACAACAGTGGCAGAAGCACCCTGCCCAGAAGCTGTATGCTAGCTGGGCCAGGCCCTTCTACCCAAAAGGTTGGAAGCAAGGTATGCAAGATGGCCAGGGTACAGATTAGTTGGTGGACACCCATAGGCTAGGTCAAATTGCCTGGCAGGCCAGATCCAGCCTGTGGGCTGTATTTTGCCTTCCCCTGCTCTACAGGGTACAATGCAGTGCTGTTTAGTGATGTGAGACAGAGCTGGAGTATCAGATTCAGTATGGCCACAATAGCTCAGCTAAAGCATCAGGTTAGTAGACTCTGCTTCCTGACGGGGCCAATTAATCCAAACAGGATGATGCACTAACCTGGCTAAACAGTTTCTGGTACCCTAACCTGCTCTTTTATGTTTACACAGCTCTAATTTGTGCCATGTAGAGATACACACACACACACACACACACACACACACACACACACACACACACACAAAATCCTTGACACCTCACATAAGCTAAAACAGAAGGGAAGAAAAAACCCCACCAAGATCTAGCTGAAGAACAAATATGGTTTGTTTTCCCTCTAGTGTTTTGTAGCCTTATATATTGAATACATATTTGAATACGTAAATATATATATGTGAATACATAATTTAGATGTAAATTCAGTAGGGAAAGGCTTGAAATACTGCACTGTGGCAGGTTGCTTTATATCACTTGTATATGAGGAGTTGGAAGAAAAGCTAGTTTTATCCCCCACCCCTTCTCCTCAGAGTTGAAATTTTAATTACTGTTCTTTTCAGTTCTGCGTCTTTCAAGAGTACACATTTTAATTAAATGCAGATTATAAAGGAGTGTCATTCTGTTTAAAGCATCAGATTTGAAAGACAAAATATAGTAGCCTTACAGTAAAGCACAGCCTTCTCCAATCAGTCAGTATGTTTAGTAAAATCACTGAATGACAGCTCCACTGACTGAAATCTTCAAAACAAAGTACATACAATAACACTGCAAGCATCTTCACGTTGTCCTGGCATTGTGCTTCTAGCCTCTTATCAAACAAGTATCTCTAGGGACAAACCAGTTGTTCAGTTTGCAGAAAGAGTCCATCCTTAACAGGTCTGCAGTGATGGTTAATAATTATTATGTTATGGTAGGGGTTTGGTTTTGGGGGTTTTTTGTGGGGGGGAGGGGAGGGGAGACATTCTTCCTGATGTAATGCTGTTTACTGAAACTGGGGCTTATACCACAGAAGCTACTTTGTAGCTATCAGATGGTAAAGATTTCATTATAGTAATGCATCACTCTTAAAAATCTTTAAACAGGAAGCATTGTAATAGAGATTTCTTGTATCACCTTGATTTTGCATGGCTGTCTGTTCTAAAAATTAAATTTAACACTAATGAAGTAGGATTTTCCATATGGCATTTATAACCTGCAGGCATTTATTTCCCATTTCATTTTTAATTATGTTAAATTTCAGAAAATCAGTTTTATTTCCTTGTATTTTTTCATTCAAACACCCAAATTTTGACACCCAATTCCATGCCAGAAAAACGTTAAAAAAAAAAAAAAGAGAGCGAGAGAAGGGAGATGCAATAAATACAATTTTGGGAGAGGCATATCTGTTGAGAATATTGTAAAGGTCTAAGAAACTGCCTTGACACATGCAGAAACAGCATGCACAGAGGCTGAAGTTCTCTCAATTTTAGTTTCCCAGAATGGAGGACAGACCAAGAACATTATGCTCTGTTCCTGGAAAGAAGGCTTTTTTTAAAAGCACATAACCTACTAATCTCTAGAGATTGAGGACAATGCTGTTATGGCACTTCTGGGGAAAAAAATGGATTTGCCAAAACAAGCATTGACATGCCAAGATGGAGAGAGACAGGTATTTTCTTTTTAAAAAAAATGAACATTTAACTTAATCTTCTAAATAAGCTTTTAATTCTAGGGTAGGAAAGGGGTGAAATATAAGATAGTCACTTTTCATGACTTCCTGAATGCCCAAGTCATTGGTCCTTTCTGGTTTTACATGTTGCCCAACCAACATTTTTTTTTCCCCACTTAAAGTGAATTCAGTTGCTGTTTTTCTTTATTTATTGCTTTCCTGCCTTGGTTCCCATTGCTCCAAAGTGGTACACAAGATGGCAAGGAGCACACCCATCTCTATTAACTGAGGCTCCCTACCATGCACATGCAGCTCTCAGCACTTGCACACCACCGGGGAAAGCCCCGCATTATGGAGCCAACTGCCCTTGCTGCCTTCTTCCATACTGGTCCAAGGACTCTGCCAGGAAGCAGGGTGCAGGGCTCCCCTCCACTTTCAGTGAAGTCCTGGGACCCCCAGGGCAGGGAGCCCCGTGCAATACAAGTGAGCCATCCTGCTGTGCTCCTTTCCAACATGTGTAGCATGGGCTGGAGCCCTGCTTTGCTGGGTATCAGCACCTACGCCGACCCTGAGATCCCTGAGCTCCCACTGCTTGCTGCTGCTGCTGCTGCTGCCACGTGTGGTGGGGGTTGTGCACCATAGGGACGGGGGATGTGGTGGGTTAGGGTGACATCCCACAAACGTGACACACTCGCACCATTCCCCCACATCCCCCCTGCATATAACCCCCCAACATACCCTATTCCCACCCACACACAGCCACATCCCATCACAAATGGCTCCCACACACCCTTATCCCCAACCACACCCCACACATTCCCCTACACACAATATACAAGAGTAAGACTTTTTTTTATTTTTGAGTTATTGTGCAGTCACCTCTATATACTACGCAAACACAAATCATGATAATTTTTTTTTATAATAGTAAATATAGTAGGTATTTGACTTTGTTTTGACTTTTAGTGATTTGTTTGGTTTTTTTTTTCTGGTTCCAAGATGGCAACCTTGTCCTCCCAAAAGAAGTACTTTTCTCAGCAGATGCAAGGGGTGGGACTTCTGGTGGCAAAGGTTGGGGTTAGAGGTGGGACTTCAGATCTCAAGATGGTGACCAGGGGGCAGAGCACCTATCAAGGGGTAGGGCTACCGTCACGGCCCTCAACAGCTTAACAAGACTCATTAAGTGGGCCTCCAGCCAAAATAATTGCCTGCCCCTGCTGTAGACACACCCTGCATCTTCTGCAGCTTTAATTACATTGTAACTTGTTGTTTTCGATCTGTAGTTTTTGTTATGCTTGTTTCTAAGGAGAAGAAACTTGTAAATCTCCAAGTTGGAGTTTTTAAAGACTTGCTAAAATTGATTGCATATTTTAAGGTTTTGTGCCTTAAACAGCCTTTATAACTTAAAGCATGAAAATAATTTTGCTGAAAAGGACTGTTTACCATTTTTTTAAAAGTAATTTTCTTTCTTAATCTAAGTATGATAATGAAGTGATAATTGCTATGGCCCTCTCCCCCACATAAAACTTGGCTGTTGGTAATACTAACCACAGGATAAGTGTTGAAAAACATAGGTACGTGACTTGGATTAAAGTACTTTGTCTATACTGCATTGGTGGTAGTATGGTATTTAAATGAACTTGTGAAACATTTTTTGCTTTATACTAGTGCTGCTGTCATTAAAGAAGTATTACCAGTAAATTAATTTTCTGTGTAAAGTTCAGTAACAGGGAATTAAATATATGCAAATTCTTGTGTTAGCTTCTTACCTGGTAGTCTTTAAATACATATGGTTGTAATAGTGAATAATTCATATTACACTTGTAAGAAAAAGTTTATGACATGTATACACCAGCAAAGAAGAGTGCTACAGATGAGCATGACATCTTCACTATTTTTATCCTACAAAAATGGATGCACTGTAGTCGCTGTAGTGCACCAATGGGTGCATGCTAATAAGCAGTCGTGCTAGTTCAGTATGCCCAGAACTGAACTAAGCTGGTTGTAGCACATCTGTTTTGGGGTGAAGCCTGCATGGAAAACAGTTGAGCTTTCTAGTATATACAGTAAATACGTGCCATCAGGAGTGAGTTGCTGACCATAAATCTCAAAGTTCTAAAATACCTTTAAACTAAAACTATTGCATTTCTATGTTAAAACATCTTATAAACCAATGTGAGTTTGTTTTTGTTTTTGAAAAGAAACTTATTGAATCCTATAACCTATGTTTTTACTATATCTTTGCTAGTTGGATTCTTTTCAACAATAAACTTTTGGCTAATCTAATGAAATCATGTATTTCCTTGAAAATCAGCAGCAGTTGAAATATGTTAGTGTTATAAGTAATGAAATTTATTTTTGTGTGAAGTTTAGAAAACTTTTCCTAGTAATACTTAAACCCAGCTGTAAATAGTTTATTGAAGTAGTCACTATAAAATTTTCACTGCTGATTTTGTATTTGTAGAGCCAGAATGAAGACTGGGGAGGTTTGTCTGAGGATATCTTATGATTAAGAGCATTCTAAGGAATTAGCCCTTTTGACCCCCATCTAAATTATTGGTAACTACCAAATTTACCATTTTGGTGGCATGGATTAAATGGGTGCTATGCAGAGACTGTTGCACGCATAATAAAATCCTTGCAAGGATAATACAGAAATTATGGGTGATGGGCTTAACCGTATGCAACATTTGCATGATGGTATTTGGAGAGTGCTTTGAGTGTTTTGTTTTATTTTCCTTTTTATACTAACAGCATCAGTTTGAAGTGCGTGACTTCTATGGGCTTTGTTTTGGTGTTGGTAATTAAGTGGGTTAATTGAGGCTAGAGAAATGGGTACCAAAACTAATTACTAAATAGATGTTTGGCTTTTATACTTATAATCAACCCACTTAAATATTTATATTTTCTGAAAAATGAGCTTTTACATCTGCTATGCAAAGGAAGTGGGCCCTGGTATAGAATGGGTGCTGCTGCAATTGACTGTATATCTAATGCCAGATGCTGCATGACAGAACAAAGCTTATTTGCATATATAGTGCATTGCAACATATTTTTGTGCAGGACATAAGAGATGAATACATTGTGGCAATACTACAAAGAAAAGGTAAGACTTTCCTTAAAAACAAAGCTAAAACACTTGAGTTCTCCAGTTATAAAAATTATAACTAGGTAGGATTTATCGTTATTTGTATAAGTCAGTTATACAAATGTTATATACCATAATACAAATTATAGTCTATAAATCATCTTCTGCATTTGTTCAGAATAAAAGTAAATAGACTTTATTTCACTGACCAAATGAATTCGACTTAGTGAATATATACAGCCAAAATTTTGCAAATATTAAAATAAAATTTATCTTTAAAAAAAAATCCATTAATTTGACTTTTAAACCACTTTTGATTGTTCATTACTAGTTCTGTTTAGTTATATGGTGTATAATTTCAATGGTTACATTATATATGTATGATTTTCACCTTTTACAATGTAAACAGTTTCACTGCTGTTTGTGTGATGACTGCAGTAGACTCAAGAATGTTTGTAAAGTTGTGCCCTGAATCAGCCTGCTCTGCAGTACAAACTTCTACCCTACCTGTGAAGAGCTTGAGTGTTTTTATCTAAAAAATGCAGCTTGAGAGGGGATATTATTGCTCTCTAAATCAGTGTTTTAGACACCCAAAAGGAAGAAGAGCTGCTTAACTAAAAGGTGATGTTGACACAAGAACAAATGGGTATACATAACTATAAATTTAGGTTAAAAATTAAAAGACTTCTAATAATATGAAGAGCAAAATTCTGCTAGTAGGAGTAGTAAGGGTAAAACCTAACTATTTGTAAGGTAAAACTTGATAAATTTAGAAATGGAATAGTATGCTTTAGGTGTAGTGATAGCAGTGTCCTGGATTTGATGACTGAGGTTCCTCGGAGTCCTATGTTCCTAATGTACTTTCCAGTAACTGTCATGGGCATGATGCTAAATAAGGTTTAGTGGTCACTGCAGACTAGGACACGGTGTTCTCGATCTCAGTTTGTCCTGGTCTCTGCTTCCCACTAAATTGCATTCAGCATCTTTTTTATGATGTGGAGGGGGTGGAAAGGAGGTGGGTTCAGTATTAGTATGGGAAGAGAGGAATTGATAAGTTTAGAAGATAAAGATAACTGAGTACATATAAACCAAAACAAAAGGAAACAGTACAGAATATATAGTTGGAATAGGCTTCCTTAGAGAATAAATGCTCATAATTGCTGTTGGGTCCGTCGCCCCCTCCCACCCCAAAATATTTAAATTTTGTTAATTAGGCAAATAGAACAGAGCTGAATTAGAAAGCTTTGCAGTACTTTCTTCATGAAAATGTTAAATTTCCATGCAAGATCTGGCCTTTTAGATAAATAATTGCTCTGTAGGATGTGCTGTTAGATGAATTCTTAGGACATAATATATTGTTTTAATCTCAGATGTGGCTTTAGAAGTTCAGCTATTCATCATATAGGCTATTTAGGGAAACAATATAGCAGACACAGATATTCATGGGATATGAAAGACATTAATTAGTGGTGTGCTCAAATTGGAAACATTAAAAAATTACTTCTGCCCGCACCCCAGGTGAAGTGGGCTTGCAGATGCTTCAGAAAGAAATAGTTTCAGCCAGGGAACATGTCAGCCTCTGTGGTACCCCCTGGCTGTAACATTTCAAAACTACTGTGGCTGCATACAGGCCTACCTCTCCAGTCATGGGGGTCAGAAAATGTCTCTTGGTAGTAGGGAAGGAAGCAGATCCTTGCCACCAGGATTAGAACCAGGGATTCTGGTTTTCTCCAATTAAAAAAAAAAAAAAAAAAAATCCCCAATTTTTGGATTAGAAAAATTTGGATTTTAGGTTACTTTTTTGTGATTAATATGAAACACTACTATATAAACATCTGTGTATTGGAAGCGTTTCATTTTGATCTCAGAAAAATGTGGATTTTGGGTTACTTCTTTTAACTTGAAAATTGGGGATTTTTTTTTTATCGGAGAAAACCGGGATCTCTGATTATATAAGTCTCTGGCCCCAATGCCCTTTACCTGTCCATTGCACACCAGAGTGAGGTAGAGGGAATTGGGACTGGAGACGCCGGCAGCAGAATCCTGAGTGCTGGAGCAGCCAGGACCTGAGGGAACCTAGTGTCTGCAGTCTGGTAGGCTGACTATGCAGCCTGGTCTCCCTTCCCTCTGAAGACAGGGTTAGGGAGCAAAGCAGAGCAAAATTTGAGTTCTAGAGGAGCTGAGTCCCCATCCCCACACACATGTAAAAAGAACTGAAATGCTTTAAAGTAGTACCTTGTTTTAGAACATTTTAGCTGCTTTTGTAATGTTTCAAAGGGCATGTACAGTTGTAGAGTTGGCCATTTGAAGTGTTTCAAAAGTTTTGAAACCTTTCAGTTATTTCAGCCCACAACCTGCCAGGTTTCTTAACCATTTTGTGGTTTCAGTGTTGCTAAAAATCAGATGTTCCTGAGTGGCTTTCTGAGAGGTAGCAGGGATCAGTTTTCAAGAAACAGTGTAGGCTGGAGTGTGGAAAAGGTTCAGTACTATTAGGAAATTTTCATTTCCTAGAACTGACATGTAAGCAAAGGAAGTCAGTTGCTTGAAGTGAAACTTGTTTGAATCTTGTATTGTTATTGGATGCAAACACATTTTTGAGTATAGCTTTGAGAGCCAGTTGTGAGTCTTGGATGATTTTCTGTTCCTTGCACATTCTTTTCTCTTTACTGTAACAAAAGTTTATATATTAAAAGGTGAGGTAAAGGTTAAACCAGTGCTAATTCTGCAAAATGTTGATGCTACCTGATGTGTTTTTAACAGAGTTAAAATAAATAAACAAGTAAATCATCCCTACTTTATAAAATGTAATTGTTGTTTTGGACCTGTACGGCAGTGATGTTACAGGCTCTGTTAGGAAGCTTGTTCCCATTTGTCTATTCTTCCTAGCAGGCAGTCATTCATGTTCAAGTTAAATAGCACTCTGGATGATCTGAGCATCAGTAAGGTCTTTTCTCTACAGAGTTATGAATAAGTTAGTATGTGGACACTTATTTTGGAATATCTTTTTCCCATTGGGTGCATCCAGACGTGTGTCGATGTTTGGTTCCCTGGGGACAAGTAGCAGCAGCTCATCTTGCGCTGCCACTTCTTGTACCTGGGGAACATCCATGCCACCTACGCTTTGGAGCATGGCAAGTTTCCCTGGGTGGCATAGGAGGTGGGGTTTCCTATGCCTGGGCACTTCCTGGAACCTGCAGCTGCAGTGATCCTGCCAGGCAGAGCCTAACCAGCAGCAGCATCGCAGATCCAAGTGGCCTGGCTCCACTTCTTAGCAGCATGTGCTGTCCGAGCATACGCTGCTTCTGTTTTTTTCCCCCAAGTTTTTCTTGTTCTTGTTGTTGGTTGTTTTCGTTTTTTTAACTCCTAGATATCCAGGGGTCAAAATGGGTCAGGGGGGAACAGAGCAGTACACACTAGGGCAGCATACCGTTGCAGTATGGAGAACTCTGAACTGTGCAATATGTGGCACTGCAGACGTGTTTGCGGTGCCACATATTGCATGCCTGCGCTCGTCTGGATGCACCCGTTGAATCTAACCAATGGATTAAGTAGCTTCTTTCTTTAAGTTTACATCCTCACTTATTCTGCGTTGGAGTTTGTCTACAATTGAAAGTTAACTTTGTGCATGAACTTTGTGTTTTAGAGGACTGGCAGGGAGATCTTTGCATACAGAACAAGTATTAAATTCTGTTTTAGCTTACTATGGTCACAAAAACTCTTAGGATCAAATCTTGATTGGAATCCTGTTGTGCTGGGGTACTGTGCTAATCACATTGAGAAGGTCTACACAATGAAGAATTCTAAGGCAGGGGCTGGCAATATTTTTGAACAGTGCCAAAAACAACTGCAACCTTGTAAGATGTTGACATATTAGGGATGGACGGCAGGGTACCTGTGAGAGGCCCAATCCTTGTTGTGGCAAAATGGCCCCATCCCCTTCCCCAAGAAACACATGCTAAGCAAAATGCCCTCGTGTGCCACACTCTAGTATGCATGCTAGGGGTTGCCTACCCCTGATTTGGGGTGTAGTTACACAAAGAAGTTACCACAGTATGGTAACCAGTGTTAGATGTGAACTCATTGCACCTTACTTGCTCCTCTGTACTACCTGCTTTATGCTTTTACCCTATGATAAATATGCAAGAGTTTATTCACTGAGGGGTAAGCTACCTGGCACTTACTGTGGAACAAGTGTATAAACATGGGCAGTTATGGCAGAGTATATGATGTGCTGCAAGTTTGTATGTCAGTCACCTTGTGACTTGCTTTTATGTCATCATCCATAGTTGTATAGACTAGTTGCATGTATTGTTAGATAATTTAAAAAGATAAGTTATACATATATTACAGACACAAATCCCATTACAGGTAATAGAAGTAGTACTTGCATGCCATGGTATCACTTTGAATAAATGATTCTGACTGTAGTTAAAATTGTAGTTTAAATTACAAGTGTGTGTTTTGCCTGAAGCAGAGTTGCACAAGTATTGGAAAGAGTAGTTGTAAAGAAACTGAAGAAAATGCTGATGCATATGTAGGAATGTTCCTTAGTTGCATTTTTTTTTTTTTTTTATGATACGCCAGCACAATAGACTGAGCCAAAATGAAGGCAGCAACTTTCAGCGTTTCAGAGCAATTTAGTGTATATCCATGCTAATAATTTTGAAGTTTCAACTGTGATAATTGTTTGGAATTGTACCAATTAGTTGCTAGATGGTAATGTGAAGGGATAATCACTGGTGGACAATCACCTTTGGTCCAATCAGATAAGCAGAGAGAAGAAAAGGAGAGAGTAACATTGATGTCTGACTACAGCATCTGATGACATGAGCTTGGGATCACAAAAGCTCATGCTAAATATTTGATATATTTAGTTTACAAGGTTTAAATCTACGTGCCTTCTGCCTAACTTCAGACTAACATGGCTAATTACATCTCCCTACAGTGCGTGAAGCTTTAATTGGTATTCTTATTTCCCCACTTGATGGTGGAAAAGGTGAAGGATCCCTGTTGTTTTTTCTAATTTTTCCATGGCAGGTGAAGTGGAGATGACAGCTTTAAATCTGTGATGGCTTCATTTTGTGCTTGTATTAAATATATATACAGGTTAAATAATATCTGAACTGCCAGTTTTTTGTATCATTCTAGTAACTAGAGAAATGGGAATGGAAAGGGCTTCTAAAATGATTTAATCCATTTCCCAAAATGGGGTCAGTTACAGCTAATTATCATTCAGGAATGATCTGTCTGTTCTGCTTTTAAAAACATCCAATGATGAAAACTCAAATATCTCCCTAGACAACAGAAATAGATCTGGGACAAGGAACCATCACCAAGAACTTTGTCCCAGGGGAGTGCCCTAACCATTAGGATTCTGACTCGGGTACTGCAGTGATTTACAGGTTCTGGTTTAGTATTATTTTGTTTTATGACATTACTGTCTTGTAACCAATATTGGGAAGTAATTTTCTTTTTGTTTTTGTTCTCAAAGAGAAACATCAGGTTTTTACTAATATGGGTTAGTATTCTATTCCTGGCTCCTAGAGTAGTATTCTGTTCCTACAAATCCATTATGGTCCTACAGCATTTAAACTTGTAGGCTCTTTCTGAGATGAAAAGTTCTAGTATATTAGATGTTCTGAGAATAAGAATTCTTCCCTAGGAAATAAAGTAAAACTAATTCAATAACTAATATAATTGGAGTGTTCATAAATATTTATTGTAGCTGACTGAAGATGAAGAAACAAATAATTGGTTATTTTAAAATTCACAGAGCCACAAAGTAAGCTGTTAGCTTTTATGTTCTGGAGAAATAAGTTATGAAATGCTTTGCACAGGTGGCAGTATTGTAGCCAATGAAATTAATCTGAGGTGCGATTATTGCTAATTGAAAACTTTTCTTGAGTGATTTGGATTCATTTTAAAAGCAGATCATGGATGTTATAACTTAGTATAACTAAGTAAGTACTGAAGTATTAGTTGCTTGTTATGCTAAGTATTTAGTTATGCTAAGAATTACTTATTTAGTTATATTAAAGTATATTTTATACTTAAATTCCTTCTAATTACAAGCTGTTAATATGAGTATTGCCTGGGAGCATGTTCTTACCCTGCAACAAAGGTGGGGTAGACTCTGCATTTACTATTGGGTAAGAGCATATTTGCAGGCACTTAAGTGCTGTAGCATTGTAGACTCTCATACTTTCCCTGGGTTCAGAATTCACATTTGAAACAGCTTTTGAAGCTGCAATGCAGCTTTTTTTTGTGTTTTGAAACCTGAGCTTTAGGCCACCTGAGCCTGCTGGCTTATTCGCTCAGTTGTTTCTGGATGCTCCTATGGAACTCCCCCCTGCCTCTGGGCATTCCAGCTTCTTTAGTAATATCTTTGGGGACAAAATGTGAGGGGAAACAATGACCCGTCTTAACCAAGGACTTGAATTCATGGCCTTTATTTTGGTATTTGAGAGTTTTCAATCCTAAAACATATGTATGAAAGATCCTTAATGTCCTAAGGTGGTGCCCTCCCACCAAAATTTGATATTGTTCCTTCTGTGAGTCTGAGGTTGGGTGGCCTTCCCTGCACATATGGTTTAAGTATGTGGTGGTGATCTGCTGCCATGTGCCAAAGCTGCACCTCTTTTTCTAAAGCTTTTTCTTTATTCATATGGCCACTCTAAAAAGCTGCAGATTCATCATCCCTTATTAGGAGATGCATTCTTCTATGGAGCTATGCCTGCAGTTGGGTGAAAGCAGATGGCTTCAGGGGTGGACCTCCAGTGAGTTGCTGTGTACCTTTCCTGGGTAAGACAGTTATCAGGAATACAGTTCAATAACCTACCTTGGATAAGGCTTATTGAGTAGGGCAAAATGGAGTTTGCAGTTAATTAGGCATAATCCATTATATCATGTTACATTTCTTAAAATTGGACCTCAGATGTGCATTCAAGTTGTGGCACCTAAAAATTCATATTTGCTTGAAAATTTAGAATTTTTTTGTTCCCAAGAGAAGCCTTGCAGATCTAGGTAAAACGTACTCTTCAGTAGCCCTATTTATACTGCAGGAATTCACATCAGTGTTGTTCACCCTCAGTTGCTTGAAAGACACCTTGCATACATAATGAGTGCATGGTGTGTATCCCTACAAAAAAAAACCCCTCTTGATTCTTTTTTCAGTAAAATTTGTGTCTGAAATTACTAAGGATAAACCCTGAGCTCTTTGTCAGCATATCGTTTGTACTCTAACAGTGCAGTGTGAATGCTAAGAACCATCAGAGATGGTAGCCTTCTCAGACACAACTTAAAAAATCTGGGTACCTTCCTCCTCTGGTCCTGCTGCACACCCCACAATAATAGATCTTCCTCCCTCTACAGTTGAGAAGGTTTTCAGCAGATAGTTGTTGTAGACTCCTGGTAGAGTCTCTTTTTTTTTTCCCCAATATCTCACCTCACTCCTCTGTTCCTATTTCATATTGGTTATCTTGGTTCAGCTGTGCAACCAGGCTCAGCTGTTGAATTGCTGAGTGCTCTCAGTTACAAGTAGCATTCAGAACAGTGATGCACAGGGGCAGTCACCTGCACTGTTTCTTGTGCTGTCCAAACTGATAGACCTTCTGCCTCTCACCAGATCATAATTTCGTTCTGGCCAACCTGTTGCCCCAGAGCAGGACTTGAAACTAAGGAGCTATTGATGACTTACTGACTGAGCATCTGAGATTTTATTTCAAAGGATAACTGTTTCCTGAAATTATAAAAAAATAAGGACTTTGAACAAAATTATTGCTCATCTCAACTGTTCCTACAATAAAAGTTTCTTCTATGTATAGTCAGGAAAAAAACCTTTAACCTAATTTGGAAGGTACAAAAAAGAAAGATAACATGAGGAAAAAATGATGAATGAAGGAATGTGGATGTCCTCATTTATTTGGTATCAATCCAGCATTACATAAAATTGAATTGGAGACCTGTGCCTTCACAAGTAGTTATCTGCTAATGAGAAGTCAGCATAGTGGTGTGAGGATCTTTGATTAACTGACAGCCTTTTGAAGACGGCTGAGCGAGTGAGCTCTTGGGTTTAGTAGGTCTTCCTTGTATTGGCTCGAAAGCTGTCACAAATGCCTCTCATCATCCCTGAGCTGTTTATCTCCAGTTAGGAGGAGCAGTGGAAAGCTTTTAATCCCTTCTCATGTTCCAGGTAGGAGCAATTTTGATAATTGCTAATTCCTGTATCATTCCCAAATCTGAGTCGGAGACAATAAAATTAAATGCATGTATTCAAGTGATTCAGTATCACCGATAGAGATTTTGGGGGCCAATGCCAGTAGCTGGTTTTTTTTTAAGGAGGCATATTGGCCAATACCAGTCCAATTTCTGGTACAGCTGCATGCAGCTGGTAAGTCTTTTGTGGTGGAAGGGGTTGGGTGGGCAGGCAGATCAAGGCCCCTGTGGTGAGGGAGGAAGTGGGGCTGGGGCAGGGCGTGGAATGGAGCTGTGGTTCGTCCAGGGTTGGGGGGGACCTCTTGCTTTTGTACACATCCCAGGAGGATGGAGTGGGGAGGGGCATGTGTGCCAAATCTGTGAGACGTGGGTGGGGTGGGCTGCAGTTGCAAGCTGGGGGTGACGCTGGGGAGGTGGTGGTGGTGGCTCTGGCAGTGGGTTATGAGGGAGGGCTGCAGCCACCGCAAAAATCACCATAGCTGTCCTGTAACCCCCCTCCCAGTGCTGACACTGCCTGCCCCACATGGATTCCGGGGCATGCTCGCTTCCCACCCCGCCATGCCCTGCCGGATGAGCTGCTGAATGACCTGTGCGCAGTGGCAGGAGCCGCACCTTTCGCTTCCCGTGCCCCTGGACAAGTTGTGGTTCCATCCCATGCCCCACCCCCACACCTTCCTCACCACAGGTGGCCTTGATCTACACCCCCGCTTCTATCACAAAAGACTTACCAGGTACATGCAGCTCACCAGGCTGCTGGCTGTGCTTCTCACAGCCTACGTGCTGTGGTGTGGCTGTGCACATGTGCAGGCCATTTATTGGCCAAATTATTGGCCACGTCAGGCCGAATTCTGATATAGACTGTGTCCTTTATATCAGTGCTGATCCGATATTGGACCAATGTATTGGTGCACCTCTAAGGAAAACTTTTACCTGCAGCATGAGGAGTTGGTACTGCAACAGAGAACCTGATACCTGATGGCTTTCCTTACTCTGCAAATGACCTGCATCAAGAACTCTATAATCTACTCTTCTATTTATGTTGATACTACATTTCTTTTGATTCAGTCAGAGAATAGTTTTTTAGACTTTAAGGACCTATCGAGCTTCATTTTAAAATGCAGCATATAATCTCTGTAATCTAATCAATTTAGCTGTATTGTTTTTTTATTCAGAATCTTAAATCAACCCATATGCTGTCTTTCTGCAGTTTTCATGCAATTTGTAGTTTGAGAACACCTGGATTAGTCAAATTAATATGTTTGTAGTTACTTTTTAAAAATTAAATATGCAGCAATGTTTGGGTTGCAGACTTTGCAGATTGATACTGCTCTCTTAAGAATGGTTCACACTGAAATTTAGAAATTATATTTTTATGATATTTGCATCATCTAAGACTAGTTTGGTTTAAAATTTCTGGTAAGATATTGATCTTTTATAGTATCTTTTAAAAATGTTAAGTGGAGGTGGGGGAAAATCAGAGGTTGGAGAAATTTTTCTGGTATATGCTGTCATTCCATTTATGGAATTTTACTGATCTGTTTTGTTGGAGACTGTTGAAGTGGACAGTCAAATGATACTTAAATTGGAACACAGTAGCAAATAGTAGCTGATGAGATTTTTCAGAAAATGGATTGTTGACTTTCAGTGAGATTTAACTCCTAAGTTCCTTACAGTATGAGCAGGTCGCTCTGTTGTTGCAAGGTAAAAGGGAGCAAGGATTTATCACACAATAGCTGTTCTGTGATATGCACTGTGGGCAATTGCTCTTATCAGTGTATGAAAGTTGACCCAAAGTGAACTGTTAGCTGCCAGCAAAAAATAAATAAATAAATAAATAAATCAGTTAGCTGTCAGGGTTAGTATTCTTCCATCATGGTTAAATAGCTTCCACATTATCATTTACCAGAAAACAGTTGACACTAGTAAATTTTCACTCCCTTCTACCTCACAGTAAATTGTGAGTATGTGGCAATCCCTCCATCCTTTTGAAAATTTCTTTCAGTCGTCCTTGAAGTAATGATTACAGACTAAATGTGTTGTGAGCATTGTGTAGATCCCATCTAATAACATTGAGCTGATTGCTCTTCTAATATGCTTATCTGTAATACATTTGAAAAGAAATGGGTTAAATCAGTACTTCAAAGAACTTTGAGTGTAGTAGTAAGCTTAATCTTTAAAAAGTATTCAGAATATTGAAGGTTGTTAGGAATATATTATAGGCATTAAACAAGTGCCTCGTTGAGAGGCGTTTTCAACAGTTTCTGACTCTTGAATGATAGAAATTTAATTTTAAAACCACATAAAAGGCATTGCTGTATTTGATCACCTTAGAAGTTCAGATGGAATTGTTTTTGTTTGAGTACCAGACTCTTAAAAAAATTACTTTATTTTAATGAGTTAGACTGCAGTTTTAGATGATAATTGTAAGGAGACATGTACCAAATCATAATTATAACAAATATTTCTAAGATTAGTTGAAATGCATTATATTTTGGGGAGAGCTCCTGATTCAGATGTTGGTATGTGGAGGTGGTGTTTGCAATACAGAATGTTACCAAAAAATTCTCATCTGTACTGCCACCATTTCAGTTTTGCCAGCATTATTATTGGGTTCCTACTATGCATAAGTGACTTGATCTAATGTAGGTCAACTGTTGGTAGTATCAGATATAGCTTGCTTGAATGCAGCTTACATAAATAGCTTCTTTTCCATAGCAGAAGATTAAGACTTACAATACTCTTAATACTCAAACAGAAACATTTCATCGATGCATTATGTTACATGCAGATGGTATTCACCCTTCTTAAAAAAGCTGGCCTTCTGATAGTTTGAAAGCCAACCACAAGCCTATTAATGAAATCCAAGAGGCACCTTTTTCTCAAACAGAAAAATAGACCTAGAATAATGTTCAAGGCTGTCTTGTACATTAGACTTTTGAAATCTTGTTACTAATGGTACAGTGCTGCTAGTGGTAGCAGGCTTCCAGCTAGTAACCAGTTGGACCTGCCCATGGTAAGAACACCAGTACGTTGTCTGTATTAGTGCGTCCAATGTTGCTAGCCAGAGAAGTGTATTGGTGGTAATAAAATGGTGAGCAGTGTAGACAAGGGGAGTGTATTGTAGGTCTGTACTGGATATCCTCTTTATATTAGAGGCAATATTGTTAAGAACTTTTTAGCAAAAGTATTCATTGTGTATTTTGTCCACTTGTGTACTGTGTGTAAGAACGTGTGCATTTCTTTTGTAGCCACGCCATGAATACTTTAATGTCCCAGTGTACTAAATGACTTCATTCATCATGCATGCAGAGTTCAGAGAGGAGGTATACCTGACTTACTCGAGGCAGAGAACATTATCCTCAGCTTGGTGCATCCAATCATCTCGAACACAATAGAATATTACAACCATTATCTTTGCTGTTGTACTTTCTTTTCCCTCTTCTGTTTACATTGTTGTCTCCTCATGTCTTGTCTTGATAAAACTTGTTCTCGTCAGTATATGATTTAATTTCTTGCCATGTGAAAAGTTTTTAAAGTGTTGTTTTAACATGCGTCTGGAAATCTATTTCAGCTTAAATCTGCATATACTGTAACATTACTTGACCTGAGTTTAACTTTTAAATAGTTAACCTATGTTGATACGTAAAAATAAATATTTAATAACTAACAGAACAATTTAGATGTTTACATAGAGCAAGTAGCAATCCCGTTAGGTACCGTGAGGCTCTTTTTAAAATGCAGAGAATGTATGCATACACATTTTTTTTACATATAGATGACACATTGCACATAAAACTATGAGTAAAAATGTACACTTGTGTGTGTATAATTCATAAAATGTACACACACCTCTACAAAAAAGCTCAAAAATAATATACTTTTCCTTCCTTTAAAAAGTCTTTGTTGAAGCAGTGGTGATTTATTATCTAAGGTGCTAATATAGACAAGAAGAAGGGGAGAAATTGTTATGTCTGTCCTCTGGGGCTCTGCATGGGTAATGCCTTCTGGCAATGCAAAACTCAAGAGTGCTGACACTATACTGATACGTTTTAAAGGTTGAATAATCTGCAGTTTCTAACATTGAACAATTATTTTTTCCAGTTATGAGAATTAAAATTACTAGCTAAATTCATTTCCTTTTGCCACCCAGTAGTTTATAAAGCCTGTTGTTCAGTCGTCAGTGGCATATTGAAATCTTAGTCTTCATTAATCAATATTTTTAGTTTTAAATACAAGATATATCGTTTAACAGAAGGATAACTGCCACTTTAAAATATTAAAATAAACAATTCTGAATGTATGCAGAGCAAGGAAAAGATATATATTTCTCCCTGTTGTTTAGTGAAATGGACTGTTATGTTGTAATATAAAATTGACTTTCTTTGGGAGCAGAGTTTTATATAACCTTAAATAGAAAGGGTCTGGTTAAATAAAGCAACCATGCATAATTATAAATGATTTATATGTGGTAATGCACTACCTAATAAATGTCAATCTGGCTTTAAAAAATGGGGTCCATGGAGAGGGGAATATTTTAATTAAATTTGTAGTGTTCTCATATGTTTATAGAAAACAAGATTCTGGGGTGAATTTTTTTTAACCTTTTCTCAAGTTTTGCTGCTCTTTTTTGTTGTAAGGTGTTAACAGTTTGTGACTATATGTGGTTAATGCTGCTTTAACCTGCATTCTCTCATGCCTGTTGGCCTGAAATGCTATGCATTGAGCTGTAATGAGATGCTGTTTCCTTGTTATCTGTATATAGCTGCTTGCTTCTAAATGACTAGGTCATGAATTAGCTTTCCTAGCATGGTTGAAATAAAGTATTGCATGCACTTCTGTCTCATGTGAATGGCTTTTTTCCCTTCATCTCTTGGTTCTGTTGTTTCAAATTTCCATTGTTTGCTGCAGGCATTTTTGAGCTGCAGATATATAATCTACAATGCTGCAAAACATGTTCCACAACAATTAGATGAAAATGCGTGACAATATTTTTCTTAAATGAATAAAATGTAAACTTTAACTGTAGGGCAAATCAGCTCTTTTTGTTGGGTGAGTCAGTCAAAAGAGTTTCGAGCTGTAAACTTTTAAAAACTGCTAGATGTGCTACACTAGAATGAAGAGGGCTGCTGGTAAGAACACAGAAAATGTATTGATCTCAAGACTAGTATTATGGTGCAGTAAGCTTGCATCTGGACTTCCTCCTGGAGTCTACCTCTAGATTTTTAAGAACACAGGAGCCAGTAAAACGCTCTTGTTTGGGTATCTGAATTGTGAATAAGCTAAAATGTTTATATACAAGTTGTTGCCTGGAAAAAGCTGTTATCTTTGACTACAGTTCAAACTTCTCCAATTAAAGGTGATTTGAAATGGAATATACAGTGCCAACAAAACTGCTTACTGCAAAGGAAGTTTTAAGTGGCAACTTTAAGTAGTAGTTACTACATAGTTACTGGAAAGTAAGTCTTTCATAGTAATTTGGTACATAACCTGTTTCAGTACAGGTGTAGCATAGGTGACCACTGTTTTCCAATCCATTACAACTAGAACTTGGAAAAAAACTATGTTGAAAAATATTTGTTATTAAGCACCCAGAAACTTAAACAAGAGCTTGACTATTCTTCCCTCTCAACCCAGCCAAAAGAACGCAGTTTAGCATTGTGCAATACAGCATTTACAATCATAATGCTTGAAATTAATGTATGGGGAAGATGCATGTCCTTTAAAAGGACATTTTCAGGTAACTGTTTTAAATTGGCTACATTTTTTTGTAATATTCTTAAGCATGAAAATGCTGTTTCTTTTCATACCAGTTTTGACTTTTCATTCTTGATCCATGTTTTCTTCTATTACAGAATAGAATTCTGCATATGTATTTTAACATGTTTCCAATTTATAGTGTACCAGAACTGTTTCACGCTAGCATCAAGGTCCATCCATGTCTCGGAACCTTAATTTAATTGTGAGAGAGTGCAATATGTCTGAGCTTTTCAGATATATTTGTCCCTCTTGACCTTCTCTTATTTTAATGAAGAATGGGATGGTGTGAAAGATTTGCATCTATTACAGAGTGGATTGAGAGGAAAACTCATCAGATTTAATTCTAAACACATAACTGTTTTAATGCTTTATTCCAGATTTCATAGATGTATATTTCTAACATTGTTGGAAGTTGTGCATACATGAAGGGCAGGATAAAACTTTTGAACAAGTATTGAACTCGTCACCTTTTCAAATAGTAAAATACACCGGCTTTCAAATGTATTTGGGATTACCTCAGTATTGAACTGTGTCACTTTTAATATTAAAATAATTTTCTACATGAGTTAAACTGATTTATAAACTTGATTGTTCAACATGTTGCTTGTATGGACATCCAGTTTGCCTGTTTTTAAATGCTAGTTTTAAATTATGAAGCTCAAGTAAAATAGTTGCAAGACTAGTAAATTCACTGTTTTACAAGTTATTCAGATGGATTTAAAAAACTAAGCTTTGTAAGGATTTTTTGCTTAATTATCTTTCTTTTTCTTGCTTCATGACATGCCTTGCTTTAGGATGCTAAAGTAAGTTTATTCATTCTCTAAGCATTATAAGTAAGATTTTTTTTTTTCTTCTATAAAGACACAGTATCCCTTTTTATTAATCCAGATATGGCTAGTAAGTATGATAATGGACATCTTATCTTTTTAATGGGCTATTTTCCAGCTGCTTAGAAATACATATGTTCAAACTGTGGAACATATACATATGTCATATAAAACATGAAACGATTTCTTGCTTTATCAAAAGTCTCCACTGAAAGTATAGTGGGATTCCTTTCTTTTAAAGGTAGAATTGAGCTCAACAGTTGTGCTGCATCTAAAACACTGAAGTCTCAAATATTGGACTTTCAATCTAGACTGGTCATTTAATTCACATGAAGTATTTGCTGTCAGATATATGGCACTACCTCCAGTGGGGAGAGCTATTTTGTGAATTTAATATTACTGAGTCTGATAAAGATTCATTTCCAGAATTTAAGGATGATAAACGATTTAAAGGATATTGTTTCTCTAAGTTGCATTTCATTTTTACTTGAGTGGAGGCCTGAGTGAAGTGGTATCTCACAAAATTAAATGACTGATTTCATTTCATGATTCTCTTTATTCCTGTTCTATATTGCTAAGTTGTTGCTGGCATGTCTGGTTTTCATTTTTAGTGTTAATGGGCCATAAAACCTACACACTCTTCTAATGACCTGTGATGGACTTCTTAGCTGCATTTCTAAAGTAGCTGTTAATATGCATACAACTTGGGTTTTTTTATTCTTCCAGTTTTTGTTTTTTCTTTTTTTTAATTAAGCATTTTCCATTTTAACTTTTCCATATATACTTTTAAGTTCTAGGAGCATAGAATCTGTTTACCACTATCTTCAAATTTTTCCTTCACAGGAAGCTGAGACCCCACGTAGCGTACTTGAAGAAATTGGATTGACATAAATCTTCTCCTCTGATGACGTCTCATGGTGTTTCATACTGTAAATGTTCACTGCCTTCATTTTAATGTTTAGCTGATGGTATGGTGTGAGATGTTGTTTGTCAGTATTACTGTTTTGCTAAGCTGCTTCATTCAAGCCTACAAGAAAATATTCAATTTAAAATGAGAAAAGGGATAACAAATGTAAAATATCCAAAAAAGGACAAGTGAAAGGGAATTCAATGTACTAACTCAAGACATCTCTTTTCAGTGCATTTATAGAAAACCACTGGTAATAACTTCAATAATTACACAGATTTTATAATTCAGGAAACATGCAATGGCTTCTGTATGACATACCATATTTCACTGAAAGAAAACTACATGTAAGAACTTCCAGTCATGAAATGCAACAATGCAGAACTTGGTTTTATGCAACCAAAGACTTATTTGTTCATCTGCATTTTAAGTCAGCATTTGTGATTTTTTTTCCAGTTAATATAAAAAGATTGGGAATAACTGTTTACTACTGATTTTTTTTTTAAACCAAAGATCCCTGTTAAAATCTGCATACTGAACTGGCAGAAATTGTAAAGGTGGCTTCATTTTTAGCAAGAGACCTGCAAACAGATTAATATGACACAATAGTATGAAGACTTTAAACAAAACAGTACATGAGTTCATGTGTTACAAAGGGAATGCAGATTGTAGGAAATTTCCTTTTTGAAACCCTATTTTTAATAATGTGCTTTTTGGCTTACACTCTGGACTTATATCTATGCTTTACCATTCTCATTGTGCAGATGAGGAAGCACATAATGTGAACTGGAGTGTTTTGAGATCATGAAAGGAGGGGAAAAGTCCATGTCCAATATAAGTTTTTATTTTGATCCCCAGAAGAGAGACCTTTTTTTTTTTTTCTTTCTATCTTCCTTTTACTGGTATCCTGTGATTATGCTGACATGGGAATACGAGCACTGATTATTAAGGAAGTGTGACCATTTTCATTTATTCAATGTTTTTACTTGTACCTTTCATACACATGCCACACCTACTTTTCAACTACTACATTTCATCAAACAGTGGTGTACATTAGAACCAAACTAATTCATTTAGATCTTGTTGCAAATGTAATGTCAGTATGTAAATGAACACATGATCAAGTGAAATACACCAAAACATACTGTATTTTGACAGTTCTAGGAGGGGTTGCAGCATATTCTATGTTTAAGTATTTAAAGATGATGAGATTTCAGTATAGAACACTGTTTTGTGGCTGAGAAATCAGTGCCATTTTTTCTGAAAATACATATGAATTAGCAAAGTTCTGCTGGATGTACCCGCAGTGATCACAAGCTGCGTGTGTGTGTGGTGTTTTTTTATTTTAGGGGGAGGTGGGAAGACTAGAGGACTTGCAGTGGAATCTGAAGTGGTCTCAGCTGCGTAACATTTCAGTTTGTGCTTGAAGCAGCAATACCATCCACTTCTATTCATTTCAACTTATACCATCTACCAGACCCTGGCGTATCAGATCTGTGCAATATCATTTTTGCCTAAGATGCACAGGAGCTCAGTTTCACATTGTAGTGACGTAAAATGTGCAACAAGAACAACAAAAGTAGAAGTGGTATTAGATTGGCCCCCCTGTGTGTGCTGTTTGATGTGATTGAATTACCTTCATTTAAAATGTCGAACATAACTCAATTTTATATCTATTAAACAAACATGTTTCTAAGGTTTACTGTCACTTGTATGTGCTTGGCTGGATTAGGCTTTGTTGTGATTGTGAGAAATAAGCCATTTGACTTCTGTCTTAGTATATTGTCAGTTTAGTTGTAATAAATGTCCATTTTTACATCCTTGCTGTGTAGTCATATGCAGTCAGTCTGATTATTTTGCAGGGGGGGGGGGCGAGGGAAGAAAAGGAGACAGTATTACACGGCAATAATGCACAATCCAACTTAGAAGCAGGTCAGCTGTCATACCCAATACATTTATTAAAAATGTGTACTATATTCTGTCAAGGACTAGTTTTTGTACAGCATTTGAAAAGCTTAACCTATTGTTATGGTTCAGTGGTAAAATCCTTGTCTGCCACCCAGGAGACCCCAGGTTAAATTCGCGGATGCACATGTAACTACGATTGAGGCACTGAACGTTTCGATTCAAACTGGCCTCTGGATGTCTCAATAGCCTAAATAGGGGATGGAAGGTACAGGCAAGCTTGACTCCTCCATACTTGTGCCTAGGCATACATGTCAACAGTTCTGATGACCTCTCATGCATGCGCCATGATCCAGAAGGATTGACTGTTCCCTACTTTTGAAAAGCTTGCTGAAAGCAATATTAACAAGTTATGAAAGCTTCACAAACACTTTAAAGAAACTTCAGCCACATGGAAGTTCAGTTTACGGAAGACTGCCATTCCATTGATGAATCAAAACAAAATCACATGATGATTGAAGGTGGATAAGGGTTTTCCCCTTGGAGAATACAAACTGAATATTCATCATCACTTTAAAATAATGAAAAAAATTAGGAACTATTCAGTGCAGCATACTCAATTCTAATGTCAGCTGAAGTTGTTCTTCTAGCTGAAGAATCCATTTGATTGTTCTTTCAAGGAAAGCATGAAGAAGCTTGTGTGAATTCTTACTGGTTTTACCTGAAAAAGCATGAAAAACATTAGTATCCTGTTACTTGGCAGAAACTATAATATCAAACCATAGCTTGAAGTTCAAGAGTGAGTTTCCCTGACTTGTCTATTCTGAATTATTGCCCTGTGTTTGGGGAAAAATACTGAGTGTTGGAGCAATATTTTTAAACTAGCTAAATAACAGTGTATTTTCTCAAGTGTGGCAGGACAGACTGTGTGAGATTAAGACAGGTTGAGAGGGATCTATGGTTTAAACTGCTGACTCGTCTAATTTATAAACTGATTCTGTAACTTTTGCCAGTTACAAAATTTACCCTGAAAAGTCTCATTTTTGGCAGCTTGGTCTCCAGTCCGCTTAGCTGATGCAAAGTAAGTATTCTGGTTGCTTGGTTTGGTAA
Source organism: Caiman crocodilus (assembly GCA_030014935.1). Taxonomy (NCBI): domain Eukaryota; kingdom Metazoa; phylum Chordata; order Crocodylia; family Alligatoridae; genus Caiman; species Caiman crocodilus. Next base: position 64,649,241 of record JAGPOW010003316.1, read on the forward strand.
AGAGATGTGAAGGAGGGTGTTCAGTTTTTACTGAAATATAAATATTGAGTCAATAAACTAGGTATGTTGTGCAGATATCAAACCAGGATGTTGTAAATGAGTTCTGCCACCACTACCTGTCCTGGATCCTCACTTCTACTTTCACCTTGCTCCTCTTTTTCTGTCAGTTCTCTTAAATCTAATCCAGTGACCCTACATTTGCAGCCACTCCATCTTTCCCTCTCCTTTCTATGCTCTGAAGCCAAAACTCAGGAATGGTGTGCTGACTCCATATTTTACAGAAAAGTACATTGATTTTTGTTTTTACAGTATGCAAAAAATGGAGGTCTGTAGCATACTGAGAATATTGTACAAACAAGTATTGTTATCATAACATAAACTCAGATTAAGATTGACCAAATACTGTTATCAAGAACACTCCTATCCTATCATATCTCCTTTGGCAACCTGTCTTTGTCTCCCCTCTTACCCCCTCCCCCCAAACTTTTTTTTTTAAATGAGTATTCTAAAACTTGGCTAAAACCCTTCTGATTTCTAGTCTACATTTGAAAGTGAATAGTTTATATCCAGTGGATCTTGTAACAGTATGGCTTAGGTTAAATAGCAGTTTTCCCTGCTTCATACAACTTGGAGTAATGCAACCAGTTCTGGGTGCCACACTTCAGAAAGGATGTGGAGCATCTTGAGAGAGTCCAAAGGAGGGCCACATGCATGATTAGAGGTTGGGAGAGTAGGTCATACCAGGAGAGGCTGAAAGACTCGGGACTGTTCAGCCTGGAGAAGAAAAGACTCAGAGGAGACTTGGTGGCAGCCTACAAGTATATTAGGGGTATGCATCAGGGCCTGTGGAAACATCTGTTCACCAAGGCCCCCAGGAGGAAGACAAGATGCAATGAGATTGCTTCAGATTGGACATAAGGAAAATCTTCTTTACAAGCTGAGTGCCAAGGGTCTGGAACAGACTCCTCACAGAGGTGGTACAGTCATCTACCCTGGAAATCTTCAATAAGCATCTTGATGCCCACTTTGCTGGGGTCTTGTGACACCAGCAGCCTTTCCTGCCCAAGTGCAGGGGCTCAGCCTCAATGATTGTGTGAAGTCCCATCCAGTCCCTAACATCTATGAAAATCTGGCAACACATTTGGAAAGTAATTAGAGCACCTTTCCATCTTCATTTTGCTAACTTGCACCTGATCTCTCGGAATTTCTCAGATAAAGGGTCACCATTCCCCTAATCTATGCATTTCAGTTTATTCTCCCCCTGCACCCCCTCCCCCAATTATCAACCTCAGCTTTCCCCAGTACACTCTCTAAATGGGATCTTGCACAGTGATCTGCTTCCCTTAGTCTACTAGATATACCATGCCTCATGTACCATAGGATTATATTAACTTTGTTTAGACACCTCACACTGGTAGTTCATGGTAGGGATTGGCAACCTTTTCAGGCTCTGAATTGAATTGATCCAGCTCAAGTCAAACATAAGCCAGCATGTGTAAGAAGGGAGATGGGCACTATGACCCAGCAGCTACATAAGCAGTAGCAGTAAGCACTTTCCTTAATGCTAGGGCCAGAAGTTATACATAAGCAGTTTAAGTGATCAGAAACCAGTTTAAATCTGTAACAGAATAGAAATTCAATGCACATAAGCTACTTCTAAAATGGCTAAACCTGGTTTAAGATAAACCTGGCTGAATGCAGTATCAGACTTAATTGATTTAGGTCAAACCTGTTTATAGAACTTTTGTCCCAGACCCCTTTGTGGTTTAAGTCAACTCAGTTACCCTGCATCCCAGCATGTTTTACAGCCCTGGGCTAGGCTGTCTGCTCCAGTGGAACAGGGTTGGCCCTACCCCTCTGCTTCCTAGCTGGAGCACTATCACTGCTCTGGCTGGCTGAGGTGGGAAACCCTGCTCCACAGTACTCCTTGCTGCTCAGCAGAGCAGCAGGAGACATGGCCAGACACCATTAGCCTGATGGGAAGAAGAGGTGGTGGTAGTGGCGGAGTTAATCTCCCCTCCCTCCTGTGGGTGACCACAATCAGGCTCTGCCTGTCTTTTCCCTCCACCCCCTTGCTGCTGAAGCAGCAAGCATGGGACATAGCTACAGCCCAGCCTGAGGCAAAGGAAGGGAATTGCAGGGAATCACAGAGAAGCTGGGATCTCTAGAGGTCCTCTAGTATCTAGTCCAGCTGTGGCCAGACCATCCAGCACAAGCACTATAAGCACTGCACTTCTGGAATCAAAAGTGAATGTCTAGTCATTTGCTTTCCAGTTCAGTCTACGCAGGTTAGACTAACCTGCAAAGATTTAATAGATTCAGGCTTGCAGTATTTGAATGTCTGTACTTATCCTTGCTGTAGATGCTCTCCCTGCTGCTACCTGGAAAAGTGGCAGCAGCAGGTGCATCCCCTGGACAGTTGCTGAGAAAAGTACAAGCAGTAGTATCTGGCTCTTGGCACCCACCTGCTTCTGACCTGAACTGGATCAGTCCAGCTGCTGAAGCCCCACATTTACAGGCTGGATTTAGCCTGTGGTCCCTCGGTGGCTGACCCCTGCTTTATGGTCATTTTTATAATTGATCAATGTGCTCTTCATTACTCACCATCTCTAAGAAATGGGAACTTGTAGCCAAGTTCTCATTCCCAAATACAAATCTCATTTTGTGTTGTTCCCTACATGTATGACTTAGCTCTTCATATGAGTAGGGCATACGATTTCTATTGCTCCACATTATGAGGCTGAGTGTCTTCCTATTTAATAACCCAAGTCCTTCTCCACAATTACGTTATTCTCCAGCTTTCTCATTCACAAATTTCATAAATGTACCTCCATTTGTTTTATCAGGCACTATTGGAAACGGTAAACAGGATGGGACCCAAGCTGAATGCCCAAGGAGTATCACTGGAATAAAAGATCTCTAGTCGGATCCACTCTCCTCAATTGATAGTCTTTCCCATAGCCAGCTCCATATACATCTTACAAAAACAGCATTAACCCTCATCTTCACCAATCAGCTAGTTTTCTACTGTAGCAAATGCTTTGCTTAAATCTCTAACAGATTAGGTCCGCTGGACTTTCCTTATCTGAAGAAAATAATTTTTGTTATCATAAAGCCATATTTTTTTCTTTTTCACCTCCATGCCCTTGATTACTTTCCCTTTAGACCCTGGACAAGTGCCATAATGTAGCACCAAATATCCCTTGTAAAATAACCAAGTGGGAGGATACAGCCATTCAAGCTGTTTGCAGCACTACAAAGAGGGCTGAAAAATAGCACCTATTTCAAAAAGGAACCTCTCCACTTTGTACTGCTATATATAAAGACCTGTAGAGTTGTACATAGCCCTACCAGGGCCTTTAGGATGTCCAGCATCCCACAGTCCTCTGCTCATCCTCCTGCTTCCAAGGGGGAAGGAGAACAGCTGGCTCCCTGATCCTCTTCTTAGCAGTTATTTGGATCAAACAGGTTTATGTAATGCCTGACCCAGACCCCTTCCTGGTTTAAGTAAAACCAGAATCCCCCAGCATCCCAGATGTTTTGTAGCTCTGGGCTGGGCTGTCTGCTCCAGAGAACAGGGCTGACCCCGCCCCTCCGTTCCTTAGCCAGAGCACCAGCAAGGACTGCAGGCACAGCAGTTTCTGCCTGGCTTCTTCCTGCCCCACCCACTCTAACTGTTCAAGCAGGGATGCTCCTTCCCTCCCCTCCCCCACAGCATGGACCCCAGTCCCACAGACCCTAGCTGGCATGTGGTATGCTAGCTAATGCCGAGAGGTGTCTGTGTGTGTGTCTCTCCAATTTCACTGGCACAGGCAGTGTCTGCTTAGGGCTTTTTGGAGTTAATCAACAGGTCAGCTGGTAATGTTCCTCCCTTCCTTTCTTAGAAAAAGCTATTTAAGAGCTTGAACTAATGAGAGAGGCTTTTGTTTTGTTGACGGGCTTATAAACACTGCATTATCAGCCTTTTGCTGGTAGGGCAGTGCAAAGCTTCGATAGCTGATTCAATTCAGAGGTGATTCGGCCTGATTTGGCGGCCGAATCTAAATCAAAACAGGAGACTTATTAAAAAGTCCAAATTGAATCAGAGGCCTCCAAATCAATTGCAGAGATTCAGATGGCTTGCAGCAAGGCCTCACGCCCACACAAGTGGCTACCATCCTTGCTGTTTTTAGTCCACTCTGCCTTAAAACACACAAGTGATATGAGTTTTGCTTTCAACAGTTTTGAGGCGCACTTTCACAGAAATCCCAGCACCTCTCTCATTGAAACTTGGCAGGCTTCATGCCCTCAGAAGGAGCTACCATCCCTATTGTTTTCATCCAAATCCACACAAAAATTGACAAAGTTATAGGTATTTTAGTGATTCACAGTCTATGGCCAAATTGCCAAATCAAATCAGGACAATGATTCAAATCACCAAATCAAATCACTGTCCGTCCAAATCCAAAGCAAATACTTGCTGCTTCGCATAGGCCTACCTGCTGGCTACCCTGCCTGTCAAGTTTGCAGACAGAATAAAGAAGCAGGGAGAGGGAGATTGAAAAGCTCAGTATCATCAACAGATACATGCACTGCACCCCTTCCCCCACCCGCTTTGCTTCAGCGTGCTAGCCCAGGACTGAGGTTTGGCAATACTCCTACCCCTTGAGCACAAGCAGGAAAAATCCTGAGCACAGTGAGCCTGAGCCACGCCCCCCCAGCTCAGCACTGCAAAAGAGAAAGGAGGGCTGCTTTAGCACCCCACAGATTCTAGCCTGAGCTACTGCAGGCATTTGCCTGCATTTCCTCAGTCCAGAGGGTGTCTGTATAGTTGCATACTGATTCAACCTAATCAGGTTAGACTACTCTACAAAGACTGAATCAATTTAGGCTCAGGCTTTTTGAATGTCTGTCCCTAGCCATCAATAACAAGGGCCTACTGTTGGCTCATATTTAGCTTATTGTCCACTTTATGTATGAATTTAAATGTATTTAAACTTTTTAGCAAGACTAAACTATAGCTAAAACTAACATTTTATTTTAAAAACTTAGCCTTTCAAAGACCAACTAGGATATTGCTTAATGAGATGTAAAACTGTAAACTGACCGAACACCACTTCCTAATCATTAATATTACTGGGTCCTAACTACATAACCAATTCCCTAAATGGCCACCCTTAAATTTGTTAGATAATGTATTAACTTACATCCTCAGCTTGCATTTCCTGATATTGTTTGCTTTGTGTGTTATCTTTTATCCTGATTTCATAGTTTAATGCTCCTCAGATAAAATACTAAGATCTCACACCTTTCCTTCTATAGTTAAACTTAACAGATTTAGCTCTAGGTAGTCCTCAAAATAAGGCAGGTTTTCCAACCCTCATCTCAATCTCCTGCCTCTTCTCTGAACCCTAATTTATCACAGTTATTTTTGAACTACTGATACATTGGACACCATATTCGATTAGTGGTCACATCGCCGCCATATAATATAGTTTTAAAAAGTACTGTATGAATTGAAGTGGAGCCAACCCTCCACCCCTCTCAATCTCATATGTTCATACTCACAATGAAGAAAACTGTGTACAAACACATATCTTCCAGCTGGTGTAATCAAAGTGGAAAGGTTAATTTGCTACTTAGTAGCATGGAACTTTTTTACTTGTATGAGAACTGCTAACCCAGGACAACAGGAGATTAATTTCTCAGACATATACTCTTGGAGGAAGGGTAAAATGCATCAGCACCATGAAAACCTAGCCTATGTTATTTAATCCTTCTCTTTTTTGAAAAAGTTAATGTTGGGGGCGGAGGGTGAAGAAAGTATGTGACTCACTAATTACATTGTATACTGCATAGCAAGGGGGTCACTGAAACATGCAAAAAATTAGGTAGGAAGTGAATGTTAGATGGATTCTTATTTCGTACCAACATCTAAAAACAAAGCATCTAATTCCTAGTTTTTGGATGTGTCTCTTCCAAATCTACACTGAAAAGGTGCTATTAATCAATGATTCTTAGTTACGATTTTAGAAGAATTTGCATCCCTAGCACCCATCTAGAATGCAGTAAGTACTTCCTGCTATTCTATTGACCAGTGGGTCTTAAGTATTTTCATTGCAGGGGATAGAGTCCCATGTTTGTGTGTTTTAAGGCAGAGTGGACTAAAAACAGCAAGGATGGTAGCCACTTGTGTGGGCGTGAGGCCTTGCTGCAAGCCATCTGAATCTCATTAGGATTTGTGCTAATTAGCCCAGGGCTGGGAATTCTATCCCTCAACTCAGAGTTAATTCTACTAGAGATCAAGATGCCTGCAAAGCTAAGCATTTCAGCACTTAGTCTACCATGTAAATTCACTTCTAAACGTCTAATATGACTTTACGGTCAAAGATATGGCAGAGATCAATTTGATATCCTATTGAAGATAAATTTAAACATGACTGGCATCACTCTAGCAACATTAAGTTTTCACTTTGGAAGTTATTGCCCCTTCATTCTATTTGTTCAAAGCAGCCTGTGTTCAAGGAAGATGCGTGTAGAACTGTAATAAAGAAGTCATCAAATCACAAACTAGAATGAGAATTATTTTCAGATTCGTCATTGTGCTTTTCAATCAAACATGACCTGCGCTTTAGAGAGTCTTTGTAATAATCTTTAGTTCTCCCTGTTTTAGGCCAAGCATTGAGATACTATGCTTTTACATTTCTGCCCAGCACTGCCTCTTTTTGCATATTTCTTCTGTCAGTCACAAAGGCATTTCATTTCACTCCCTTGCTATTCGCTCTATTAGGCCCCTAGCACATTACACTTGAGAATATGTGATGAACCAGTTAATCACATACTGTTACTTGGCCACATGTGAAATCAATTAAAGGACTTATACAATGAGGAATAAGCCATAGAGTTCTTACACAAAAAATATGCATGGCAGGAGGTGCGACTGTGGGATTAACCATATCCCATCACACTTTACTGCCACTGCCAGCGGGGAGCTTGAGCTGAGCTCCCCCTGCAAGCTCCCACAGCTGGAAACCCAATGTCAATGGGTCTCCCAGCTGCAGGGGATCACCATGTGCATCCCCAGCTAGAAGTCCCATTAGCTGATCCAAGGTCCCAGGGAATAGTCAGCTGATGGGGATCTCAGATGTGTGTGGCACATGTGCGTGGAATGTCAGGAAGCACAATGGTGGGGATCATGCGTCAGACCCCATGGCATCTGTACATCTGCCTGGGGCCTCACTGAATCATGCCTATACAGCTGTTCCCACATGCAGAATGAGTTCAGTGGCATTTGCAAAGGAGGCAGAAAGAAACCTAATCTTTATTTCGCTCCAGTATAACTACTGGGCAGGCACTGGGTGCAGAAGCAACAGAATAGAGGGAGGAATAAAAACCTAGGTTTCTCCCAACAAATCTTTGGATTCATTTTCTTGTTAAGCCAACAGGAAGAATTAACATTCACTAACTTTCTAAAAAACCTCTGGTTAAATTTGAGGCTCGTCTGTACAGGAAGTTATTGCACAGTTAGGTAGGGTAGGAACTTACAGCACACAGGCTACTATGCCCACATGTAGGAAGATACTTCAGAGGTCACAGGGCACACCAACAGTGGGGGGAGTTAGTATGGACTAACCCTAGGCCAGATTTGGACCACAGAGACCCCTCCCCAGACTGGATCCATGCAACCATGTACAAGTGGCAGCATGGGTCCAGGGGCATGCAGCTACAGAGACCTGCATTTGTGCAGTACAGAACCAAGGGAATGCATGCTCCAAGCTGCCACATTACCCTAGCTCTGCACTGCATGAATGCAGCTCTGTGCCACATACCCTCAGCTCCCTGCTGCTGCGTGCCCCTGGCACTGTTGGCTGTGAGAGTCCTGTGCCATTGGATAGGGGCACAGAGCCAAGGCCATGGAGCAGCATGGAGTTATATCCATGTAGTTGCACATCCCCAGCTCTGTACTGCTGCCCAATGGCATGGAACTAGCCAGTTGGCAGTGCCGGGGTGTGCAGAAGTGCAGCGCCTATGGCATGCACCAGTAGCCCACTGGACTACTGGTGGGCTGGATACAAGAGTTCCATGGGCCAGATCTGACCTGCAGGCCATGTCTGACCCCTCTGGATTAGCTAGTTTTGAAGCGATTCTAGTTTACTTCACACTAATTTCTCTGTGTAGTCAAGGTTTACCAACTTTTTGATAGTAAACTCATAATCCCTACCAGGGTCCCTTTATTACTTGTTTTAATAAGAACTCCTTACACAACGTTCTTAGGAGAAAGATCTACCAGGTTTCCTTTTAGGAAGTGGGATTGTTCTTAGCACCACACTTAATCATGTGGTAAGGAATAGTTCTCACTTTGTTTTGGGAGTGTCATTATTTTTTCCTCTGCCATCCGATCTCTTTTTGCCCCTACTTCTGGACCGAGAGGAACTTCGGCTTCTGCTGTTACTGCGAGCACGGCTATGGCTTCTGCTGCGACTATGGCCTCGCCTTTTCTTTCCCCTACTACGTGACCGCCTTCTTTCCCGGCTCCTTGATCTGCTGGTCCGGCGCCTTTTCTTGCTTTTGCGACTACTCTTTTTCCTCTCTGACTCTCCATTTCTCCTGTAAGAACAATCTGGGCTGGGGCTGCTCCGTCTCCTTGACTTGCTGTAATAGTCCTCACGATGGCTAGTTCTGCTTCTCCTTTCAGAGTTTTTAGCCAACTGATTAGTCCGTTCTGGAGAAATATGTATGTCCCTGTTGGCTTCCCAGAACTCGTTGTTTGGATTTCTGAATACATGAAGAAAGTTGCAGTGTTTCCCTCTTGGACACTTTTGCCGTTCAAATAACCCTGCAGATTTATTATAAAATGGAGAATACTCATAATGGAATATGAAAGCAACAAAAACCTAAGTTTTTAAGGGGATGACTCAACTTTTTCATTAAACCCCATTTCAATGATTTGCTGCATTGAATCCATTTGCTTTTTCCAATAAAAAGACAGATCAATTTGAGTTCCCTTTATACACCATCTAATTCACCTCACTGACAGGGACAGACAACCATACTTCACACTTTAATCTTAGCAATAGCACTTGCCCATCTCCATTTTAGAGCTTCAGTCTTCAGACATTTATTCATCTATACTTTTGTCCTGTATAGCATTTCACTGATTAGGATTCTAATTTGAAAGAAAAAGTTCAGAACAAATAAACACTGATTAAAATGCCCTAGTCATGCAAATTCCGTATAAAAAGGTTTTCGCCCCCATTAATTTTAAGTAAAGGTATGTTAATCTTCCTGTAGTAACCTAAATGACATCCTAAAATAACACATAAACATAAACTGGTTTAAGTGATCAGAAACTGGTTTAAACCTGTAACAGAACAGATGTTCAGTGCACATAAGGGTTTTAAAATGGCTAAGAATGGTTTTAAGATAAACCTGGTTAAATGTAGTATCAGACTTAATGAATTTGGATCAAACAGGTTCATACAACATCTGACCCAGACCCCTTCCTGGTTTAAGTTAAACCAGAGTCCTCCAGCATCCCAGATGCTTTGCAATCTTGGGCTGGGCTGTCTGCTCCAGAGAACAGGGCTGTCCCTGCCCCTCTGTTCCCTAGTCAGAGCACCAGTGGGGACTGCAGGCACAGCAGGTTCTGCCTGGCTTTCCTCTGTCCCACCCTGACTCTCACTGCTTAAGCAAGGATCCTCCCCTCTCCCACAGCACAGACCTCAGCCCCATACTCTAGCTGGCACGTGGTATGTGAGCTAATGTGGAGTTGTGTGTGCGTCTCCAATTTCACTGGCACAAGCAGTGTCCCCTTAAGGCTATTTGGAGCTAATCAACAGGTCAGCTGGTAATGTTCCTCCCTTCCTTCCTTGGAAAAAGCTGTTTAAGAAGAGCTTGAACTAATGAAGAGAGGCTTTTGTTTTGCTGATGGGATGATAAACACTGTTATCAGCCCCCTGCTGGCTCCCTTGCCTGTCAGGTTTGCAGACGGTTTGAAAAAGCAGGGAGAGAGAGACTGAAAAGCTCAGTATCATCAACAGATGCATGCACTGCACACCCCTCCTTGCCTCAAAATGCTAGCCCAGTGCTGGGGTCTGGCAACACTCCCACCCCTTGAGCAGCCAGCAGGGAAAAGTCTGAGCAGGGCTGGCATTTACACACCTCTCTAATCACAGCATCCTGCTGGGGCTTGGCCACCCTTCCCCCTCAGCTCAGCACTGTACGGGGAAGGGATGGCTGCTCTAGCATCCCCAGCTTCTAGGCTGAGCCACTACAGGCATGTGCCGACATTTCCTCAGTCCAGAGGAAACGTCTGTACAGTTGCATACCAATTCAACCTAGCCAGGTTAGGCTAACCTGCAAGGATTGAATCAATTCAGGCTCACGCTTTTTGAATGTCTGTCCCTAGCCATCAACAAGGGCCTACTGTTGGCTCATTCTCAGCTTACAGTCCACTTTATGTATGTATTTAAATGTATTTAAACTTCTTAGCAAGACTAAACTATAGCTAAAACTAACATTTATTTTAAAACTTTAGCCTTTCAAAAGACCAACTAGGTTATAGCTTAGTGAGATGGAAAACTGTAAAATGACAAACATCAATAATTTCTAATTATTAATGTTGCTGGGTCCAAATTACATAGCCAATTTCCTAAATCCTGCCCCTCACTCAGTTTGTTAGATAATGTATCAACTTATATCTTCAGCTTGTATTTCCTGATATTGTTTGCTTTGTCTGTCATCTTTTATCCCTGAAAAGTACTGTTATTCCAATGTTAAGTAGATACGTAGCAGATTTAGAAGTAATGCTTATTCTTTCAGTTCTGTAATAAGCATTTCAAGAATAAAAGACTTCCATAAGCAGTTATCCTAACGTACCACAGATAGCAGTTTTCCACCTTGTCACTGGACAGAATTCACACTGAAGCTGTCGTCCTGCATACCAGCGTCCATTGAATGAAGTTAGGGCCTCCTGACAGTCTCTCTCTCTTTAAAGATAAAAAAGCCACAGTTTGCAACATTGAGACACAATCCTTTACACTTTTAAAGCTACATACCAATTTCAGGCTCTAACAAAATGGGGATTAGTCACCATGATTAAATATGGGGATTAGTCACCTTGATTAAATATGGCCAAAGTGGGTGTGTATCTACACAAGACTATTACTGTGGAGTTACCTAATTAACTCCACAGTAAAACATCACTGTCTACATGAGCGGTGCTAAAGGCCAGAGTAAGCAAATTAACTCTGCCACAGATAGTACCGTCTAACAGAAGTGCTATTCTATAGCAGTTACTTAAGTGCACTGAAACGGACATGTAGATGGCAACCAAAGCCGGTTGGGGTACATGGGTGCTGCACTGAATCCATTTGCTTTTCCCAATAAAAAGACAGATCAATTTGGGTTTCCCTTTAGCAAGCAGGACTGCCTGCTTGCTAGCCCCACAACGTAACACCCTCATGCCCCAGCCAGCCCCTCCTTACCATGCTGAGCCAGGCAAGAGCAGCTCCAGGCTGGCAGGCTAACTTCCCAGACCCCTTGGCAGCCATGGCTGTGCCTCTCTAGCTCAACATGCTGCAGACTCAGACACTTGTGTAAATGCTGCACCTGAGAGCAACAACTCTCAAACTGTGCCAGAATTTAGCATGTCCCATTAATATTCACATACAGACATGCCCACTGACATTCAAATTTAACTGAAATGAAACTATAAAGATTAAATCTTTTCAAACCCAGTAAAAGGACAAAGTTAAACATGTATTACTGTACTACTTATGATCTAGAGTTTACTTGTCAAACTTCATAAAATTTCAAGATACTTACGACTGGTACTGAACATACACATTTCCCCTCAAGTGAGGCTCAAAGTTGCAACTAACCTAAAAAAGGAAGATCAAATATTAAAGTAAGGTCTTCAGACAGCTACAATACTTAAAAGTTTATCTAGCTATATTCACCCCTATTCATTATATGTGAATGTAAACATTTGAAAACCAATTGCTTTCAAATATAGACCTAACAATACTCAATACTTACAATCTGGTTAAATAAAGGCTTGTTATAATAAACTCCTGGTTTCTGTTGAATATTTGGACTAGTCTGCTTAGGTAACATTGCAGTTTCCTTCTTCACCCAATACAAGGGTAAGTAGCTCCCAGCATGTGTACCAGGATGTGGCACGCAAAGGCATTTTTCTTGGCACACATGCCTCGGGGTGGATAGTGGGAAGGGTTCTGCTGCCACAACTAGGATTTGGCCTCTTGTGGCTCCCCTGCCATCCACCCCTTGCACTCCAACATCTTAAAAGTCGAGGTTGTGAGTATTTTTGGCATCCTGCCCAAAAACATTGCTGATCCCTGCCCTAACGTCTATCTGGTTTTAATTAAGCATATAAACATAGTCATAATTTCTCCATAGTCTGCTACTAAGGTTCTGTTTTAATTTCTGAAACAGCACTGTTGGTAGGCAACATTGCTATGTCACCACATAATTAATCCTCTGACAACATGGTGTTCTGTCCGGCTGGCCTCCAAGAATGCATCATTTCTACTAGAGGCATTCAATACCAGCTGCACTCTTAAATAGCTAATAGCAGTTATTAAAATTCAACACTGGAAGTGCTACTAGGACTACTTGTTCATCATCTGACACCAGTAGCACTCACTGACAACAGAAACGGGAGAATGAATAATGAAAGAAAAACAAAGACAGCAACGAGTAACAGAACAGAAAAGGCTGGCTCTAAATGATTCTTTGTTAGACAAATGGTATGAAATTCCAGAAAATTTTGTTGTGGATCAACAAAAGCCAACTCACCTGAAGTGTACAAACTCAGGAAGCACAGTCCTTTAAGAAACACTGTCCACTTTGAAGTGATTGCTAAGCATGAATTGCGGATTTTGGAAGAGAATGCTCAGGCTATGTCTACACAGTGAGCCACTTTAAAACCTAACAGCACCAAGACAGCTGTGTCCCACATATGGATGTAGTTTTTCTGGCATAAATTTTTCCGTTTACACACCACTCCCCTGAATAACAGTAGCTCTGCGGGCAAAACCTGCCTTCTGCCATCAAAGCTGTGTTCACATTTGGGAATTTGCTGTCAGAACTATGCTGCACAGGGAAGAGGGATCTCTTTACAACCCTAACTGACATGGCTACACTGGATAAGCTCTGTAGTGTAAACAAAGCCTTATCTAAGAATAAATAAAGATACTTTACAACAGGCATGGTTAACCCACTATATAAAATTCAAATCGCTGTTGCCACTCACCTAACATTGCAGCTATGAGTAATCAGTATTTTTGTCAACACAAAAGTCTATGTTACTTGTTAAGGTCTCATAGAAGAAGAACTCATGGAAGGACAAGGATACAATTCAGTTTCTCCAACGCCACAACTGTTGCTTTAATGGTGAGCAAGCTCCTCCTTCCAGCAAACCTCAGCTTGTCTATGCGCCTTCCCACTTCGGCAACAAATGAAGCAGGGGTCCTCCCTACTGGATGGGCTTGCTTCACTAACCAAACCTCATTTATCCCCAAAGCAGGATTAGTCTAGGCAATGAATGAGGCAGGGCTACCATGGTATAAATTATATGTGATCATTTACTTTAGCAATATAAAGCTTGATGAGGGAAGAGAGCTATGTTAAGCAAAAGAACACACAAGTGTTGGCCCAAGAACAAGTGGACGTGAACTGGCCATATATCAAGAGGAAAGCAAGAAGGAAGTTACCAGCTATCTGAGATGTGCTTCTAGAACAGCCTTACACACAGCAATAAGAATAAGAAGCCTGACTGCTTCTCAAAACTGGATCAGCTTACGAAAGTAATGAACAGTTGCTTGTGATAACAAGGGACAAGATTCACTAACCCAGAAGGCCCCTTCCATGTTTAGACAGAAACAATGTATACACAGGCAACAAGCCTGTATTGCACAAACCACACTAACTCATGTATTTCTTAGCTTTCCAATGTCTAACATTACCACCTGGGGCTGGGAGGGGTTAACATAGCTTTAACATGTAATATTAGAACATGAGTGGCTAGATCTCTACACAGAACTTAACACAAAACACATAAAACAGCCCATTATTATGAACTCTGACCCTCAGGTTGGGAAGCTAGTATTTAAATCTTACTTATTTAGTTAGACCCTTAATTCCTGCCTCCCAGCATGATACCCTCTCCCAGAATGGCCTCTCTGGCCATTCAGATGACACAACAGAAAAAAAAAGTTTCATTGTTATATGAAATTCTTTGAACTGAGTCCTTGAACTAGTACACAACTGGTAAAAATTTCCAAGACTTCCCATAACAAACTCTATATGGGAGACTGAACAAAAGCTTAGTAAGACAGGGTCAGTAAGATTGCTGAAGAAGATAATTTTTGCTACACGTGAGAAGCCCATTATTTAAGAGAAATTATGGGCACAAGCATTATTTGAAGTACAATCCGCTATGATGGCAATGAAATTAGCATACAAATGACCCGAGAGGTATGTATTTTGAGTTAAAGAAACTGTATAATCTTTTGAATGCACATTAAACTAAGCTACGATGTATTCCACAGTGGAAACACACACTAGCAAAAGAGTGATTTATGTTAGAGTTACAATGATCTACACCCCAGGGAATTTATGCACAGAAAAATTTAAGATTATGTATAAAAAATTCCAAATTATGCAAAATTACTTTAATTTGTTAAAAAAAACCCAGACCAAGCCAAACCAAACCAAACCAAACCAAACCAACTAAATACAACACTATTTGAAATTTCTTTAGAAAGATATGCAAGTACTTTATACGGTTGGGGAGTGAGTGGGGGGTATGGGTGTGTGTGGCATTCCTGGACTGGTGCAGGGTTTGTGGGGGAGATTGCAAAGGGGGAAAGGGGGTGTAGTTTGTAGGTGAGTGAACCCATAAAACCCCACCACACATCCCCACCCCCCATGATGCACAGTCCCAGCCACTGCTGGCTCAGCAGGAGCCAGCAGCAGATCCTTGGGGTGCTCATGGCTGTGACAAGCAGAGCCCCCCAGTGGCACGTGCCTCTGGATGAGTCCCAGGGCCTGCATGTGCTAGCATGCACATGCAGTTGGCTTGACCCACTGACATACCTTCAAACCAGACCAGGCTGGCTGTGCCAACAAGTGGGACTTATGGCACTGCAGGTGAGAGCCACATGTCATCGGGCCAGGCAGTGTTCATGCCTCCATGTGCAGCTTCCCACTGCAGTGCTGGAAGCCCCACATGGAGGCACGGAGCCAGCTGGCTTGCCCCAATGGCATATAGACTGGGAACCATGCACCATTTGGTCAGGTGGGCTCTGTGCCAACACATGGGGCTTCCAGCACTCCAGTAGGAAACCGCATGTAGAGGCAAGCAAAAGCCCACCTAGCCCGATAAGCGTGTGATTCCGTGCCTCCATGTACAGCTTCCTGCCTGACCCAATGACACACAGCTCCTGGTCCATGCGCTATGGGCCAGGCCAGCCCTCTACATGGGGCTTCTAGCACTCCAGCAGGAAGCCACACATGGATGCATGGAGTCACATGCTATCAGGCTGGGCAGGCTCTGTGCTTCTACATGCAGCTTCCTCCTGGAGTCCTGGAAGCCCCATGTGGAGGCATGGGGCCAGCCAACTAGACCTGGCAGCACGTGGCTTATGCCCACAAACCCCACAGCCACACACGCACACCCCACGCCCACCCAAAAACCCTATGGCTCCACTCCCTCCTGCAGGCAGGAGCTCCCCTTCCCACTTACCCAGCTGTCCAGTTGTGCAGTTCTGTGCCTCCACATCACGCAAGTGGGAGGCACAGAGCCAACCACAGTTAAATTATGCAAAATTATGCAATTATGTACAGTCATGCCTTTTATGGGCAAAATTGTGTGGGAGGCATAATTACATCATTCCCCAACGTGCATAACTGTATTATTACTGCTTACCTTGAACTGAATAACCTTCCCAACACTCTTAAACTCAGGAAGTACATCTTCATAGAACTCCAAGAACTGCTGGTAGGTTTCCTCCTCACTATACTCAAGACTTGCATCTGTATCGTAGTCATCTCTTCTACACTGCTCCATCCCAAAGGTAATAAACATACCTCTAATGAGAAGTGTCTGACTAGATGTTGGGTAGTTATGTTTGCGGGAACACCTGCACATTTTTGATAAAAAAAAACAACCCAAAAAACAAAAAAAACACCCAAAATATAATTAGACTTTCAGCAAAAGCTACACCTGCAAAATTGCAAACATTTTTTATTCCTAGATCTAGCAATAGCTCTAAATTACAAAAAAATATTTTTAAATGGGACCCAATCCATATTAGCCCCAAAGCCAGTGCTCAAGACTGGTATGGAGAGGTGCCCCATGCACTACACGCAGAGCGGGACTGGCACATGTTGCACACGGCACAGGATGCTAGCATAGGGCACACACTGCATACAGTGCTGTGCAAAACTGACCCTGTACACTGGCTCCGGCATTGCCCAGTCCAGCCCAGCAACCCTCACTGGTTACTATTCTGGAAGGAAAATGTCTAGTATAAGTCTCTTACAGAATTAACGCTACAGCTCTTGTAAGGTATGAAGTCCCCGTTATCCTTTAGACAATTAGATACTTTCTAATATTACTTTCTTCCTACTCAAAAGGAAATTCAGCCCCTAGTCTTATGGCTGTGGGAGTGCAAAATTTTACAAATGACTGCACTAAAATCAGACTTCCCTGTTACTGGCTGTAAAAGGAAAAATAGATTGTGTGTGTTGATGTTCATCTTCAAACTGTTCTCAGATGCTGCAACAGAGGGCTCAATCAAAACAGCCTAAAATTCAATAAAACACCCCAGCTAGTTTCTGCACAAGAGAAGGACTTTACTCTGTTTTAAAGCCGTGGGTTCAAATGCCCACCTATATTTTACTCAGGTCAAGAACTCTCCGAAGTGTACTAGTGCTATGTTTGGGCAGCATAGCACTGACAAAACAAACTACAATACAACGCACTCAAATTGTTACCTTTGTTTTTTTATTTGGTTTAGCAAATCAGAATATAGAGAAAACTTATCATAAATAAAGTAGGCCAACCTGTTCAAGGTATAGGCATGTAATTATTACATCTATCACACCAGTAAATCTATCTAGTTTAGTACCTTATCTAAATGCTTTAGAGGAAGGCCCAAACCCTGTAATGGATAACAACAGATTAGTCTACTCATCTGAAAATGTCTTCCCAATCCCAAGCAGTTTGTTATTGACTTATACACCAGGGCAGGAGAATTTATAAATAATCTACTGTAAAAGCATAAGGAAAACAAGTAAGTCTGTCCCAATAAGCTCTAAAAACTCAAGATCTAGACAGTGAATTCAACAGGTTGTTGACTTTCCATTTATGTGACAACATAAAGCAGAATATCCCACTGGCCTCTTATGTATTATATTCATTTTGTATTTACATGGTGTCTGTCAGAAGAGGTCCAAGAAAATGCAATAGTGTAATTCAAGGCACCTAAAGGTTTCAGAGGGAATGGGTAAAAGTTTAGATGAGAACCAGGCAGCTTTATTTTCCTTGTCTCTTAATACAAAAAAGAAAACAATTCCCAGGTAGCAGCTTAAACGTTAAAACTGATGTTTGTACAATTCATAATAAACTCAGAACCGGTTATGACAAAAAGCTATGGATTATAAAGGCTTGAAAAACTATTAATTGAATAGTAAAACCATCATCTACAGTTGAAAGAGTTCAAGTAAGGAGACATGAGTAATAGGCACTCTCTACTTCCAGAATTTAGCCACTGTTAAGCAATGGAAGAAACTCTGCCAGATAAATCATCATCACACGACTGTCCACAATTTGAATATGTTGTATCTCTCTCTCTAAAACATCCAATACAGAAAAAGGGTATTTGATTAAACAGACTTTGTGGTTCTCAATGACTACGTAAACAGTAAAAAAATACTTGAAAGTGACAACTAATTGACCAATGACACTACATACTACCTTGCTTTTGTAACCCTTTATTTTGAGTGCAATGTATGCATATTAATTGGGGAAGGGAGGAGGAGAAGGAAAACAGCTTCCAATCTGTTTCCTCAAAGCTGCAACAACAGCAACTAGATGTAGTCTTATGGAAAAATTAATCAGAGCCAGTGCTTCTGCTGATCTAACTCACTTTGATTCAAAGTGAGAACAATAATATACTATTAGTAGTTCTAATAAAAAAAATTAAAAATAGCCCAATTTTGAAAATACATTAGTGTCAATATACAGTCCTATACAAAAAAGAATGCAATCCAAAAATAGTAAGAAAATTATTTGATCATGAACCCATAGTTTCATAGTAGTTAGGGTCAGGAGGGACCTGAACAGATCATCTAGCCTGACCCCAAAAGACATCCTGAAGAACCCGATTCCACAAATGACATGATTCAATCAATATTCAAGCAGTTACCTGTCTCCAAATCTGCAGGCTCCTGTTTTAATATAGAAGGGACAATTAGCTCTATCTTTCTCTGTTCCTATGTTCTCTGGGGGTTCTGGATTATGCCACGTAGCACCATTTTCCAACTGCATAAAAATACCATGAAATACAATTACTTCAACAAAGCAAAAAAAAAGTAAAAAGCCAAGAATGCCAATTCAGTCCTTAGGTATTTTTAAATGATCACCTTTGACACAGAAAAACAAGACAGAACCAAGGATCTGAAATGTCACTTTATTAAAATTCAAACACTTCCAATCTAGCTGAAAAGGGCTCTTCTTGATAACTCATGAAAATAACTTCTGAAACTCTCAAAATTACGCCAACATGTGCCAAGACTGCCATTGTAATATACCAACTTGCTAGAGTCAAGGATGGTTTAAGCCTTTAAAATAATAAGCAATTATAAATATTTGGCCCATGCATCTGATTTTTATCCTTGAAGAAGCTACAGACACAGAGCTTTCTAGAATTTGGATGGATGTGCTGCACTAATGTAGTGAGCCGTGAGACTCTTCCAACATAGTGGAATCCTCAAGGAACAGAGCTGGATCAATGTGCAGTAATCCCAGGTTCAACAAACTAAAACAAGGGCCAATGCCACTTTTGCACGCTCCACTCCCATGCTGCATAGAATGCATTTTTGGCAGGAACAAGACTTAAACCTTAAGTCTTGTTGGAACCTTAAACATTTTCCTCACAACTGCCATGTAAAATAAGTACCATGTACAGAGATAGGAAAAGTGACATGAGGGGAAAGGTGAAGGTAAGGTAACTGTAAAGCAACTGTACAAAAAAAGGGTATGCCAAATTAAAACTCAGGAATTTCCAAATCCTAGACTCAGGATTGAGATTTCTAAAATTCAGTAAGAAAGTTAGGAGCATTTTTTGACAAGAGGCAAAGCTGGAATTGCACTTAAAAAGAATGTCACCTATGTTGATTAACCAGGCAATTTGGAAAGGCTGAGAAAGCAATATTAGTTACATTACATGAACTAAATATTTCAATAATTTGCCACTGGTGCTTAAGCCATGGTTAGCTATTACTGCCATTTTTTTTTAGGGGGAAATAATATTGGTGGTTCCATCAGCAGTGACTGACCAACCAAGCCCTTTATATTTTTTTAATGTAAAACTTACACACCATATTTTATATATAAAAAAAATGGCTACATATATTTTCTGCTCCATATGATAACAACAGTCAAAGCAGTTTTCCATCCAGATTTTGCTATCATAAATTGAGCTCTCCTGCTAAATGCAATTCTTAATCCAATACTAGCTCTATTAGAGTAACAGCAGTTGACCAAAAATAGCTACTAGCTATAATGGAGTTTAATATTCAGAACTATTCTACAGTTTATTCAGAGCCAGAACCTTTCAAAGATAACTACTGGGTTAAGTTAAAAATAGGTTAAGTTTTCTTTAAAGCCAGGGAAACACTGAATGCAGGTATCATGATTTTCTTACTGTTAGGCTAGTTTGATATCTGTGCTTCTCGAAACACACACAAGAAGCTCCTGCCCTATTTTAGGATGTATGTTCTCTCCTGATTCAGAGCACATTTATCCAAAACCTTACTATCTGCTAAAAAATGAAGCGACCTGCCAGGCAGAAAAACTAACAGATTTATGTAGTATATTTAGTCACAAATACATAGTCATAGCTTGTCTCCAGTGACAAAAATAGCAAAATCCTAGAGTCATTCTATATAGAAGTCTCCTATGCAACAAGCACTTAGAGCTGCAATGCTATCAAATGGCCAGAAACACGTTTAATTCTATTTCAGCTAATAGATGCATTGTTTATGGCTAAGAGACACCATTTAACCACGTTAAATTGAGACAGTCACTAGCTTTTTCAGAGCACGTGGACAACTTGTTAAAAGACAAAAAATAGATGGTAACGGAGCCACTTTAGCTCTTTATTGGAAAGTCTCTGAACATACCTGACTTTCAGCTTGATCCAGCATCTTCTGCACAGCTTCCTACAAATGGTGCAAACACAGGACTAGTGAAAACCCTGAAGACAGGTAACTCATCTGGTTTCTTTAGTTAAGAACCTAACTGGCAACATTTAATGATCATACAACTTGGCAGTTTACTTATAAAACTGAACAATTAGTTGTAGTACCTCACACACTTTTGCAGTTAAAGGATACATCTTAGATGACTTCCAAGCAAGAGTTTTCTAATATCTAAACATTAGAGCACTTTAAAAAGCTACATTTGAAACAAGCAATGTTTTCTCTTTTTGCTGTCACTAAACTGTGCTACTTTACACACTTAGACTTCCCCGGTATAAGGTTTTATAAGTAGGTATAAAGCTGAAATGGAATGGACAAGTGGCCATTCAAGTTTAAACTACATTTTCAATACTAATAAATACAGCAGATATTAAATTCTGGCTTTTCCTAGCTGCTACTCCTAGCTACGTTTTGGCTTTGCCTACCTTCCTATCTGCTCATATGGATGCTGCCATTCTTACATTCATAATAGAGCCTACACCATTTGACCTGTCCACAGGATACCAGCCAGGGCTAACAAGCTAGATAACAGAACATATTGTTAGCTAGTAATTCATTCATACTACTCAACAAAATAAATTGGCATTCCCCTTAATTTTAAGCACACCACACTATTCCTGCTTTCTGGGTCTCTTCCTTACTCCCTACTAGCTTGGGGAATTCACATCTTACACGCCTTTTCCATCACTTGCTACCCCTTGACTTCACATTCCATTCTTCCTGTTCTACATTTCAGTCTCTCCCATCTTCACCTTGTAGGTTTTGTGTGACAGCTGTAGTAAAACATCATAGAAACTGTCACTCCAGGGAATGCTTTTGTTGTCAGTCAACACAGCACACATCCCACCCTAGCATATTAAGTGCTAACTACTAACTAAAGCATGTCCAACCAACCTTCTTGGTTCCTTCTATTACCTTGATTATTTCCATTAATTTGCATTAGACTCCTTCCATCTTTCTTGTCCCTTTCCTTCTCTCTCACTTTATTCTTCCAGTTGCCCTTGACCCAGATGATTATATTTGTACCTTGGTATCCCTTCCTCAGTCAAACCAGAAGGAGACTGATCTTGCCTGTCAGTACTACTCCCCTGCTTTTACTGAAAGTGTAACAATGTAACTAGCCTCTTCCGCTATTAAATTGAAATGTGAAAATTGCTGGCTCATTTCTGCCTCCCTGCTGGCGTTACTTAGAGTAAAAGTAGTATTGGATCATGTTTTATCTCTGGTAAAGTTGGTGAGAATGAAACTGACTAGAATTTAATCAGTTTCCACCTTTTGCTGCTAAAAAAGCTGAAATGAAAGAGAGAGACTAAAAAGTTGCAACCACCTTCCCCTCCATGAGAAGAAAGAGTCAACTCTACCTTTGTCACTTTGTAGGAAGAAATTCAGGACAGATCTTTGTCTGTAATCTAGGCAGATTCTCTAGCACTTTCTATGTAACTGTACAACTAATAGCATTTTTCCACATTGTTTTCTTCCATATCCCAGAATTTATGAAAAAAAGATACATCCTGATGAATGAGCCAGGTAAAGAGGAGCTGTAACATCTTTTGATTAAGAACACTGTTAAGGAACAGCAGCAATAGAATTCTAGATCAGCACCAGGAACTTCCTTAAAAATAATTATACTAAGCTTGTTCAGATGTTTTATAGGGAACAACTAAAAGATTAATCTTACAGTAAATTAATTATCTTCTCCAGCTTCATGGATTCAGATTACACTATTATGAAACCAAGATATATTTTCAGGTCTCAGAAAGAATTTGTTAATTAGAAATAAACAAATGGGGACTGGAAATACTTAGCAGATGCAAAAAGGCTAACTGGATTTTGACACTGGTACACAATTGCAGATTGTTACATGTGGTACTGTGAGAGGATATGCAGTGTGTTTATCCTCCCAAAGCAGGAATCACCTCTCTCTCTCTTTTCTCCTGTTGTTTCTGCTCCTTCTCTTCTCTCTCTTTCCTCTGCTGTTCTTCCCATTCTTCTCTGATCTTTCTCTTCATTAAAAAAAAAAGAAAGTGCTTATTTTCTTGTTAAAATATTAATAAATAAATGCTTTATGAAGTCTTTCAAAAAACATAATATTGTAAATGAATGAGAAGACTACAGATAAATCCAAAATCATCAACTCTGTTATGAGCTGAAACTCTTGCTTTTAGTGTTCAGATGTATAAAGGAAATCCAAAGCTTTGGGTAGTTTTTTTTAAAAAAACTCAATAGTAAAAGAGAGAGATTACAAATTAAAAACAATCTACTTCGTGAATGTCTTGTCTGCTCCAGTACCAAAACAGATATTAACAATTTCCCTTGGCTTTGGATGACACTATGGCACACTTAAAAATGGTCTTCAATTTATATTTCACCTCCTCCTCTTCTTGACGTCTTCTTGCTGCCTCTTCCTTTTCCTTCTTGATCTTAAACTCTTCTTGAGCCTTTTCTTCTCTCAACAACCACTCCTCATGTAGTTTTTTCCTACCAATAAAATAGGAAGCTAGTTATCAAAATTAATGTCTATAAATTTAAACCTATTTTGCATGATAGATAAAATGTGTACTAAACTTGGTTTTACTCCTTTGAAGCGGAATATTAAATAAAACACCTCTTAACATATTTCCCCCAACTTATAATTCTTCAATGCTGAAGTGCAATCGTCATTCTAGAAAAATACACAATTTGACCAATGTTTATTTTGTTGCCAGATTACAAGTTTCTGGGATACTGCCAATTCCAACATTATTTCTATACTGGATTCAATATAATATGGCCTATTTGCATGTTATCCAATAGCTAGCCATATGTTCTCACAAACACTCAAACTTAATTTATACTTTCCAGTTCAACAATAATGGTTAAAATATTGCATATAAAGTTACCTACTCAGCCTTTAGTGTAATGTAGTATAGTGTAGAATTCACTTCGGGCAAAAATTGTCACTTCTGTCTGCACCCTATCTGGCCACAGAAAGCAGTTTACAGCTGTAACCAAGCACAAGTGCACAACTGCAAGCAGCTTAAAAATAGCCAATCAGATGAAAATCTCATTGCATGAGGTATCAGATAGAGATTTCAAAATATAGCGTCTTTTGTAACTCGTATCTGGATAGTTCCCACCCTGTTGCTGTTTTCA
The DNA here is from genome assembly GCA_030014935.1 of Caiman crocodilus. Classification (NCBI taxonomy): domain Eukaryota; kingdom Metazoa; phylum Chordata; order Crocodylia; family Alligatoridae; genus Caiman; species Caiman crocodilus. The sequence goes on from JAGPOW010003316.1 coordinate 64,672,863, forward strand.
GAGTGGGAGGATGAGAAAGGGAGCAGAGGGAGTTCAGTCTGAGGGATTTTCAGCCCTGATGGAGAGTGAGGTGGGAGTATTGGAGCCTCCCTGAAGTGGGGAGGGCTCCAACTTACCCACCCCACCCTTCACCACCAGCTGAGAAGCCCCAAGGATGAGCTCCCTCTGTTACCAATAGGATTCTTTCTGCCAGAGCCCCCTCCCCAAGGATTGACACAGCTCCTCGTCTAATATGGTATGCAGTGAATTTTAATAGTAACCCCTAAGCAGGCTTCCTCCCTGTAATCTGACCTGGCAAGTGGCTCCTTTAGATGGTACAGCAGCAACCTTCAGTGGTATCAGCCTCATCTCCTCTGCTGGGTGTATGGAATGTTTGTTCCTAGCTTTTTAGCTATTTGAGTGAAAAGTCCATGGCTACCCCTGTCTCCCCAGAGTAACAGCACAAACACCTGCTTTCCCCTTTGATTGTCCATCATTTTTGTAACTTTCCCATCCCAAATTGTTTAACCCTCAGGTTCCATGCCTTATCCTTTTAGATCAAGTACTCCAATTCTACTCAGTTTTTGGTTTCATTTCCTTTTGCGTAACCTATTGTACCTGGTTTGCCCACTGTACCAATCAGAGCACTTACTTTTTCCACTGCCTTATAAGGCACTTTGTACAATTTTATTGTTTAGTTCTGGGAAGGCCTAAACCAGAGGTCAGCAACCCCCAGCACATGTGCTGTGCATAGAACACAAGGCCATTTTCCTCAGCACGCGCTGGCGCCAGGAAGGCAGCAGCTGTTTGCAGCCTCCTGGCTGCAGCTGGCCTCAGTTTTGGGTAGCTGGAGCCAACTAGAAGCCAGGTCCACTCCTAGCAGGCAGCTGGGATGCTGCAAGCCCTGCTGAGAGCAGCCCAGGCTCCGTGGCTATCGGGAGCTACCCAGAGCCAGGGCCAGCTGCAGCCAGGAGGCTACAAACAGCTGCTGTCTCCCTGGCCCCAGTGGGTGCAGTGCTGGCACCTGCTGCCTTCCCGGAGCCCAGGGCTGGGAGACAGCTAGGACCAGGGCCAAGGCAGGTGGGCAGCAGCTGTCTGTAACCTCCTGGCTGCAGCTGGCCCCAGCTCTGAGTAGGTGCCAATAGCCATGGAGCCCAGGATGATCACACAGAAGACCTACTGCAAGCAGCCCAGGCTCTGTAGCTATCAGCAGCTACCCAGAACCTGGGCCAGCTGCAAATATTTGCTGTCTCTCTGCCCCAGCCCCAGCCCCAGCCCCAGCTGCCTCCCAGCCCCAGACCCGGCCCCAGGGACGCAGCACATACTGGCAATGCTCCCCACTGTGCTGCCCTTCCCACTTGTGCAAAGCAGCACTGGAACCAGGCATGGCAGGGCACAATTGGAGACGCAGAAAACTGCCTGCTTCCAGTTCTCCGCTGCCCTGCCACACTTACCCTGCAGATGGGGGCAGCAGCGAGGGGCACAACCCTGCACTAATACCCACGCTGCTCCTGTGCGCACAGGAGAAGTGTGGCAGGGCAGCGGAGAACTGGAAGCAGGCAGCTTTCTACGTCTCCAATTGTGCCCTGCCACGCCTGGTTCCAGTGCTGCTTTGCACAAGTGGCAAGGACAGCACAGCGGGGAGCATTACTGGTATGTGCTGCCTCCCTGGGGCTGGGGCAGAGAGCCAGCAAATGCTTGTAGCTAGCCCAGGTTCTGGGTAGCTGCTGACAACCACAGAGCCTGGGCTGGGGGGCAGGGCATGTTATCCAATAGCTAGCCATATGTTCTCACAAACACCCAAACTTAATTTATACTTTCCAGTTCAACAATAATGACTAAAATATGAGGGGCCATGAGCAGGGCTGGGGGGCAAGGGGCATAAATAGGGCATCCTGCCATGTATCCCCTGCCCTCATTTTGTTTTTCTGGTATGCTAGCACTCTGGTACCTTCCAAGGTAGGCAATGTAGGGGTTTTCAGCCCTCTGGCCAAAAAAATATTGCCTATCCCTGGCCTAGACTCTGGTTAAGAAGTTAGCATAACTCAGTTTGCCCACTATACCCTCTGCTGCCTTTCCCCCTCCCATTCAGAAAACAGCAAAAACTAGCAGAGAGCCCTGGCCATTGCTGTGCGAACCTGGCTGCAGTCTCCCAGCAGCAGCTAGACTCCCCTCCCACCTGGAACCAACAGTGAACTTCTGTTTGGTCTGGGATAACACTGTAATTCAAAACACTTTGCAAACATTGTTCTGAGTTACAGGGGGGAGCTGCACTTCTGTCCGCACCCTTTAAACTCTTCTGAATAGCAAGCTCAAGTGGGTCCAAAGTGAGGCATTCAGGGAAATTTGAGTGTACAATGCTTAATATGAAAAAAATGTAGAATTTGAATTACAAAATGTATACTTTTGTCATTATGTAAAATGAGTAACATACAAAATAATGTATCTACTGCAGATACTTAAATTTAAGAATATTCACCTTTCAGCATCAAGCTTTTTTTCCTCTTCTAGTTCTTCCTCATCAGGCACAGTTTCATCTTTTTCTGTGATTTCTGAAAGAAAAGAAATAGGTTCTTGTACACAGAGCTAAAATACAATTTTTCTCTTTGGTTTTACTATAGTGTAATAAGAAGGTAGAAAATAATTTAAGTAACATAAACTTTCCAAACTGGAGTTTTTACTAGGCTTTTCAGTTTCCTTCTATCCAGAGGTACTCATGCATAAATGTAAACACTGTAGATAAAAAGTTTAAGACTCTTTAATAAGAAAAAAACCTAACCTCAAGAAATTTTACTACACATGATTCCAAGTGATCTCACACTGTACTTTCTAAGTGCATGACAGAATCATATCTTCTAAAGAAAGTTTCTACTTTAAAAATTCTTACTCTTCTAGAACACTGATTAAACTACACAACAGTCTTCTTCGATGCTGTAACACTTTAGCGTTCCTTCCCATTGTCTTCATAAGAAAATAAAAGAGCATACCCGTATAAAATAGCAACAAAAGTTATATGGTTCTTACCAGAATCTCTCAATCTGGCTAGTGCTTGTCTCCTTTTCTTTCTTTTCTCTTTCTTCAGAACAGCTCTATATTGTTTATGGCTGAAGATGGTAGAGTATCATTTGCATTATACCAGGCTATCAAAACATTGTTGTTGTTTAGTTAAAATTTATCTTTCAACATCAAGTTTCCCCCCATCCTTCTTCGAATTCTATTTATGCTTATGACAGCAGTGCAGACCTAACTCACAACCTAGAGCTATTAAATACTGTTCATAGCAAGAAACATTTTTAAAATTAAATATCAGATTGTAATATTGCAGTCCAAATTGTGTGCATCTAGTAGAATGAATACTGCTCACCTAAGGACTCAGGATTTTACTATCCTTGAGCTGCTTTTGACATTGCAGATCAAAAATTCCTCCAAATAGGTACTCCCTTGATTTCTGACCAATGGTGATGCTAAAATGACATTGATGACTTTCCTTTTTGGCTTCTACTTCTCTCAACTCCTGAGTTACACCTCTGATAGGACCTTTCTTCCTCTACAGACTACAACAGTGTTTTTCAACCTTTGATACTCAGACCCTGGGGGCCCGTAGACTATATCTAAGGAGTCCACAAAAGATTACTCTGATCAGGCAAAAATGTGTGAATACACTTACAACTCAAAGGGGTCTGTACCCCCATTTGAAATTTTTTAGGGGTCTGCAAATGTAACAAGGTCGAAGACCACTGGTCTACAAGGTCCCATGGAGTGGAACCTGAATTGCCCCTAGCTGTGTACAGACATTTGTTTCTACCAGAAAAAATGTTTTCTGGTAGAAACATATGTCTGGACTATACAAACTGGTCATCTGGAACGTACAAACAACTGGTCTGTATAAACATCTGGACTACTTTTCCTACCAGAAAAATGTTTTCTGGTAGAAAAATAGTCCAAGATATTGACTGTACGGTTTGGGAAGGGGACAGGCTGTCAAGCAGCAATTGACAGCTGAAAAAAAACAAAAAGCAGCAGCTGTCAGAGTCAGCTGTAGAGGATTCCCACCCCAAGAAAATAAACCAGCACCGACAGGCAGGAGAGGGGCCTGTCATCCCATGGTGGAAACCCTTCAGTGCTTGCCTACAGCACAGCCCCACTCCTCGCACTCCTGTGGGCTGATCCAGCAGAGTGCACAAAGAGGCAGGGAGCCTTCACACCACAGACAGGTTCCAGGAGCCTCAGCCCAGAGGCTAGGGATGCCAGCTGTGTTTGAATCTATTCTGGAAGGTTTCATCACATGATGTAATGACATTAATGACTGATTGTGAATGAATGTACTGTACTCAGGAAGGAAAATGCCCATTACTATTACATTTTAAAAACCCACTGGACTACTATATCAAATTGATTCAACATTTATTTTAATGAATGCCCTATCATTTATCTCCCTGGTGACTCTCAGCAGTCTCCTGAAGATTATATCTAATTCTTAGAGACTCAAGGGTAATCCTGGAGAGTTGGCACCCCTACCAGGGGCATGACAGTTCACCTCACCTCATCCCACGCACTGCTGGGGGGGGGGGGTGTCAAACTAGTGTTGCCCTTTCCTCTAATCTCTGTAGCCACATCTGCTTTTGTGCTTGCACCTGCCACCACAGCCCCTGCCACACATTACGCACATTGCATAGCTCACAGGGCAGCCACGCAACATGCGCAGGTAGCCCTATTCATAAAGTGAGGACCAAGCTCTAAAAGTGTTGGCCAGACTGGAAAAAGTTAGTGCTAGAAAAGGGACAACTGCTCTACAGCTGCCTTTCATGTGGTAGCAGCCCTGCCAACCCCCTGCACTGACAGGGACTGCCCCGCTGCCCGCTCCTGCACCCCGGGCACCGCCCTCCTCCAACCGACGGACAACCGCCAACCGCCGCTGCACCCGCTTCACCCCCCATGCCGAAGCGTCACTGATACCGCGCGCAAGGGGTGACAAGGGGGGGAAGGGAAGAAAGGGCCTGGTAGCGTCTCCAGCCCGCCCCGTCCTCACCTCAACTTCCCCAGAGCCAACCCCGCGGGGAGCAGCACGGGCGCCGCCATGTTGTGTGGAGAAGGCAGTGGTGGCGGCGTCAGCGGAAGCGCGACACTGGAAACGTCTCCAGAGCAGCCGGTGCCTTCCGGTTCCGTAAGAGGCCGAGGGGAGTGGGTGGCGGGAGTCGCTCGACAAAGCTGCGAACAGCAAGGAAGAGTACGCATGCGCAGTTGAGGGCTAAAAGCGGGGGGTCCTTTGAAGTGTATCTGTCCGTGATGTCTGCGTGTGAGGTGGGGCAAGTAGGAGGATGGTTGCAGGGTCGGGGGTGGACAGTTCCACTCTGGTCGGAGGGGCATTTACTTGGTAGGGGAGATACCAAGCTCAGGAAGGGATCCCCAAATGCCAATCTGTCTTGCCAAGGGTGTCTTGGGCACTGCACACTGTCATCCCCGCCAGTGGTCGCGCAATGGCCACGTTACATGCATCGTCCAGCTCACCCATCCTGTTTTATCGCACTAGTGGAGTGTGCAATAAATGTAAACCAGCCCTGCCTGCAGAGTTAACGATCGCACCATAAAGATGTCTTTCCAGCCACAAGAAGAGCCACCCTGCTCTAAAGCTGATGCTTGAAAAGGTGTGACAACTCAAGCTGGTTTCATTTGAACATGTAGTAGGGCCCAAAGATGAGTCCTGCCTCACTAGGGGCCTGGCAATAGCAAAATGGCTTCTCTTGTTTTTCTGTAGGCAGCACAGGAGTGCAAGCCCAGAGCTGGCATGTTACAGGAAAGCTGAGTGCCCTGGAGGTAGACTGCCAGGGATGGTGCTTCAGGGCTGTGTTGCGCTCAGCTTGTGGTCAGCAATGCTGTGCTGCATCAAGGCCAGCATATGTGCTGAACAGTGTCACAGGCATGCTTACCACCCTCTTCCAGCTGCAGCAAGCCAGGTCTCTTCTGCTCAGAGGGAGCCGGAGGAGCCAACCCTGGGAGTGTTGGGTCTTACTGGTGCCATGGGGTTGGAGTCAGTTTGATACTCTGGTGTGGTCTTGGAGCTGAAGCCCCTCCTACACACAGCATATATTACACAATTAACTGGTTACACGTGCAATAAATTTAGACTGGGCACGTGTGCAAAGTAAGACTGGCCACACGTGCCAAGTAATCATCACACTAATAACTGACTAATCACCAGGAAGCCTAATTTTCTCTGATTTTAAAAAATCCCCAATTTTCGGTTACAAAAAATAACCCCAAACCTACCTTTTTTCTGTGATTTAAATGAAACATCACTAATATATAGATACATATACAGTGGTGTTTCATGTGAATCATGGGAAAATGTGGATTTGGGGTTACCTTTTTTTACCGAAAATTGGGGATTTTTTTTAAATTGGAGAAAACCAGGATCCTTGCATCATGCAATAAAGTGAAATCAGCCACACATGCAAAGTAATTATCACATGATAGAAATGACTATCCAGCTATTAAAGTCAATCATCTATAAAGTTAGTGCTTGAAAATGTGTAACAACTCTATAGCTGATTTCTATCCAGCTTTCATTTGAGTGTGCATCAAGGACCTGGGACCTGCAGCCAGTGAATTTTGGATGCCAACCCTGAGGCTATGAATTGCTGGTATTACCTTCCTGGAGTAGCCTGACAATAGCAGGATATGTGCTACTTAATAGGACCTGGAGATAAGACACCTGCGAAAAGTCCTAAGCTTTCAAGTACAAGTGTACTTTACATGTGTTTTACTGCTTGAATGGGCAATATTCATTCCTGTTTTAAGTGCAGTTAATAGGTCCTAAGTGTTATGCATGACAAGACCCTCAGGAAGGTTGTGGGGTCAGGAGGGGTGCCAGGGCAGGTAGCCGAGTGGGAAAATGCAAGAGTGCCTCAGAGCTGAGACTCAGCAGGTATAGGGGAAGGGCAGGAGCCAGGTGGGGAGAATGGTTGGGTTGTAGGAGTTTTTAAGGACATGCAGATACAGTGCCTGTTTTGATGCCCCATGTGACTGTGTCACCTCAGGTGAAAGCACATGGCACCTCACCCCTAAGATCCCTTCAAAATAACCCTCGCAGCTCAACTTCAAATAGACAAGCCAGCTGTCTACATGCTACCCACTTGTCGCTGATGCTAGTCCAACCCTGGAAGGGCAGACAGCCCATCTCCTCACCCTTGTTGGATCACAAGGGCCTCCTAGCCCTCGTTGGCAGTGGTTCTTCAAAGTCGAGGATGACATCCATCAGGCTTCATGGGTCTTCAAGTGACTGAGAAGCTCGATTCTGGATGCACATGTTCTTCGGCAATGTGGGTATGTTGTTGCATGGGGGAATGAGATTCCCAGTCCTGGGCTAGTCTCCTCCTTCCTCTACCACTGTTCTGCCTCAGTATCACCCCTGTTGGATCACAAGGGCCTTCTAGCCCTAGGGGTATATTAATAACCCTTCAAACTCTTATTTGATGCAAATACTAAAGGCTTTCATAGACAAGAGTGACTGGCTGGCGGGGAAAAGCCTATCCACCAAGGCCCAGGATAAGAAAATGAGCGGGCACCCAAACTAAATGACTGGGGGCAGGTTCAAAACCAGCTAGAGGATGTACTTATTTTATGAAGCATCATGTTAATGTGTTGAGCTCATTGCCACAGGAGGTTGCAACACAGATTAATACAGCCAGATTCAAAAAGGGAGGGACCAATTCTTGGAAGACAGGTCCATTTGTAGCTGTTACATAAAACAGTACCTCTAGGTAGTGCCATAATAATAATACACATCCGGCTGCTTAGGAAGCAGACACCCAGACAGCCCAGTTAAGCAAGGGAACAGTTTCACTGCTGGGCAAAGCACATTGTAAAGGATCATTGCCAAGTCTAGCAAATGAGTGTTACTTTTGCATTTTCCTGTGTATCACCTGCAGCATTCCCACCTGTTGTGATAAAAAATGTACTTGGTGGTAGAAGGTCAGAGACACTACTTAGACTTCATCAGAGTTATACAGAAACCAAAACATGGAGATCACTTGCTCTGGCTGGGGGGAAGGGTGGAATAAAATCCCTTTCAGGCATAATAAATGTTTCAGTTTGATTTATAAACATTTTACATGGCCATTAATGGGGTACAGTGTGAATTAAAATTCAGATGTAAGTTACTGTGATAACAGTAATCATCATGTGGCTGCTTGGTTTTAATAATCCCAGAGCTAGTAAACTGTATAAAGATACTTTCTGTAAATAATAGCAGTGAGACACCCAGAGCTAGGTTTTATGGCATCAAGCTATTTGACTATGCTATTCACTATTAGTTTCTCCAAAAGCTTTTAAATTGTAACGAGGTTGTGCAAAATAGCCACATGATTGCCATAAACCGAACATTTTTGACACACATTTGATTAATGGACATTGTCGTCTATCTTTCATTAGCGAATTACATTTCAAATTACATTCAGTACACATTTAAAACTAAGAAATAGATCTGTTTTTTGTCCTTAGGTGCAGGAGATGGCAGTAGTGTGCATTTTACAATTAATCAGTTCTGTATTATCTGAGAGAAGCTGAAAAATATAAATGCAGTATGCTCTTCAACTTTGATATCCCCTGATTTTTTGATAAGTTACAGCTGCACTCAAAATGCTAAATTAATTTTTTAAAACTGAAATTCCTCTCAAGAACAAAATGCCAGACATGGTTGTAAAAATCATGTAATGTTCACACTATTCACAAATCTATTGTTCTCCGTCAGGCCTTTGGAAAAGTTAATTTCAATACCAATGTATTTACATGTTTTAGTTTACCAATTTACTGTTCATTACAACTCCTCACTGTATATGTGGAAAAGTTGGCCTTATGTTCCTATGTTCTGAAACTCCATTACACATAGGAACAGTGTGTTACCATCTCAGACCATAGTTTGCATTTGTTTTATCTCCCTTTTATATAATTTTCCCCTTAAATATACATAGCTATTTTTTGCCAAGTGCCAAGAACTCATTCCACACAACCCAATTGATACAGTGATTCGAAATATTTATTACTGCAGCAACAGAGAAATATACCTGTCTCCTCACAGTCCATTGATCTAATTAAAATAATCAACTTTCCATTAATAAGTTATTTACATCATAATTCAGTTTTAGAGAACATAGTTCCCATTAGGCATACTTTATTTTTGTAGCAAACTCCTAGCAGTCTGCAGAACATTCTCCCAGATTGTTTTAGAATTCAGATAAAGTAAGCAAATTCCTGATTAATGGTCCTGCTTTTATTTCTTCTGTCATTAAAAGCAAACTTGCCTTTTCTGCTTCCACTCACCATTTAGAGTTACAAAGTTGCAATAGTAAGTAATTGTGAAAAAAGATCTTGCCATGCTGTAATACACTCCAGATCCACTGTATCTATAAGTATATGATATTACTATTTGCAACTAAGTGGTAAAATTACGGTATCACTGACAAAAAGAATAAAGTGAGAGGCAATGATTTTTACTGGACCACGTGGATGGCTGGAATAAAGTTAGGTAAGGTTTTGCATTCAAGACATTCTTCATCAGTTCTTGAATGCAAAAGCTTGTCTAACTTTTTCCAACCATGCAGTTGGTCCAAAAAAAGATATTACCCCCAAAAATCTTTGCCTCTTGCATAATTCCTGGACTATCATGGCTACAGTATCAATCTAGCAGTACCAAAAAGAATAATGGGCAAAACATATATTTAAAGGTTTATCTTTATTTACTATACCAGCCTTCAGGCTACTTCTGTATTTGAAGATATTGCTGTTATGCATAAAGAAACATTTGTACATAAGTATTTCTTAGCTAGAAAACCTATAAAATGTTGCTGTATCACAATGATGTTGAAGGTGTCTGGTACCTGCAATACAAAATTCTAGAATGTCAATTTAGAATTGAATTTGAGTGCAGTTGACAGGTTCTCTTATGAGCAATTGATGTTATGCTGTACCTAGTAAAATTGACCTGTTGTAGCATTAAATAATGTATTAAATGTATTAATTCTGTGACAATGTATTCTGGAAAGATTGATTAAAATCAAGCTTATACACCTAGATAAAGTTTATAGAAAATAGTAACAATATGGTGCCAACCTTACCATGCATTGATTATATTGTACTATGCAAAATGATATGGAAAGGACCATTATACTAAATCAATGTGCAGTAACTTGTGCTACTGTAAAAGTAATGCTGGCACATGGGTTTTTTAGTGATGCTTACTAAGCAGTAGCCTAATACTACTGCACAATACAATATTAGCACGTTGTTTGACCGGCATGATACTGCACAGTGTTATTAGGCTAATGCACAGTTAGCATCTCGTGTAGATGCACCCAGTGAGTGATGAATAATTATACACTGATGTGAGTTACATCTGTGGACCTCTAGTGAACCCTCAGGTAGCTTTTTGTTCAATGTGTATTGGCTTCCCTCCCACCTAATGACCAGGCACTAAATAATGTGTACAAGCAATCACCTTGGAAAAAACTGATTGTATGTCAGCCTTGATGACACAGTAAATATCAGGGTAAATTAGCCCATCATGATTATGGACTAATCACATTCTGTCCACATTTATATACATTTCTGGGAACATCCCAGCCCCACTGAAGTCAATGGGAACTTTGTCAATGGCTTCAGTAAAGGCAGGGTTTGACTCCCAGCATACACAACAAGCTTGAGTTGTTTTATGGTTGCAGGAAGTAGAGCTGGGAGAATATACTGGAAATGGGAACACATTAATTGTGTGAATTGTGTTGAACTAGAAAATATACTTTGAATTTTTTTTTACTTTTGCACCTGTTTTGATATGCTGTTCACATGGGTGAGTATTCATGAAATAAAAATTTCAGATCTGAGTCAATAAATCATAGTAGCATAGGAAAATAGGGCTGGAAGGGACCACATGAAATCATTTAGTCCAGCATCCTTCTCAAGACAGGATCATCCCAGACTAAACCATCCCAGCTAAGGGTCTGTCTAACCTGATCTCAAAAATTTCAAGGAATGGATGTTTCAGAGCTTCTCTAGGTAGCTTGTTCCAGTGTGTAACCACCCCACCATAAAAAATTCCTTCCTAATGTCGACCTTAAATTTCCTCTGCTGCAGTTTGAGGCCATTGCTCCCAGTTAGGTCCCATACAGTCACAAAGAAACTCTTAGCTAGATCCTCTGGCCAAACTAACGTCCATTAAATTATATAATTACTTGATGGGGAAACAGTAGAAGCAGCATCAGCATCTTTATCAAACAATCAGGATGTCACTGCCCACTTCTTTTTCATCCATAGCCCCATCCTTTCCTTAATGCTGCTCCCTCCATAGCAGAGAACAGACTTCAAGGGAATAAATTTTCACTACAAAACAGAGTTGTTGCAAAATATATTAAAAATAACTAGATGATAAACTATATAGAAAATAGAATCTCCTTCCTCTTATCTCCTGTACAATGGCTGTGCAACTATCTTAGTAGATATGGATGTGCTCAACCCATGTCCTTTTATGACTGCAAATAAAGTTAAGGTAATCCAAGGTAAATTTAGCTAATATTGAATGGATTAGATTGAACTCCTCTTGGTAACTGGGATTTTATTACTAACTTTAATAGGAGTGGAATTCATCCAACATCGCTCTGGTGGCAAATATATGTTTACTTAGGACTTAGTCCTGCAAACTTTTGGGGCACTTTTTACATGTGCTCTAGGAGCGAGAGGTGGAGGGCGCTTTAATTAGAGCAGCTCTAAGATCTGCTTTAATTAAAGTGCCCGGAGTGTCTCATGTATCAGCATCCCCACACTTCAAAATGGCGGTGGAGGCATTTGATCTAAAGCTTGTCGAAGTGCCTCCGCCAATATTTTGAAGTGCTGTGATGCTGATACACAAGACATGGAGGCTGCCTGGAGTGTGGTAATTACAACACTCCAGCAGACTTGATTAATCAGTCTTGGAATTACAGTGTATCAGAGCAGCCTCCAGGGTAAAATGTGGGCACCATTGAGTACTGTAATAAGTGCTGAAATCCCCATGTTTTCATTGAGCCTCATTTGGGACTGTGACCACCTCATATAATTAGGTCCATGAAGTCTGTAGTTATATTTCCATGAGAGATTAAATGCTGACAGTATCACATTGACTCTTTATTCATGAGAGTTAATTTTTAGTTCCTAGTAGTAGTGATTAACTTCCCTCACAATATAAAACTGTTAATTTGTTAAATTTGAAACCTAGGGATAAGCACTGCCATGTCTGATAATTAACTTATATGACAAATATCAAGAATTACTTTCCTGGGACTTTCTACTTTGAAGGCATATAGAAGGTATATGAGATAGGATAGTATATTACAAAATACATCTAATTTGTCAGAGGATATGGAAATTTTCCTTTTATCAAGTCATATTGACCTGCTTGAATGTGTATTTCAGCCTTGCTTTGACATTATTAACATTTCAGATTAAGGGTATAGACCAGGGATAGGCAACCCCCAGAACACATGCCAGGGCATATTAGTGGCACATGGAGATACTTTTCTTGGCACACCAGGAGGTGTGCTGAGGAAATTGTTTAAAAAAATGTTTTTTGAAGTTGCTGCTCCAGGCACCCCAGAGCAGCCACAGGTCCCAGTGCTGTGGTAGGCATCAGGGTTGGAGTCAGGAGAATACAGGCAGGAACGCAGTCTGTGTTCTGCTGACTTCATCCCTGTCCCTGAGCTGTCCCCTCCAGCCCAGCGTAGTCCCTGGAGGGGAGCTGCGGTTGGGTGGGGCCAAAGCCAGGGCAGACACTGTGCAGGGTTGCTGCTCTGCAGGCTCCAACGTGGCTTGGCCCTGAGCACTGCCTGTCAAAGCTGTTCCTGGAGTTCTGGGGGCTCCCATGGCCGGGCCTGCACACTGGGGGATGGCTGTGCCCCAGTCAAGCTGTGCCCGGTGCACAGGGAGCCTGAGCAGGTAGCTGCCTGAGCCTGGCATCTTCCCTGGTCAGGTGGTGGTGTCCCCTAGCAGGGACACACCCTCTTTCTCTTTTTCTCTCTTTCCTTTCTTTCTTTCTCTCCACTTTTTGTCTCTCTTTTTATTCTCTTCTTTTTTTCTTCTCTTTTTCTCCCCTTTTCTTCTTTTTCTGTCTTTCTCTCTTCTTTTTTCTCTCTCCCTTTTCTCTCTTTTCTCTTCTCTTTTCTTTTTTCTTTGTCTTGTCTTTTTTCTCATTTCTTTTTTCTTTCTCTCCCCATTTTCTCTTCTCTTTCACTTCACTCCTCTTTCCTTTTTTCTCTTCTTTTTTCTCTCCTGCCTTTTTTCTTTTTCTCCTTTTTTCATTTTTATTGTTTCTTTACCTCTTTCTTTTCCTTTCTTTTTCTCTCTCTTCTCACCTTTTTTCTCTCTTTCACTCCTCTTTTTCTCTTCTTTCTCTTTTTTTCTCTCTCATCACATACTTAACAAAAAAAATACACTAGACCAAAGGTAGTATATGAAGTTTTATTTATTGTCACCAGGTTTAGAATTCTTAGAAAACCTGGTATTTACCATAAGAAAAAGCAATAGTTATAATTATTAACTATATTAACATGCAATGTGTCCTGCCATGTACCCCCTGCTCCAGTTTTGTTTTTCTGGCTTGCAAGCGCTCCAGAACCTTAGAAGGTAGACATTGAGGGTTTTTTTGGTAGTGCGGCCAAAAATGTTGCCTACCCCGGTACAGACAGGCAAATATTATAGCAAGTTAAAAGGCGGAGAAGGGCAGAGGAGGCTATCCTACTACACATCAGCTTCTTTGTGGTAACTGTTTGGTGGGTCTCTTCCATCTTATAATAGGTTAAATGAAACTGAGACAGCTTACTCCTGAATGTAATTAGGTTAATCACTGTGGTCTAGTTTCTATTTAATGTAAGATAGGAGTAGACAGATAAAACACTTACTATGGAAGAACTGTTGTGTAGTAAATGCAACTGACATGGTAAGTGATTACCTCCCTTAACATGGTATAATATGTTCTCATTATACTGAACCATTTGTGCAAATTCAACAATATTTCTAGATTTGGTCAAATTTGAGATTGTATACTGCTGTGCTTTGAACAGTGTACCCTACACACATACATAATGGGTAAGTACATAATTTGCCTAACTTCATAACAAACCCGTCCTAGTTTGTTGCCCACTACTTACATTGAAACTCCAGTTATCTGCACTTCTACTAAATAATAAACCATTTCAAAAAGATCATCTACTTTGTAACTGTACTATTAACTGCAATTGTATCTTTTTTGTAACTATGAATACTCCCTTTACTTGCCTCATAAACAGTGAAGGGGAAATTACTGCTGTTAGAAGTCTTGAAAATGACAGAGGCAAATAAGTTTTATGGCTGTTATTTCCCCTCCATTTCAAGGCTTCTAATAGCAGCTGTGAGAGTGACTATTAGAAGCCTTGAAAATGAGAAGAGCTGGGCTGTTTTAGGACTGGTAATACCACAACAGTAACAGTACTGTGTACTTAACAAGCATTGCTTACAGTGCTATCACTTTAACAGCCCCAAAATTTCTGTATTTTCTTGCATGTAACTTGCACCTTTGCCCCCCAACCCATATGGTGAAAATTGGAGTGTGTATTATATGTGAGGAAAAGGCTCCCCAGGGGCCCGGACATTTGGTGGCAGGGCTGGAGGGGAGGGGAAGCTAGAAGTGGTGGCAGTGTTAATTGCTGTGGCTCCAAGAGCTGAATTTGGGTCAGACTCATACCTGGCTCTGGAACAGGTGTGCAAGGTTGAACTCACTATATGGCCACAGCCCCACAACAGCTGGATCAGGCCCTAACAACCAGATCAGGCCCAGAATTGCCACATGGCCTCCAGCCTTGCCACAGCTATATTTGGCCTTGCCATGTTGCCTCAGCACTGGCTATGCTGGATCCATCAGGACTTGTGAACAATTGCCAGCTTTCAAGCCCCCAGTCCTCATGCATAGCCCCCAACTCCCAAGCCCCCAGTCCCAGTACACAGCCTCCAGCTCCAAAACCCCTAGCCATAGCATGCAGCCTTTTGCCTCCAGCTCCAAGCACTGGAGACCCCAGACCTCAGATACTTACCCATACTCCAAAGTAAGATCTCTTTTTCCTTTTGGGCGCCTTCCAAAACTAGGATGAATGTTATATTTGGGAACCAAGGATGTACAGTAACTAGCTCCTTGCATTTTCAAGGCTTTAAGTCATTTTCAGGTCTCATAATATCATAGTATTGATAGTATTGTAGACTTAACAAGAACTGATGGTTATAGTAACTTTGGATAAATGCATATTCTAGGTAAGTATGTAGTCTTTTTTTCAGTCCTAAGCCTATTCCCTTAAACAAAGTTGAAAGGATTCAAAGATTCCTCAGAGGATTTTCTCTTATGAAATCATTAGCAAAGAGGAAAGCTTCAAAATATTTTATGCTGAATTTTCCTAAATGTGACTATTTAGGTATGCCTATTTTCCACCATATGCACACCTAAAATGTCAGATGCACATGAAAATGAATGTTCGGACAAATGAAACAGATGCAAACAACTAAGTGTACATATCTGACTAACTTTATAATTTAGGCAAGGAAGAGGTCATAGTGAGTTAAGCAAAGATATGTATTGGCCTTTGGATTAATCACTGAAAATATGTAAGAGACAATTACTGCATTTTTCGTAGTTACATTAACACACTTTATGTATGAGAGAGAGAGCTTTGGTAGGTTTTCTAACACTAGTCAGGAGACACATGCTACTATAGTTCTGGAGAGAAAGAAGGTTAACTGTATACATCACCCCAAAGTATTTGGCTAGGGACAGACATTACACATAAACCAGTTTAAGTAATCAGAAACTGGTTTAAACCCATAACAGAACAGAGGTTCAGTGCAAATAAACCAGTTTGAAAATGGATGAAACTGGTTTGAGATAAACCTGGTTGAATGTAGTATCAGACTTAACTAATTTGGGTCAAACCATCCTGTCCCAGACCCCTTCCTAGTTTAAATTAAACCACAGTCCCCCAGCATCTCAGATGTTTTGTAACTCTGGGCGGGGCTAGTCCCTCTCCTCTGCTCCCTGGCTGGAGCTCCAGCAGAGATGCTGCCGTACCTGCAGTCTCTGCCTGGCTTCCTCCTGCTCACCTCCTCCCCCTCACCACTCCCTGCTCAAGCAGGGATTATTCTCCCCTCCCCTGTGCCTTACACAAACACCTCTCAGCATTAGCTAGCAGACCATATTCTGGCTACAGTCCGTGCTATGAGAGACAGGACAAAGGCAGACAGGACAGTGTTGTCTTAGGGCTTTTTGGAGCTGATCAACAGGTAGCTAGTAATGTCCCTTCATCCCTTCCTTGAAAAAAGTTGTTTAAGAAGAGCTTGAACTAATGAGAGAGGCTTTGTTTTGTTTGATGGGCTGATAAATGCTAACTACTCCCTGCTGTGTAACTCAATGCTCTGTTATTAATGGTGAGGGGGGGACCATTCCCTAATCAGAGTCTCCTGCTGAGGCCTGACCACACCCACCCTCAGCTCAACATGGTGCAATGGAAGAGAGGGTTGCTCTAGTGTCCCCCTGACTTCTAGCCTGCAGGCATGTGCCTGAATTTCTTCAGTCCAGAGGGGATGTCTTGACAGTTACAAACTGGTTCAGCCTAGCCAAGTTAAACTAAACTGCAGAGGTTGAAACAATTCAGGATCAGGCTTTTTGAATGTCTGCTTTTGTGAATCCAACTACCTTTCTACCATCTGAACCTACCTCATAAATCAGGAAAGTCATAGGAAGAAAATTAATTCTATTTTAGGGAAATAAAAGAATCCTTTCTCGCTCTCAGTCTTGTGGAGACCATATATGTGCCTAAATAAAATAAATAACGAAGTCAGATTTTTCTCTGTTTGTCCTCCTTGCTCCCCATTCATCTTCTTGCCAGTAGAAACTTATGGGGGGAAATATATATGTATACACACACACACACATATATATATAAGAAAGTATAGTATTTAATGTATGTGTGTAGTCAATATTTTCTCTATATAAAGGGCTTAGTCTGTCTGTCTGTGAGTCTGTCAGTGTGTCTGTCTGTCCATAACAGTCTTTGCCAATGGTGCCCATGCCACCAAGAGAGCAGCAATTGGCTTCATGGTCCCAGGGAGGCATAGGGTGAGGGAGGCGAGCAGGGGGGAGGGGAAGAGGGATGGTCATGATGGTGGTGCCCGCCCACTGCTCAGCTCTGATTCCTCCCCATGCCCAGTGGGGGAGGGTGCCACCCACAACTTTTACTACAACACCAACAGTTGGCGGGGGGGGGTGGAGGCAGCAGGGAAGGAGAGAGGGAGGGGGTGTGTATGCAAGACACAGAGATGGGGAGAAGCCCCACTGCTTGGGGGAGGAGTCTGAGGTGGACAGGGGGAGGGATCCCCTGCACCAGAGGCTGGAGGAGAGAGTGTTTACATGGCTGCCCCCGCTCTCCCTTTGGGGCTGGCCATGTAAACACTCCTTTAAAATCTGTCATTCTTGACAGGCAATTGGCTAGTGTATAAACAGTATCCTGTGTAATGCTTTAATTTCCCTTTTCTGTTACTTCAGCTGCTATTGCAGCCATTATCCAAGGCAGTTCTCATTCTTGATGTATATTCCATTCTGATCTTTGATGTATTGACATTGAAAAAGGACATGTAGCGGCATTGAAAAAAGGTTAGTAGAGCAGGCTGCAAATAAGCCCATGTCTGACATCCACAGCTCATACACATCACCAATTCTGGTATCGTCAAAAAATCCTAAAATCTTTTTCAGTGAGGCCTCCTGCAACCCCAGCCATTTTTGTGGCAGAGGAAGTGGGCACAAAAATAGCTATGACTACAGCAGCAGCTGATTGAACTACTGTGATCAGAACCAGCACTGCCCCAGGCATTGCATGTCTGCTTAGGGGGCACAGCTGCCCAGCTACACCTCTAACCTCTTATATAAAGTTTGCTTTATGCTAATGCTAAGGCAGTCTTTTGACTGAAACCTCACTTTATGTGCGAGAGTAAGATGACCTGCAATGTACAATATATAGTTTAATGTTTCTTTAGTGAGGGCAGAAAAGAGGCCTTTTGGGAAAAAAACTATTTCATAGGGCCTTTGTCAAGGTAAACTAGTCTCCTAGGCAAGCCTCATTATAGCTTCTTTCAGAAATTATCAATATTGCACAGTGGCATCACAGTGAAATGGCATTGACATTTGGACATTTATCTTGCTGGGCTCCTTTAACCCCAGCTGTCTTTCTGACCTTGGGCTCAGTGATCTTCTGAGGTCCCTTCTAGCCCTAATATCTATGAAATCTATGACATTGCACAATGGGATCACAGTGAAAACTCACAACCTCTGAGAGGCAGCACATCACACAGCCATTAGACTATCAAGCCAGCCTTGTATTAAGTACCGTTGTTCTCAAGGTTTTTTTTTCTGTATGTTGGGAATCATGATTGAAAACAACAGGAGGTCCTTGGGCGTGCAGACAGTACATAAAGTGCTTTTATCGCTTTAGGAAGGAACTCAGAAAAGAAAATGAAATACTTCTTATCTCTGTCTTTGCTGAAGAGAAAAAAAGTAAACATCTAACAAGATGGTTTTTTTCCAGTGCTGGTTTTAGCTAAAATAAAGAGGGTTAATGATTAAACCTTGGCTGTTTATTACTTGCTTGCTCATTTGTGCTGCTGATGCTTTAATCCTGGGTCACAGAAGGTTTAAGAGTGCTGTACAGTGGTGACTTTTTTCTTTTTGTCTCAAGTTCTCCACTCTAAAAGGATGCGGGGTTTTTTGCTGCTTGCTTTCTCCCTGCTTACTACCGCTCATGCAGAATTCTGCAGGCCAGGTACGTTTTGCTGTTGAGCTTCATCCTTCACCAATTACATTTTTCAAGTTGGTGTACGCTCTAAAATCTGCCCACTTCTTTGATGTGCTTTTTAGCCCTTTAAACAGAGTTTTGAAGTGTATAGTTTGAGCTATTACCTCTTTTGTGAGTTTGCAGATTAACTAATAAAGCTGATCTAGGTCATTTCTGAAGAGATCATGGTTAAAACTGCATTGAGAATCCTGAGTGGTCCAGACGTGTCCATGCTGGGAACATCTAGGCCTCCCACTTATGTAACTAGTTCAGATACACTAGGAAGATTTTGACTACATTAATTTTCCAGGATGATTTCTATATCATTTTTGTTTTCTCCTTCTTTGTGTCAGATTCACAGAATGCTTTCAAAGTGCGGCTTAGCATCAAAACAGCTTTGGGAGATAATGCAGTAAGTAAAGTATCTTCATATATTCTCCTCAATTCATTGTCTGCTAAAGTAGAACTATTACAAATGGGAAAAGTTTTGAAGGGGCAAACCATTTTTTCTACAGGGTTAACTGTAATAAATTGCTCATTGAGCCACAATCCAGGTATTCTTTCCTGAGATTTGGATGTTTAGTATAACATGTTAGTACAAACGTTATAGTGTGAACATATCATTTTAGTTTACTATAAAGCAAACTTTTTGTAAATGATAAGTATATGCATGCCATTTCATAATGAGAATTTTCCATGTATGTTATTCTGGGAAGCTTTTCAAGGTATTTGACCATATATGTGATAGATCCTATGTAACTAAAAACTCAGTTCTCTCCTACTTTGGGAAATGATCATTGCACTCTCGAGCCAGTGTGATCTAAGGAAGTCCCACCACAGGGGCCTTGGTCATTGATAACATTGTGGTCCTTCTTCTTCTCTGGCTCTTTGATTTAATTAATGTCTTTTGATGTAATGCAGGGTTCTTGACATGAAATATAATGGCCTGTGATATCCAGGAGGCTGCATTAAGTGATCTAATGGTCTCTTTTGGTTTTACTTCATGAACTATAAGGCAAGCTAACCAGTTTATTCCCAGTTTTGAATACTTACAGTGTATATTTTGGGTGTTTAAAAAGATCAACACAAAATCAGATATGAAATTTCTTGGATTTTTTTTCTTTATTGAAAGTCAAGAGTCTGATCATATTAGGGATCAAAGCAGTACAGTAGAATGTTATAAAAGGTATCTGTTGGAAATATTAAGTTATTTTTATGACACAGAATGCTAGTCCAAACTGAGACATAAATGTCAGATCTTTAACACCAAATGAGCTGAGGACTGATTGGATTGGAAAATATAAGACCAGAACAAATAGGAAAAATAACAGTTGGAAATTGTTATTTGTTTTCGGAAATCAATATTTATGTCAAGTCCTTCTGAGTAAGACACTTCAATTAAAGCAGATAAAGCTCTATTGCTTTTAGTAGTGTACTTAAAATGGCATAATGCTGCAGCTGAAAATATGATGGACTCGTTCTTAAAATGTTCGTGATGACAACTGTGTCCATTTACAGCAAAAAAAGGAAATTGCTTGTCCCTTATATTTTCAGATTTCCAACTACAGTGATTTTTTTTTTACTATACTACACTATTTTACTAGGTTTTGTATCACAAAGCACCTAATATCTGGATCAGTAGCCCCTCAAAAAGGAAGTGGTATTGTGGCTTTTCTTTGTAATAATGTATGCCTCTAGTTGCTTAATACAGGATAGGTTTGTTTCATGCAACATAGGAGATTTGATTTAGAGCTGAGACAGTGGTTCTCAAGTTTTTTAGACTCTTCACTAGAACGAAGGCACCCCTCTATTACTTTTGTGAATTGAGAAGTTCCCTATTCAAAACCTAACTTATTTCAATGCTTACCTCCTTGATGAGGGGCTTGACAGTGCCGGCAGATAAGCTGAATGACAGGAAGAACCTGAGCCTGCCCTTATCTGCTTATCTCCTCACACCTTGCTTATTTCCTCATGCCTCCTGCAGCACTCTTCAAAAGATCTCAGGGCACCCCAGGGTGGCCTGGCCCCACATGGTTGAGAATCACTGAACTAAGACCTTGGAGCATCACATTTAGGATATTTTTTACATCTCAACCTGGTGAGAGTAGTATGTTAATATGCTACATTGTGAGCAACCTGTTTTTTAAATTGGCATTTAACTGCTTTATATAACGATTAACAATTCTATAACAAGTAAACTGTTCCAAGAATGTCACTGATTGGGAACTGTTTCACAATGCTCATGGTTCCAAGGTGCCCTCACATCCCGTGACAAGGGTTTCAAGTAGAATGGTTACTGTTTAGGCATTGCAGTGCTATTGAACCACCATGATGGGGTGGGAGTAGGACACAGCCCAGCATCCCTCCCAGTGGCAAGTGCTCACAGTTTCTCCAGTATTTCCCTAGCGTGGAAGGAAGACCATAATTGGCTGGACAAGGGTAAGTGCTGCTTGGACCCCAGCTGGGAATTGTGAGGACTGCTCAAGGTCTCTGCTTCAGGCTGCCGCTTTAAAAAGACTTTCCTTAGAACGCCATTTAAATCATTTCAATTCATATCTTCCCCAACCCTGTGAGGTTGGTAGGTGAGCAGATGGATATGCCTTTAATGGTAAACATTCATCAGTTACTGGTGAGGGACAACTAAGCCACTGTACACTAGGCACTTAATACCACAGAATAGTTGTCGATTCCATGCTTAGTCAATGTGAATTGATCCGCAACAATTAGAGGGTGAGGAACTGTGCAGTATGGGATGCCTGGAGGACCAAACAAACACTAGGAAGACTTGGTGTCTGCACATGACACTGAAACTCTTCACAGAAAACTAGTTCAGTACCTGGTTATCCAGGTATTGTTGAAATGCTCAACATTGCTACTGAAAATTTAGGTAAAATATTAAATTTTGGGGGCAGACTTATATTATGTTTAATCTCTACCCCATCTATGGTTACTACAGTGACCATACTTTTTCTGTCATTATTATCATTGTCAATTATTATCGTTATCATTTCACCCCCTGTTCTCTTAGTATTTATGTGATTGATATGCCTTTTGCTTTTTAATATATTTTGGAAGGTCTAACTCAGTTTAACTTCAGCAAATCTCACTTTTCCCCCTATATTTCTTGATCTTGAAGTCAGAGTTTTCATTGCTGATCAGCCCCTTTTTTTCACTTCTTATAGGCTCTCTGCTTATTCCTAGTCTCCTTTAAAGGTGGTTATTCATTTGGTTAGGTCTGGACCTCTGTCGCGGCACGCCTCGCTGCACCGCTCCTTGTGAGAAGAAAACTGCTGGGCAAAAGCCCCAGCAGAGCTGATGAGCACAGCTGAGGGGTGCTGAGGCAACTGAGGAGAGTCAGCTGACCTAGGGGGTGGGGCTTGGCCCTATAAAGCCCAGAGCCAGAGTCAGGCTTGCAGTTCCCTGCCAGCAGCCGGAGGGGCGGGGGCGGGGGCTCGGGCTCGGGCTCCCAGAGACAGAATGAGAGTGCAGCTCATGAGAGCTCCAGAGGCAGGAGCAATGATGTGGAGGCATAGCCAGGAGGCTTGTGATGTTGTGATGGCCAGGTGCCTCATGTTTGGTTACAGCCGGGAGGCTTGTGTTTTGTTTTGTTAGTTTGGATTACACTGGTGGTTTCGGTGAGGCCGTAGGGGTTGGAGGAGGCCTCAGCGGGGACTCACAACGGAGCGTGAGGATCCCGGCGCCCGTGGGGGCGCAGTGTTTTTATAAGTGCCAAAGTGGGCGCGATATACTCAGAGGCAACCCACAGTAATGTGGGGCCCTAGCACCCAGGAAGGGGCACGATATCGTCAGCAGGGACCCCAGCAGTGTGGGGAACCCTGGTGCCTGGGAGGGCGTGATTCAGCACCAGAGAGGGTGCAGCAATATTGTTATATGGGGTGAGGAGACCCCAGGCCCTAGAGGGGGGTGAGGGCAGCATGTGAAAAGCCCTAAGCAGGGGGCAGTATTTTAAGGAGCCTATGAGGGTCAGCATTATTGGGAAGCCCTGAGGGGGCATGGTGAGCCCTAGAGAGGGGAGCGCAACTTGAGGAGCCCAGGCGAGGGGCAGTAATACAAAGAAGCTCAGTTGTAGGCTAGTACAGAGGTAGACCTCAGCCAGGTGGGCAGGGTGCTGCGGTGGGCCCCAAGAAGAGGGTTAGCAGCACAACGCCTCCAGAGAAGGGCAAGAGGCTGCAGTGGTCTCCAAGGAGATAGCAGCGCAGGATGCCCGGCTAAAGAGAGAACACAACTGTGCAGAAAGCCTAAAAGACTGGGGCCGGACAGAAGATCCCCAGAGCAGACGAGGGTCCCGGGGACAGACGATATTTTAGAAAGGCCGAGAAGGGGCAGTACTGAGAGGCCCGAGAAGGGGCACCGATATTATTAGGAAGCCCAGAAGGGGCATTGAGACCCCCAAGGAAGGGGCGGTCTCATTGGGAGTCCCAGGAAGGGACAGTAGCACTGAGAAGACCCGAGAGCAGGCGAGCTTATTGGTAGAAGGCCCAGAGCGGGCTAGAGAAGACGAGGAGCCCTACAGGAGGGGGCATGGATAAGAAGCCCTAGAGAGGGTGTGCTGACAAGAAGGCCCAGAGTGGGTGAGACAATAGCGAAGGCCCAGGAGAGTGGGCAGGCATTGTGTTCGGACAGGATGACGTCTTTCATGCGTAGCCCCTAAGGCTAGGGTGCCTAGGGAGCACCATTAGACAGTACAGGAGATCACAGGGACAGAGGTCCCGAGACACCGTGCCCAGGGAGGTAGAAGGCAGCCTCCCTACATATACCTATCATCAAAGTCATGGTGGGCAAGAATTAGAGGGTGTCCTTGGGCCGGCTTGGACACGGTGTGAAAGACCTCAGGGGGATCACGGCCCTCCCTGCAGGTGCCACCGTGACAACCTCCTTCTGTATAATTTTCCCCCTTTTCTGTAATACCAATTCCAAATAGTTCTTACTCTACTTACTTAAAGAAATTTCCGGCATATGTGATTCTTTTTAGGATCATAAAAATAAACATATTTGGTAGTGTAGCACTGCACTAATATCTATATTAATATAAAATAGTGTTTTTATCATCACTTAGTTTCAAAACAACTCATGTAGGTCTCCGGGTGGGGCGGTGGCCCACGCCGGGGGGGCGTGGGGGGGGGGGGGGGGGCTCGGGGGTGGACCGGGGGGGGGGGGGGGGGTGCGGGCGGGGTCCCCTCCGCGGGGTGGGGGGGGTGGGGGGGCGCGGGCGATCCCCCACGGCTGGGTGGGGGGGGGGGGGGGCCCCCCCCCCCCCCCCCCCACCGCCACACTGTGGGCGAGGCACAGGGCCAGAAACAGAGAAGGGTGGAGTGGCATGGGGTGGGACACAGAGTGTGTGTGTGTGTCGGGGGGGCAGTGTCCAGGGCCAGACACAAAGTGGCAGCAGCTTAGGGTGATGAGTGGTGGTAGCGGTAGCCGCTGGATGCAGCTGCTGCTGCCACTACCCCACTTCTAGCTATCCTCTCCCCCGCTCCTGGGAGGTGGTGGTGGGTGGTGGTACTCTGTCTCTGATCCACCCCCTCCATCATTCTTGAAGGGCAATTTGCTACTGTGAGGATAGACATATCAGGAATTTTTTTTCTTCCTTTGGAACTGTTCTCAAAAGGTGCAGATGGCATGTAGGGAGTCATTCAATAACTCTATGTGCAAATAAATAACCTGTTTGCACTATAAATATTGCAATATTTTCAGAATACAGATGTCTTTAAAATGATGATGAATGATTTTATGGTTTTTATCTACATTCAATATTCTACTACTATAGCATTTTATGTCTTAGGATGACCATCTCTCTAAACTTTAAAGGTGGAACATATGCCTGCCTCTCCCCACCCTGCTGCCTCTTCCAGCAGCACAGCCAGAGCAGAGGTGAGCAGGGTCGGGACAGATGTGGGCTGCCTGCTGTGAGTTCAGGGCTCCCTACTCTGTTGCCCTTCCCCCAGGAGCCACACGCTGGCCACTCACCCCCTGCCCGCCTAGCAGCAGTGAGGGACACAACTCTACACCTCTGCTGACCCTTTTGCTGGTGGGCAGGCAGCGGGCACCTCACTATGATGGCACAGAGCTCCTGGAGGAGAGTAGCAGGGTGGGGATCCGTGAGCTCGCAGCAGGCAGCCTGCATCTGCCCCCACCCCACAGACAAATCTAGGGGTACATGTGCTCCCTATGTTTCCACCGCAGGGTGCACACAGCAGTGTCACTTCTCTGGACTGGCTTGAGATTCACTTTTGGATGCATGACAAGGTATGACTGGCCTTGCTGGCTGCAGTCTGGCATTGGTGGCTCATGTTCATCTTGGAGTCAGTAATGACTCCAAGATCCCTTTCCACCTCTGTGCTTTCAAGAAGGGAACTCCCCAGCCTGTATGTATGCTGTGGATTC
>JAGPOW010003316.1:64698209-64728691 GCA_030014935.1 Caiman crocodilus
CCTCTGTGCTTTCAAGAAGGGAACTCCCCAGCCTGTATGTATGCTGTGGATTCCTTCTCCCAAGGTGCAGCACCCTGCATTTGTCTACGTTGAACCCCAATCTATTCTCGTCTGCCCACTTTTGTAGTCTATCTAAATCTATTTGCAGCCTCTCTCTCCCTTCAAGTGCGTCCACCTCACCCCACATCTTAGTGTCTTCAGCAAACTTGGACAGTGTGCTTTCCACCCCCTTGTCCAAGTCACTGATGAAGATCTTAAACAGTGCGGGCCCAAGGACCGAGCCCCGGTATACCCCACTGCTTACATCTCTCCAGGTTGAGTACAACCTGTCTACCATTCCAGTTTCTTATTTATGTTATTTAATGGCCTACCTCACCACAGTATCTCAACACTCATGGCTTTGGCTGTTAGACATAGGCCAACCCCTGGGCTTGGAACAGAAATTACACATAAACAGGTGTAAGTGATGGGAAACTGGTTCAAATTTATAACATAACTGAAGTTTAGTGCACATAAACTCCTTTCAAAATGGCCAAAACTAATTTAAGATAAATCTGGATGGATGTAGAATAAGATTTAATTGATTTAGGTTAAATCAGTTTATTGAACGTCTGTTCCAAATCTCCTGCAGATTCAAGTTAACTTACAGTCCCCCAAAATCTCACAATACTTTGCACTTCCTGTGCAAACCCCTTCTCGCACAGTGAATGGGTTAGCCTTGGCCCATGCTGTCTGCTCCAGATGAGCAGAGAGGCATGCTCTAGCAATCCCCGGCTTCTGACCTGGGTCACTGCAGGCCTGTGGCTACATTTCCAGAATCAAATGTGAATGTGTGTTTACTTGCTTATCAGCTCAGTCTGTACAGCTTAGACTAACCCACAAAGATTTAATTGATTCTGCCTCAGGCTTTTTGACTATCTGTACTTAGTCCTGGAGCCCACAATTACTTTTCCATTATAACTCCAGGCAAAGCCTGAGTTGTTATCTTAGGTCATGTGTAGATGAAATGAGGGGCATATGTGCACATCGCTTTAAAGTGGGTTAAATGCTTTTGCACCGCTTTAATAGTGTTGGTGTTTGCACGGATTGGCAGCATTCTGTGCTATAATTCCATCCTCTGTAGTAAACTCGGTGGCATAACGTGTCCAAAATAACTCGGGGGTACAGCAAACTAAAAGTTCTCCAAGGAGATTTAGTTTCTGGCCCTATGGCTGGGGAACAAAACACTGGGCTCTGTGCAGCTCAAGGGCTCTGTAGGAAGCCCAGGCAGGCAGTCTGGCAGCAGCCCAGAGGCCTGCCTGCCTGGCAGTAGAGCCTGTCTGCCTTTTCCCTGGAGCCTTCAAGCCTGCCTGAGCTGCTTGGGGGCCTGATGCTTCTCTCCATGGCTGCAGTTACCCCTAGG
This sequence comes from Caiman crocodilus, assembly GCA_030014935.1. NCBI lineage: Eukaryota > Metazoa > Chordata > Crocodylia > Alligatoridae > Caiman > Caiman crocodilus. The sequence goes on from JAGPOW010003316.1 coordinate 64,699,612, forward strand.
ACTGCCTGAGCTGTGTATTTGCAAACAGGTGCTGCCTGGGGGGGATCACAACTGCCATGCAGGGAAACACCAGCCCACCCCACAGCCCAGGGACCACTCTGCCTGCTGGAAGCATGCCCTCCCCTCCCTGCTGCCCGGGTCAGGTAAGTGCACAGGTGTGTGCATGACATGGGGATTTACTTCACCCTAAAATGAAGTGATGCTTTTAAAACTCCATTGCTTCAATTTAGGGCCCCTGTTTCATCTACACCCATAGTCCACAGATGTTCCTCTTCTATTCCTTATCTCAAAAAGTCCATTTAAAACCTCTTCATTTATTATTTTAGTTTATTGTATGGTTAATACCTCTGTAAGTTCCTGCCTTTTCCCTTATCTGAATCCCTGCTCGAAAAAGAATCAGGAAACAAGGTGGGATGGCCCACTGTCTCACTTTTCTGCAGAAAGAGTGAAATCCCTGAACATTCTCAACTCTTTGCATTAAAAAAATCATAATTTGTAATGTTCGGCACTGAGTTATTCTGATGAGTTTGGTTCTGTATTGCTATTTTGAGAGTGCAGGAATTGTCTACTAAAAAAGAGGGTTCAAGGTCAATTGTGGGTTTACCACAAGTTGCTTCACTTTTGGGTTTTCTCATTTTATACTAAAAGTTAAAGAGTAGGCACTTTTTCTGGATGATTGCGGTAAGGTACACTGAACAAATGCAAGAAGCATTTGTTCCGACTCTATTAACCTATTTCCAAGAAACTGTAATTTGCAGAGAGAATGTTTAAACCACTCTGTCTGAATCATAGCTCTTGTTATAGAAATGTGGTTCATCTTTTGCGAGTCATTAGAATTAAGCATAAAAATTCTGATGAAAGCCCACTGAGCCAATTGAAGTCACCAAAATAAGATGAAACCAAAATTAATAAATGTGAGAGCAGAGGCCAAGACCAAAGATACTGCTGAAGCCCATGTTTTGGTGGTGTTTTATTTATTGAAAGAGTCTGGGTGCTTCTGTCTCTCTACATGCAGTAATAATCCACAATGATGTGTATATGCATGTAATATTCTTTTTGGGGGGGATGTACAGGGGATAAGAATATTGCAGGTGTGGTGCATCTGATTTCTCCAATATAAACATATATTGAGGAGATCTAACTTCAGTTTTACTTCTCTGTGTACAGGCATGCATCATTACTGCTCTTATTTTTTGTGGAAGGGGAAGCAAGTAAGCATGAGCAGGTAGAGTGGGTGGCCAACTTATTTCTGGAGGTGCTTGGTTTAGCAGAGGACGTGAGCCTTTTGGTGCAGGAACATGAGAAACCTTCTGTTGATACATCTCATAATTGAGAAAAAAAATTAGATCTCCAGTTTTATCAGTCTGGCAAGAGTCAAGCCATTCAGTTTTTTGTGAAGTTACAATTTTTTGCTTATTGTACAAAAGCACATTGTGCTTTTTAAAATGCACAAATCTGAATGCATGATTCAGGCATTTCAAAAATCCTTTATGTCCAACACACAATGTTTGAGAAGTTATTGCCATAGCATAATCAGTGAAACAGTTGTTTGTTTTTGACTAATATAATATTACAAGTTCAGTGTTTTATCCATCCCCCATTCCTGCTTGTAGTAGTGCAAAAACTGTTCATTTTTTTTTGTCTGTCTTTACAGTATGCCTGGGATGCAAGTGAAGAATACCTTTTCAAAGCAATGGTGGCTTTTGCAATGAGAAGATACTCCAGCCAGAAGACAACTCAGTAAGTACATACTCATTTTTCCCATATATATATATTTCAAATATTGTTAATGATGAAACATACTTTGATACATAAAGTTACAGGAATAAACAGTAGTTAGAACTTAAGTACTCCACTACAGTCAGCATTATGGCAGCTGTCAAACTGTATGCTTGTGGTGTCCTTTCCAAGCAGGGCTCAGACTATGCATCAAATTCTCTGGTATACATACTCATAACCCATGACCTCAGTGGAGCTGCACCAATGTACTCCAGTAGTGAATGTTCCAAAAAATGTCACATGACATGATGAGTGAGGGTTCTGAGAGACAAAAGTGAGAGGGAGAAGGAAACAAGGACACAGGTGGCAATACTGAGAAATTAAATGTGATTTCTTGGTTAGGCATGACAATACCAGAATTCCTTTGCTCTGAATGGCAACATAGAGCCCTGTAGAGATATCTACACTAGCTCAGGTATCAGAAGCTATTTAGCTATGTCAGTACACTGAATCAAATGCCAAAGAAACTGGGTTTGCTATCAATGTCAGCAAGATTAAATATGTGAACAGATCCATTAATAAATCTCAGTATCACAGGAAAATAAGGATGGGGAATGACAATATGGAAAAGGTATAGAAATTTAAATATTTAGGAACAATAGTAACTGAGGGCAATCAAATAACTAAAGAAATCAGAGCAAGAATTTACAGTGCTAATATATGCCTGGTAAGCCTAGATAAAATAACAGCATCAAGGAAAATCTCAAGAAACCTTAAAATCCAGCTTTATAATATAGTTGTTCAAAGTGTCCTTTTATATGGATGTGAATCCTAGACACTGACAAGGCAAATGGAAAAAAAGCTTCAAGTTTTTGAAAATAAAATGCTAAGTGAAACGTTTGGTATAGTACAAGGAAATGGAGTATGGAGTAAAAGGCATAATCAAAAGCTGATGGACTATTACAAAGGACCTGATGTCTTAAGATAAGACTGCAGAGAATAAAACAGGCAAGGCATATCACAAGAACTGATGAAAAAGGCATGTGAGGCAGACTGTGGAAGCTGAAGTGGAAGGTATCAGACCTTGAAGCAGACCAAGGCAATGATGGGAAGATAGTAGTAGGCAACCATTGATCCTTCTGGATCATGGCATAGGCATGAGAGGTCAAGGGATAGGTGAAGATGTGACAAGGTTAAAGGAGATTGTGCAAGATAAGAGGACATGGAAGACTCAGTTAAAGCAGTTTTAGACCCTTGAGTCCTATAAGACGAGAGAGAGTGCGGCCCCTCTGCTTGGGATTATCTGTCCTCTAGGCTAGAGACAGACATGCAAAATGCCTGAGCCTGAATTGATTCAATCTTTGCAGGTTATTCTAACCTGCAGAGAGTGAACTGCTTTGCAAGTGGAAAGACGTTCAGCATATGCATGCAGTGAGCAGAAGCCTAGGGGTGCTAGAGCAGCTCTCCCTGGGGGAGCTAGAGCAGCCCTCCCTTCCAACAGGAACGCTGAGCTGTGGAGTGGGGGCTGGAGGCATGGCCAAGCTTCCACAGGCCTGAGTTAGACTGAGGAGGAGTTTAAACCCTCACCTTGGTCTGCGGGGTTTGGAGAGTGGGGGAAAAGGGGAGTGCCTGCTGGTGGGGGGTGGGAGGGTGGGGAGGAGGAGAAGGGGAGAACTCTGTCCTCCTCAGCAGCTCCCTGACAGCTGGGAACAATTGTGGCACAGGGCTGCCCAGCCCAAGAGAGGAACTCTTTCCACTCCTCTTTCTCCTCCACCACTGTGGGGCATGGAGGGGAGCTCTGTTAAGTGCTCAATGGGCTTTTCCCTCTCCTCCTATTTCCCCCCTTGCCAATGTGGGGTGGGGGGGGACACTTCAAGGCTGCTTGGCCCCAGAGGGAGACTCTTCCCCTTTCTTCTCCCCAACTACTGAGAAGTAGGGAGAAGGGGAATCCATGCAATGCTGCCCAGCCCCAGAAGGGGCCTAACTTAGCTCAGGCCTAGGCAACCACTTGGTGGGACTGGACTGGACTGCAGGGGCAGAGCCATCCCCAGCAGGTGCAACTTAGTGACAGGGAGGAAAGCACATCCAGGTAGATGCTTCCCCCGTCAGCAAACACAGCTTGGTGTGTGTGGCCAGCAACTGACCAGGCAGTGGCTTATCTGGGCCTGCTTGAATATACTGTGGGCCTGGAGCCTGGCAGCTGCCCACCATGGAGTGCCTCTGAGCAGGACTGGATAAGCCACTGCCTGGCTGGCAGCACACGCTGGCCTGCGCTCGCTGACAGGGGAAGCAACTGCCTGGCTGTACTCACCTCCCCATCACTGAGCTGCACATGCCAGGGGTGGCTCAGTCCCACCAAGCAGCTGCCTTAGCCAGGGCTGAGTGAGGCCGGGTTGCAGGGCTGAGGCCACCCCTGGCAGCTGCAGCTCTGTTAAAGCTACTCCCTGTGAGCACCATAAGACACTCCCCTCCCCTGTGGTAGTGGGGGGCAGGGGGAGGAGGATGACGAAGACTTCCCCCCAGCACTGAACAGAGCCCTCCCCCTCCCCATGGGGAGGGGGAGGAAGTGTCCCCACTTGGGCTGGGGCCAGGCAGCCTGCACAGAGCCCCCCTCCTGGCATCTTGGAGGTGGGGGTGGATTCAGAGAGAAGAGGAGGAGGAAGGGAAAGAGTACCCTCAGCATAGAACAGAGCCCCCCTCCCTACCTTGCGGCGGGGGTGAGGAAGAGTCCCCACCTGGGGCCAGGCAGCCTTGCATGGAGCCCCCCTCCCCTGATCCCTCAGGGGTGGAGGAAGAGCAGGCAGAGAAGGGAGGCATGAGAGAAGGCAGAGAAGGGAGGCACTATGCAAGGCTGCCTGACCTGGCCCCAGCTCCAGAGGGGCACTCTTTCCCCTGCTACTCCCACCCACATGGAGTAAGTGGGGGGCTCTGTGCAGCACTGCCCAGCCAAGGTGTGCAGAGAGGCTGTAACAGCCACAGTCACAGGGGGTGAAGAGCGGGGCAAGAGTGCCCCTCCAGTGGGCAGCCTCACATAAAGCCCCCCTCTCCCAGCCCTGGGGGAGGGGGGCAGGAGGAGTATTCCCCCTCTAGCATCCCACAGAGCCCCCTTTTCCCACCCTGGGGGGGAGAAGGAAGAGGGGGAAGAGACCCCCTAAGAACAGAACAGAGGCCCCTTCCCTGCCCCAAGGACAACCATCCTGGCACAGTGCTGTTAAGGTGAAGGGGGCAGGGAAAAGGGTTAATTCCTCCCTCTGTCCCTTCTGCTCTGCAGCTGAGGTCTGCCAGCCCCAGAAGCCACTGGTGCAGCCCCTTCCCCTCTGCTCCCCAGCTGACAGGCAGACCCCAGCTCTGGTGGGGGAGGAGGGTAAGGAGGGAAGAATTAATCCTGTCCCTGCCCACTTTGCCTTAATGGGGCCATGCTGGCTGGTGTCTCACCATGTCCCATTCCTGCTCTGGCTACAGAGCAGAACGGAGGGGCCAACTCAGCACTGGAGCAGAGCAGAGGCCAGCCCAGAGAGCATGCTGGGGGAGTCTGGTTTAACTTAAACTAGGAGTGGGTCTGGGACAGACGTTGCATAAACCAGTTTGAGTCAAATTAGTTAAATCTGATACTGCATTCAACCAGGTTTATCTTAAACCTGTTTCAACCATTTTCAAACTGGTTTATGTGCACTGAATGTCTGTTCTGTTACAGGTTTAAAACAGTTTCTGATCATTTAAACTGGTTTATGTGTAAGTCTGTCCCTAGCCTTACAGATAACTTTTACCCTTTCAGAAAAAACTTCAGATCTTGTAGCTCAGGTTATGTGCCAATCACTGGTTAAGCTCAGACTGAAATCCTGCTCCATAATATAGTGTCTTACTTCTTTATCTCATAATTTCTCTCATAAATGGCTTCTGCTATGATACGGGCTACTAGATTAGGTGGATTTTTGTTCAGTGTAAATATGACAAATCTTGTGTCTTTTATGTTAATTTTTAATGGATGAAAATGTTATAGAATAAATTTGCATCCTATAATTTTTCTGTGTTCATTAAAACTAATGAAAACATCGTTGTTTTTAGAAGGGTACTGAGACAGAGCTTTGGCTCTACTTTAATCAAATCCAGTCCAAGCTGGCACTGCATCTGATAGAGCATTCTCCACATTTGCAAAGAGATTAGCTATCCAGTCATCTTATGTTTATGGTACTTACAGGACATCACTCTTTAAGTGATGCACCCATAATTGATGTGTTTGGTTCACTACCACATATTTGTTTTTGTTTGAACTGGAGAGCTATTGCTTTTCTCAAGCTCCACAGAAACTGATGATGTAAAAATGAGAACACCACTGCAAAACAACATGCATTTTACTCAGGGGAAAAAACATGAACATTTTTCAAACTTGTTCACATTTCCTGTTTGTGAGACAAACAGTTTCTGAAGATCTGATTCTGTGTGTTTATTTTTTTATGCAAAACCCTTTTTCCTGATGTTTAGCATTCAAAGTGGTGTTCTCCTCACCCCATGCAAAAACTTCATGCCCTATTAACATCATTATTGTTTGCCAGGATAATAGAAATAACAATACGTTGGTTCAGAAGCAGAAAAATATCTTGCAAATATCAACTGGATTTAAGTTTGAAGAGAAAGCCATCCATCTTCAAAGGCACACCATATGGGTCAAATACTATCGGGACATATCCTCACTAGGATCCCCTCCACTGCACAAACTGTGCCAGTACACAGGGCATCCCCTTTTGGTGGGGTAGGGGAGGGCACAGAGTCCCTTTCTTCCCCGGTTGCACCAAAGCTTTTACCACAGTTTGAGGGCTACAAAAAACCCACAGCTGATTAACTTCAGGGATCATTCCTCAGAGAGAGAGAGAGAGAGAGAGAGAGAGAGAGAGAGGTTTTATTTGATGGATTAGAAGAGTCTGAATACCTTCTCCCTTAGTTGCTGAAAGTCAGTTTGTTAGATTCTAACAGCAAGCCTAAAAGGAGATTCTCTTTGTCACAGTGACTAGCTTTGTTATAGAACTGATAGCAAGTCAGCAGCTGATGCCTGTGTCTGCCTCTGTATTGCTACTAAGACCCTCCCAGATCCTACTTTCAGTTAGGAAGATAGGGAAAGCTTCCAGGGAAATCCAAATTTCAATCTAAAAATCAATCACTCAGTTCCAATTTTAAAAAGAAATCACAGATTAACATCAATTAACATTTGAAGACATTTAAAATTCACAAGGTTGCATGGGGCAGAAAAAACCCACGCTATCAACAAAGCTACTATGTAATTATCAACAGAAAATGAATATTCATTTAAGAGTCTAACTTTTCCTTTAGCAAACAAATACGAATCCTTGATTCCCTGCTCAAAACGGCCTATAATTCATGCTGTAATGCATAGGTTTATGAACTGCCTATGCCAACCTTTGATCGCTCAGTGTTAACAATTGATCCTCTATGGTTTGTGTTGGTAACACGGATTTCTATGACTTGTTCAAAATAAGGCATCTCTTTGTGTTAGAAACAGGTTAATCTTTAGAAGAGAAAGAATGTGAGAACATTTATTTTCATGCAAAAAGCAGAACTAGGTGTTGCTGTTTTTTTTTCAATATCACTATGTAAAAAAACTTCTAGATCCCCTGCTGAACAGCAGGCAAAAAATAAAACATTGTTCTTTATTTTCCACAGAAGAATTGTATCAGTGTTTGAAAAATTTAGACCATTTAGAAATGAAAATACAAATATTCTGGCAGTCTTAGATGTAGAAGTATTATGTTAAGATGGATGTTTTGGCCCAGTGAGTATTTTTTACAGAAAAAGCCTGCAAGGGCTTATCTATACTGTGCCAGTGGTGAGTCTAAAGGAGGACATGACCAACTACAACCTGCCCACCCAAGTATACTGATGCACTCCTAAGCCAGAAGGTTACCCAGATGCTGTTCCAGACTCATTCCCAGTGCCTGCTTTCAGATCCACCAGAGACCAAGAGTTCTGCTGACACAGTATAGCCAATACCTTAATGTATCAGCAGCCCTACAGGGTTCTGGGGAGGACACTGGCCTGCTGCTTTGCTATGTGGCTGGCCATATGTTAAAAATTTAACTTGTGGACTCTATGATCATTTCTAAAGTGTCATTCTAATTATAAGATTCATCTATCATCTCCATGGCAGCATAATGTTACCTGATTTTCCTAAAAGGCAATAAAAAGGTGTTCACATACATTTAAACGCATACACAATTACAATTTAAATAATGAATCCACTTTTCCCAGTTTGAAGCGTTACACATTCTTCCTCTTAGCCACAAAATATGATAGCCTGGTATGAATTATGACACAAGTAAAAATAGGAAATGCCATCTAAAAGAAAAGCTTTATGTGATATCCATGCTATGAAGGGATTTGCAGACTGGCACTTGTTTTACCTAAGTCCATCTTAGTGTTTACCCAGTCTCTTTTGAAGTAGCACAAACAACAGCATTATTCTTGTTGAAGGATTTACCCCACTCTGATCCTGTTGATGAAAAGAAGCAATGAAGCCAAGTTCAGGGTGATTAGAATCAAGCAAGGATTTTACACACAACAGGGAGCTAAAAGGAAGTAAAATTTACATACTGCATGAATCTTGGGGCTCAACTATTAAAAATGAGTAATTGCATTCTCCTGTTAATGGTATAAACATAGATGCACCTATCACAGCCTGCTGGCCTGCCTGCAGCTCCTGTGCCAAAACCTTGTAACTGTAATAAAGTGAATCCCATTTTATCCCTGTTCCAAGAATCTAGCAAGGATGCTGATTTGGTTCTCAGCATCTCAGGGATAAGGTATGCTGACTCTGTTGCTCCACCCAATATACCACTTCCACAACTATGATGCAGATTTCACTATACTTCGAGAATGCTTGCTGTTGGCCAAAAGTCCCTCACTTGCCAATTTTGTTTCTTGTGAACATTTTGGGGAAAATAAAACTACCTTAATTTTATAGTATTGCCAACAGATTGAAGTAGAAGCTTTGGGAGCACAGAAGCCTCATTTTTCCCTTTTATCTATGTGTGATATTTACTTAGATCCAAGAAGAGGTCCATGGATAAAAACGTCCCTTATCTTGGATTGGAGTGGAAGGCAGTGGGAGAACAGGCAGCTGCTGTGGCACAGTTCTGCTACATCTCTGCATACACCACATTACAATTTCTGGAACCAAAACACCACTATTTACAGCAACCTTGCACCATCAAAATAAAAAGCATACAAAATATCTAAATAAATAACACACAACATAAATAAATAAAACATAATTCAAAAAGTAATCTAATTTTGTCCCAACCCTGCTTTTGGTTCACTAAAAGACATCAACCCCCCCAAATCCTTGCTTCTTCATTAAAAAAGCATTCTATTAACAATACCCAGCATGGATCTGCTTGGGTCCCAACATGGAGGCACATGTGTCTCTGTAAATGAGAAAAGTTGAGTAGGTGCTTCATTGCCTCTTTTCATCAACAGAATCAGAGTGGGAAAAATTTATGCCGTCACAGAAGTGACCAAAGAAACTGCAAGACTGTACTTATTTTTTTACCCAATCTCCAGTCTTCTGCAATTGTTCTAAAGCAGGGGTGGGCAAAATATGGAAGCCCAGACTATGCTGCGTACAGCTGGTCCTGCCACCCTCAGGTGTGCAACAGGATCAGGGCAGCATGGCACCAGACTCCACTTCCCAGCAGCCCAGTCAGCCATGACTCCTTCTGGCTGCCACTGCTAATATCATAGCCACCACTGGACCCAGCTCCATTGCCAGGCACCCCAGTCTGTCTGCCATGTACCCACCACCAGGGGCACTGCATGGAGAAGGTGGATGGGTTCTCTATGGAGACTGGTTCAAGAACCACATTGGCAGAGTGCACCTGGCTGAGTCAACAGGATGGGGCCACAAGGAGGTAGGGAGTGGCAGGACTGGGATGGCTGGTCAGGCCTGGAGCAGAGCTACTATTTGCTGCCCATATGTCTTTGCAGCAGGCTCCCATTCCACAGGTAGAGGCTTGCTGGGAGAGGATCATGGCTTTGTCCCAAGCCCTGGCTTTGTGCTGACACCATCCCTCAATCCCTGTCCTGGTCCTGGTCCCAGCCCCATCCTCCTGTCCTGGTCCCAGATGTTGTTCCTCACCTGCCCTCAACCCCATTCCATCTACCCAGCCAAGTGCACCCTGCCCGTGTAGATCCCAGGTCAGTTTCCATGGAGATCCTAGGGCTGGGGCTGGGTCCAGGATCACTGGGCAGTGACAGCTCAGGGTTCAAGGAGTTTTGGTGAGCTGTTGTAGAAGAAGCAGGGGGAGTGGGAGGGTGCTGACACAGCCCACAACAACTCACCAAAACTCCATCCATCCCGAATAATTGCCCACCCCTGTTCTAAAGTCAGGTAAGCTCCACAGAGGTCTCTATTAGGCCTGTGCGAGTGAGTAGGCAGCTATTCGATCTGGCTTCGGATCCGGCCACTTTGGATGCCAGCAATCCAATCCGGAGCTCCGGATCAGTTTCCTGCTCTGATCCATCCAAAGTGGCTCCAAAGCTTCGGAGCTGCCTCGGAGATCCGGCCGTAGGGTATAATGGGGAATCAATGAAATATCTATAACTGTTGTTTTTCCTAAGTTTGTGGTTTTGTATATGTTAATCCTACTAATTAACTCGTTAATGTTAATGAGTTAATTAGCAAGGATTAAAACCTACAAAACCACAGACTAAGGAGAGGAAATAATCAATACAGACAATCAACTGCCCCAAGACAGAAACAGTCAGTTGTACAAGCACCTATGGCACGAGCTTTGCCTGTCAGGAGCTTGAGCTCCCAAACCTCTGCACTGATCTTCTTGAAACCTGGCAGGCTTTGTGGCCTCATCAAGAGCCACCATCCTTGCAGTTTTCATCCCCCTGTGGTGTAACACATACAAGTGTCATGAGTTTTGCTTTCAAGAATTTGGGGTGCAGTTCCCCCAGAACCCCTGCAACCATCTTCTTGAAACTTGGCAGACTTCATGCTCTTGGCAGAAGCTACCATCTCTGCAAGTTTCATCCAAATGCTACAACAAACAACAAAGTTAAAGATATTTCATTGATTTCCCATTATACCCTATGGCCGGATCTCCAAGTTGGCTCCAAAACTCTTCCGAAGCAGTTCGGAAGGTCCAGACCACTTCGGAAAGCCTAATGAAGCCAGTGCTTCAATCCAGACATGCTGCTTCAGATACCAAAGCTTCTCTGGATCCAAAGCATGGTCTGAAGCCTCACACAGCCCTAGTGCCTATAACATAATTTCATTATGTTTTTGATCAGCCAGCAGATGTCACTAATGAACTGAGCTCTCCAGTGGACAGCTGTTCACAGAAGGGCTGATGTACATTCACTGGAAAAACAGAAAGAAGATATAGTACAACGTGCATATTAAGAAGAATAAGCTAAACTATAAGAATTAAAGGAAGCCAGTGACATTAATTAATATTAGGCAATATCGTTATCAGAGGGACATGGTGACAGTGGCTACCATGTTTTGCTACAGCTCTCAAAGAGTGAATTCAAGTCACTTTCTGGACTTTTGGCAAAGGCTGCTCCCAGGGGACCCAGCAGCAAATTGCCAGTTTTGCTCTCACTAAGTTTCTTCACCTTGCAGTGAGTGACTTCATCCCCATGTAAGGCTACTGGCACAAATGAAAGCCACCTTGCCCTGGTAAATGGCTTCCTTTGGCAAGACAGCAGTTTCAATATCACCAGGCTTCACCTGGAGTATATGCCATCAGGGGTACAGGGCAGTTGTGTTTACTTAGCAGTGGCCATGTGTGTGATACACACAATCAATAACGCCAAAGGTCCATGTGGGCCTGGCAAGCCCATAGAACCACCATGGTTAAGGAACACCGCTTTGTGTAGCCAACACACACAAAGGAGTGATGAGTTTTCCTACCACTCCCAATGCAATTTGTGAAGTAGGCTGGAGTCAGACAAAGCTTCCACAACCACTTTTGCTATGAGTGGAGAAGCAACGAAGCAATACAGACAAGATGAGTAACACTGACTGGAACATAAGCATGGCCATGGCAGCTAAGTGCACTGATGCTGCACTCGCCAACACAGGTCCATGTGTTCCAAATGGAAGTATAATCTCCTCTGTTTCCAGCTACGGTATGGACAAGGAGCTATGGTGGAACAGGGAAGGATGTATACTGCCTTGCAGTGTACGTTAGTTCTAACTCTTAACCACTAGGATGGCCCAACAAAATGCATTGTTTTAATTTCACTCTATCAAATGTATATATGGGGCCTGACAAGCTTGTGATAGGAGGTCTCGCAGGGATTGGGTGAAGCTGATAAAATGACCAGAAACTTAAGGAAAACGAAGCATCAACAAACCTAATCTTTTTGTCATTTTTTTGTTACTATTGTTATAGCATGTGTGTTGAAAAGGAGGAAGCGATGGGGTGTAGCTATGACCAGCCTTTTTCTTAGTCAAATTTACAGAGGCTAGACATTTCCTTTTCCAAAAGCCTTGTGAAACATGGTGATACATTGGCAGCATCAAAATCTGCTTTCACTTTGTACTTATTTTTTACCCTGCTTTTTTTTTTTTTTTAACAGAATTTCCAATGTGTTACTTTGTAATGTAACAGATCGGGTGTCATTTTGGTTTGTGGTCACGGACTCATCCAGAAATGCAACAACTGTTCCCAGAGGCGAGGTTGAGGCAGCCATAAGGTATAGCAATTCCTTCTCCATATTGCTCTTCCATTCTAATCAGAAGCCAAATTAATGTGGATCTGTGCATCTTATATCATATGAACTAATAGTCTTTGCCTTTTAATGACATAAATAAGTTTATTATATGAATCAATTATATTAATTTATCATTAACATTGTAGGTTTTAATCATATCATGGGGTTGATGCTATTTTTCCTTTGTGCATATGGGATGAAAAGGAGTTTTATCCATATGAGGGGAGCAACCTCTTAGCACTCTTGAAATGTCTGACCCTTTGAAAATAGCCTTTAAAAATATAGTGGATTCTCAGAAATCTAAACACTTCACAGAGGTCTACATATAAACCAGTGTTGACCATGTGCTTCACATCTGCCTCAGCCAACTTACTCAGAATCAGCTAAGGGTCTTCCTCAGGGGATTTTGTACTTTTATTTCAAATGAAAAAGGCTCATTCTTTCAGTGCCAGATGTTCACACTGCAGTCAGCCCAAGAACACCTAGCTGCATATCCTACTAGTACTCACATTTTTTTCACTTCAGATTTTTCTAGGAAACCTATCTGTGTCATAGCTGAGCACTGCTTGTACAAGTTGTTCTGTTTTCTTATTAAATATTATGTTCTGAAACCAGTACAATAATCTTATGAGGCTGCATAATTACTGGGGAAAACAGATTATTTGGCCTCAGCAGTCTGCTGTCTGCATAAGGACTTTACAAGGGTGACTCCCAGAAGCAGAGTTACCCCCACATGTTTCTGCAACATTGAGTAGAAAATAGATTTCTTTGTTTTTAAACTTGCTGTACTTTGTCTTTAAATCTCATGTTATCTTTATGGAGGTACATGTAATACCTAATTCCCGATGAATGAGTACGCATTCTTCGGGAAAGATTAATTTTTAAGCTTATGAGCAGATTAAGCTATTTCTTAAAAGATTAACATATTTCTGTTATTCTTGAAACAACCAGCTGCATAAGCTGATTTATTTTAAGTCTTTAATATTCACTGTTTGTCACCAAAATTGCATTGTATTATGGCCTCTTAGATTTTAACTGTTGTCTCTCATCAAATAAATAAAAATGTAACATTTAAAAAATTGTTTACATTTTTACCACTAAATTGAGACAAAAAATAAAATGCTCCCTGGACTGAATATTCCAACAGGCAACTTCTTTGCTTACGGGAATCCAGATTGAATTCTCCTTCTTCCTATTTATTGTATATATTACATTCACACCTACAAAATCTAGTTGAATACCGGGTTGCCATACTATCAGATACTGTACAAACAAAGAACACAGAAAATGATGGTCCCTCTGAGCTGTCTTGACTACAGTAAGAGTCACATGATGAGTTATAAGCTTAAAATTTATACTTATCTTCACATATGCAACATACATGTACAGATATTTGCCTGTATTCACCTAAGCACATACTAGTGTGATTCATAAACAATAACTTCAAGTTGAGGTTTGCTCATGACCATCAATTAATACCAGCAAGTCAGAAAATTTGTCATCACATTTCACCATCTGATATATTGTATAACATATGGTTCTCAACTCAAAAGGGAAATTCTCACTTTCCAAAAACATTCAAGAATTCAGTGTTTAGGGTATAGGCAATGTTATGACTTAAGAGATCTTATAATTTCCAAAAAAACCCACATACATTTTACAGGTCCATATATACATATTTATTCCTGATAAACACTTGCTCTATTATAAAAAAAAAAAAATAGCAATTTGAAATATTCCTAGGTTGATATATAAGAAAGTATTACAAAGACTAACTTGCCCTAAAGATATATTTTAGAAAATACATTTTCTAAAATAAAGAATTTGACTATACAATTCCTCCCATGCTTGAAACTGACAAATTTCAAGCATGGGAGGAAGAAGGAGAGGAGCAGAGTATGGACTTTGGACTTCATAAAAGCAGACTTTGACTCACTCAGGGAATTCATGGGTAGGGTCACTTGGGTGGCCATTCTGAGGGGGAGAGGAATCCAAGAGAGCTGGTTGTACTTTAAAGAAACCTTACTGAGAGTGCAGGAATAAAACACCCCAATGTGCAGGGATACTAGCAAGGATGTCAGAAGACCACCTTGGCTTAGGAGGGAGATCTTCAGTAAGCTAAAACATAGCAAGGAAGTTTATAAGAAGTGGAAACTTGGACAAAAATCTAGGGAGAAGTATTGCTTGGGCATGCAGGGATGAAATCAGGAAGGCCAAAGAGCAACCGGAGTTGCAGCTAGCAAGGGATATGAAGGATAACAAGAAGGGTTTCTACAAGTATTTCAGCAGCAAGAAGAGAATCAGGGAAAGTGTGGGTCCTTTACTAAATGGGAGAGGCAACCTAGTGGCCAAGGATGAAGAAAAGGCTGAAGTATACAATGTCTTTTTAATTTCAGTCATCACAGGCAAGGTCAGCTCCTAGACTACTGCTCCCAGTATCACAGTTTGGGGAGGAGGTGAGCAGCCAACAGTGGCAAAAGAACAGGTTAGGGCTTTTTTAGAAAAGATGGATGTGCACAAGTCCATGGGGCTGGATGGGATGCACCTAAGGGTTCTGAGGGAGTTGGCTGAAGTGATTGCAAAGCTGCTGGCCATCGTGTTTGAAAACTCATGGTGATTGGGAGAGGTTCCAGTTGATTGGAAAAGGGCAAATATGATGCCCATCTTTAAGAATGTGAAGAAGGAGAATCTGGAGAACGACAGACCTGTCAGCCTTATCTCAGTCCCTGGAAAAATCATGGAGCAGGTCATCAAGGAATCCATTTCTGAGCACTTGGAAGAGAAGAAGGTGATTAGGAACAGTCAGCCTATATTCACCAAGGACAAGTCATGCCTGACCAACCTTATTGCTCTCTATAATGAAATGAATGGCTCTGTAGATGCAGAAAGACCAGTGGATACTTCCAAAAGGAAGTACTAAATCATGGCACACTAACAACATCCATAACAACACAGGTAGACATGCCCAATAAGGAGCAGTAGTCTCAAGTTACAGCAAGGGAAGTTTAGGTTGAACATTAGGAAAAATCTCTTTCAGTAGGAGAGTGGTGAAGCACTGGAATGGGTTACCTAGAGATGTGGTGGAATCTCCATCCTTGAAGGCTTTTAAGGCCCAGCACAACAAAACCATGGCTGGGGCGATCTAGTTGGGGATGGTCAGGAGATTGGACTAGATGACCTCCTGAGGTCCCTTCTAACTCTAATTTTCTATGATTCTAAGTTCCCTAGGTTTTGAGAGAGATTAGTTGTCTTCAAATTAAATACAAGGAACATTTCTTAGATTGTTAAAACCTTTCACAGGGAAAGAAATTTTTAAACTGTAAAATGCTGTAGTTTAATGAAGAAATTAATATTGAGTTTGGATGACTAATTTGTTACTAGTGGCATAATTTAACTTAAAAACATCTAATAATGAAAATAGTGCACAGCCTTCAAGACACTGTTTAGTTTGAAGGAAAATAGGTAATGAACCTATTCTATGTTTCCAGGGTGTCACCAGTGTGCTCAGGTTGTCAGTGTGGTTAGGGTCCATGTTGTTATCTAATTCCATTAGTGTAGTTTGGGGGTTAGGTGAACCAGTAGTTGCAGGACTGGCACTGGAAGATAATTCTCTCCCAGCCTGAGTCCCATGGTTGCAGGGCCCAGGCTGGGACATCCTTCTCTCCCAACACCCAGCTCTGTGAGGCTCAGGCTGGGAGATAAGTTTCTGCCAACCCTGGCCCTGCGACTGCAGGAGTTGAACTGGGCAATAAGGATCTTCCAGCCCTGGCCCCACAATCACAGTGCAAGTCTTGAGAGCTCCTGAGAGCTCCTTGCTGTCGGGGCAGGGCAACGCTGTCTTTGCCCAGACTCTGGTGGGAGAACCTGCCTTGGCTGCAGGCAGCTCCTGGGGGTAGGGACCAATCTGCTGCCCCTGCTGCCTGGCTGACCAGGAGCGCATTTACTCCCTGTCAAGCATCTACACATGTGCTACTGAGCAGTAAGTAATCTTGAGAAAATTTGCTACTTGCATTTGCAGGTAGCAAATTCACTAGCTATTAAAGTCAATTACTGTGCAGTAAGGATCAGCAAGTGTAGACACAGCCACTTATTGTGCAGTAATTAGCTATACTGAGCAGTAAAGCATCTCAAGTAGATGTACCCAGCAATTACCATCCATTTCCAACTTCTCACCAATTAGTGTGCCTTTCCTACTAGATAAGGATACCTGTTTGTCACATCGCTCTTATCTTTGTTTTGGTGTTCTGTATTGATGGTATCAGTTTATTTTCTATCTGTTGGTCCTTAGAGGCACCTCTAAAACTAATGAGCAACTTTTCCAGCATTTCTATACAGGCCGTATATGGTATGGAATGCCTTGTTTTGCATGTATTGGGACCTACTTCAGTTAACACTGTTAGCAGGGCCTCTGTGTGCTTTGTATATACACTGATCAATGGTTGTATTAAACCATACTCCAGCTAGGCCTATACCTAGTTCCTTCCTCCAAGGTGGGATATTCCTGGGTGTCAGGAATCTTCTTCTGTCTTGTAATTCTCAGGCAGCAAGTTCTGTGGCATTAAGCATAATTTGGAGCAATTCTGTGGCTGGGTTAATGTGAATGAGATGTCAGATCAGCCCCCTAGAATCAGACTGGGTGGCGAGGAAAGAGCCTAGGTGCATGCTATTTGAGTGCTACATAGCTGCAGAGCTGGAGCCAGGAGTTCCTGTATTCCATCCCATCTTTGATGCTGACTCTCTCTGTGGCCCTCCCATAGTAGTAATTCCTTATACCGCTTAGGTATCACACCAGACTGGTGGGAACATCAGTTAGCAGGGGTCTGGTCCTGCTCCCAGTGAAGTCATTCAGAGTTTTGCAGATTAAAAACACTGTACCATGCAAGTATTAAGTCTTGTTACTTAGCTGAAAAGCTGTTTGGTGTATGAAATTAAGAATCACCCCAGCTCAAGGGCAAAGTTACTTTTGTTATAATAATATTTAACATCTGCAAGCCATGATATTTTAGTGAATGTTACATTTTTTAAAAATACATTTTATTTCATAGGGGGGCCTCCTGCCCAAGGTTGCAAATATATACATAAATAATAAGCAATGAATAATATATGAAATCTCACCCCTGTACCCTAAGCTTTTAGAGAGTTACGTATGGAAGTCTTATGGCTAAATCCCTGCAGATATAGATTGGCAGTGCCTATGGATTTTTAAAGTGGAGATCCTAATAATCCTCACAGTGGGATACATTCACTCCTGCTGCAGTTGTGCTGCTTCTACTAGGGCTCCTTTGTTTCCCACTGTCCTTGATATATATGTTTATATTTTATGCTGTGGTTTGTATTTTTTAAGGATGACCAGAAACAGGATCAATAATGCCTTCTTACTGAATGACAAAACAATGCAGTTCTTGAAGATTTCCTCAACATTACCACCACCCACTGAATCCTCTGTACCTATCTGGCTTGTCGTATTTGGTGTTGTCCTTTGCCTCATCGTGGCAGGAATTATTTTCCTCATAGTATCAGGGATCCAACAACGCAAAAAGTAAGCAGCTAGCTTATTTTTCCTTCTAATCCACTGCTAGTGAATGGAGTGAACTGGAAGTCCTTGAGAAACATGGCAGCCTTCTCTGCCCAGTTGAGGACATCTGTTATGTTTGTTGAAGGCAAATAACAATATTTGTTTGCATATAATAAACCCTGGAATATAATACAGCACTCTTTCCTGCCATACAGGGGGTCAGACTCGATGATCTATTCAGGTCCTTTCTGATCCTAACATCTATGAATACACACTGTGTTTTTGAAAGGTAGTATAAAGAAAACCACAATTTTTCCAGTTATAGTTACACAGAGCAAGGAGAGAACTAATTCACTCTTTTTCTTGTTTAGTTAGAGCTGAAACCTTAGCTGTTGCTGAAGACTGTTCCTCATAGGTGAATCTAAGATTTTGGAAAAAGCTAAAAAGTCTCCAAGGTTGTGAGATAAAAGGAAAGAGACCAAGAGCAGCTGGCAGGAAGCAAAATTGCCCTAAGAATGGTTAGCTTAAACATCAAAAAGCATTAAAATGGAGAGACAACTGGTAACATCTCTGAAGTGAAGAATAATGAGCCGTTATGTCAATTAACTCCTTCAGCTGCTTGTAATGCAACAATTGCTGCACTGTGGAATGGGAATCAAAGCAGATTTCTTCTTTTCTACTCATAAAATCAGCTTACCCTGCTTAATACATGCACCCAAATTTTAAAAGGGCTGATTTTGGGGGAAATGGTGTGTGTTGTATGCTACAAAATACAGTATTATTTTAGAGTATGAGGTTCTTAACCAGGATAAGAACAGGATATTGAAGGTTCTCCTAAATATAGATGATTGCTTTCTAAGGAATTAATTTGCTGCTAGCTCTCTTAAAAAAGTTTTGTGCACTGCACACTGGCTTTTGTCAGTAGAGCCAGAAACATGAGTAAGTGTCAGGGCAAAAAGCCAGCAGTGACTGAAGCAGCCCCTGGTGAAGAGAATTTTAAAGCTGGCAGTTTAAAAACAAAACACTCTAGTCCTTGTAGGTTCAGGACGGAAGTGCCAGCCACACCAGTGATTAATGGACTATTAGAAAGAACCTGATCTTGTAAGACAACCTATGAACCTAGCTCACAAGCTCGGTTCCAGAACTAATTCACCATGAGACTAGATTTTTGTTGCTATGCTGTAAAGTAATGAGGTGTAATTTTTCCACCACTCAACTGTTTCATATTGCAGTACTGGCCACCATAATGAGTCAATTGGGAGCTGCTTAACTTGATAGTCCCTGTTTTGAGTGAATGGATTGAAGAAGGCAGAGAGGGACAGGAAGTAGGTGGATCCTGGGTTTTGGCCCCCTGCTACTACTCTCTACTTCAATTATCTGTTAGTTTGCATAGTTCTGCTTGGATAAGAACATTTCTCAGCTCATCAGATGTGAGAATCTACTCCTGCTTGAAACTGAAACACTTGAGGAACCTGGTACTTTTTTTTTTTTTTTTTTTACAAACATCTTGGTTTCACTATAGGATCACACAGGAACAGAAGAGGGATTGGGTGTACAGACTTGCTGGCAACTAGGTAGCTTGGAAACTGGCAAGTGCACAATGGAAAATACTTACACATATGTGTACATTCCCACTTACAAGACTGATTCATGGATTCAAAAGACTTGCATGCTTCTTTTCCATGCAATCCAAGTACTGTTTAAACCAAACAAACTGTAGATGGATGAGGCTCTTGTGGTGAGTGAAGCTGTAGCTCCTCCCCTCTTTCCCCTACCACTGAATTTATCAGGATGGAGAGGTTGGGAAAGGCAGGGTGAACAGCTGTGATACTTACCCCATGGGCTCCAGAGCTGCATGAAAGACATACACTGACCAGCCGATGAATTCAGAGCTCATGGCAATGTAGAGCGCTGACATGCTGGTAAAGCTCACAGCACATGCAACACATAGCCAACCAGGGGGTGTAACTGCAACACTGCACTCCCCCTGGACCTGCCACTGGTTTTACCTTTAGGCTGAATTCTGTTCCACTGCAGTCAGTGGGATTTTGGTCACTGGCCTCACTGAGTGCTAGGTGAATCTGGTACCAAGCTGAGTCTCTCTAGCACTTGACAAGCCTGTTTTCTTGTCTGCACCCTATCACCATGGCAGTAAGACAGTTCTTTTTTCTGTAATAGAAATGGCAAATTTCCAAGAGAGGAGAGACATCCTCAGAGGCTGTGACTATGAAGAGTCATGCTTTCCTCTTCTCTTTAAAGCATGTCACAGTCAGAGGAGAGAAGAGTTCATAGATCACACACCTACACCCCTAGATCTCACACAGTTATTTTTGGCAGGTCTGTAAGGCTATCTCCCAAAAGCCAGTAAAAGTTTATTATGGTTAATATCATGGATGTTTAAGCACTGAGTCAGGCTGTTACAGTGTGCGTTATGAGACTGGAAGAAGTACTATGGCTGATCTTTGAGTTTCTTATCCTCCAAAATTGCTGATGCTGCAAGCTGTAAAATACAGCAGGCTTTTTGATTATGAAACAGTGGATCTCAAGGTCAAAAATAAATCAAAAGAATGATAAGGATATCATTGCCTGATGGTTCTAGACTAAATTTTTTAATCATTTAGCGGTTTAGGTCAGTTCATTCCATGGCTTCTTTAGTATGAATGATTTCAATTTAGGGCATGCCTGCAAAATATTTACACCAGGGTAAGTTACACTGGTTTTGTACATGGATATGAATTTTACTGGAATCTGGAGTGGACAGACACGCAACTATTCTGGGCTAGCTGCATGTAGTAGGCATCTGAAGGGAGTCAGTTTGTTCCAGGCTAAGCTTCAGGGTTGTTGGTTGTTGCTGTGTAAGTCTAAGGACATAGGCAGGCAAGGTTCTTTGGGTAATTGTGGTATCTTTTATTAGAACTAAATAGTTGGAAAAAAATTCATCTCAAGATTTTGGGCACAAACACCCATCATCAAGCACAGTGAGACTCTGCTGGTGTTATGTGTTCTCTAAGGTAGAAAAGAAACTAATTTTTAACATGCAGGTCTGTGAAAATGCAAATGAGTGGAAGTTTGGAAGACAATGGGTAAGATAATCCCCCCAAAATGTACACCCTTAGTTATGACATACTGTCTTTCCCTGCAACCTATAAGGAAAATTTTCAAACAATTGCAACCCATGCTAGAAGAAGATCCAATTCTTAAAGAGATCTTTCCAGAACCACTCATCCTAGCCTTTAAATGAGCACCAGACCTCACTAACCTCATCACCATAAGCAAACTTCCTACGACCCAAACAACACTAAATGGATCTGACCCTGCCAGAACAAGAAAGGTAAAACCTGCCAACATATCTCCACCAGTCCCACAATAACTATACCCTACAACAGAACCGTCATCATTCCTGGATCTTACACCTGTACCTTCAGAAATGTTATAAAACTTATCCAGTACACAAAATGCCCTAATGGAAAATATGTAGGAGAAAGCAAACATCTGCATACTGAATGAATGCACACTGAAGACCTATCAAAGACAAAAATATCCAATTACCTATGGGGGCACACTTCTCACAAGACAATCAATCCCTCTCCCATCTCTCAGTTCTAATCCTCAAAGGGAATTTACAAAACACCTTTCATAAACAAGCCTATGAACTTCACTTCATAAATCTACTGGATGAAAAAAATCATGGACTAAATATAGACATTGTATTTATGATATATTACAACCTGCCTGACATCTGATACTCTGAGTAACCTGCCTCCAGCTAACCACTTGCATTCCTTCACACATTTCACTCCCTTCCTCTCCCCCTGCTTCCTATCGCTACCAATTGTCTTCCAAACTTCCACTCATTTGGATTTTCACAAACCTGCATGTTGTAAATTAACTTATTTTCGATCTTGGAGAACACATAACACCAGCAGAGTCTCTCTATGCCTGATGAAGGGTATTTGTGCCTGAAATCCTGCAAATATTTTTTTTCCCAGCTATTTAGTAGGTCTAATAAAAGATATCACATCTACCCAAAGAACCTTGCCAGGCTAAGCTGTAAACATAGGACTTATCACTAGTGTAAGTTCCACCATTGTAATTTCAGTGTATCTTGTACAATGTATTTTGTACCCCACTGTATTTTCCTGGGGTAATTCTATGTAGGCTTTAAGTATATCTGTGTAAGGTTGTGCATGCTGTATCCACTCTTTTTGTACACTTGTATAATATCAGTAATATTGGTGTAAATATGTTACTTGTCCAGGTTCTTAGATTCAGGGGAAAGTGATTTTAAAAAAATCAGACTATTAGAAAAGCCAGACTATTATTTAAGCTAGTAGACACAAGCCTGGTAGGTTCCAGTCACTTATGCACATTCATGCATGCCACCCACTCTCACTTGAGTGCAGCAGACCCAGATATGTGGTGATTATGCCATTCCAAATACAACCCTGGCAGTTGGTCTCAAGCAAGCTAGAAACCAAGGTACTGAAAGCAGTCAAAGAGAGACATCCCTGGAGTTGCCTCATTGTCGCATTTCTGGGTTTGTCATGGACATCTGAGTGTGGGTAGGTGGAGTATGAATGGGAATGTGTGTCAGCAGTGAGGATGTGGTATAGACATGCCCTCAGCCAAGACTAGATTATTTTATAAAAGATACGTGACAGCAAGGATTTTTGTGGGTGACATTGAAATCTGCTGCATATAATGGAAAATTCACATGCTTGCCTCTTGCATAATTCCTGGACCATCACAGCAACAACATGCTTCCAACACTTTATAAAAGTTTTTATTCTACCACAAGTTGCTGAATGCAGGACCCACTGGGTAAAATCCATCACCTGTATTATAAAGGAAGTTAAACAAATAATCATAATGGTCATTTTTCACTTTAAAATTGATTACATCTACTAACATATATCTCATTCTTACATTTCCTTTTTTAGCTTGCACTGTCTCCAGATCATTTTGCAAAGCAGGACATTGAGGTATAGTGGTTAAAGTGAGTCAACATAAGGGCACCCGTGTAAAAGCTATATTAGAATGTACTCACGAGTTTCTGGCTCCCAGTGCTGTTTTCAGGCATTAAACTATCTTACTGTATATTAAGTATTGTAAACTTCTTAATTAATGGGAAAATTAATCTATTTTCCTTTATGTCTGAGCCACTTATAGTTCTTGGTTGTGCAGTGTATTCTAATGCTGTATTGTAATTTTATGTTATTCCTTTGTAGAAAGAATAAGGAGCCTGCAGAGACAAAGAATTTAGAAGAGAAATGTGAAATAACTGTAACAATAGAAAATGGGATGCCCTGTGATACACTGAATTTAAAAACTGGCCAGATTAACGGAAGCTATGAAGCTGATGAACGATTCACACCTCTATGAAATGTTACTTTGTACATTTGGCTTCTTTTAAAGACTGTACACCCCCTTCATCTTGTCACTAGAGCTGAACATCAACCATCAAGAGCAGCAGAATGCATCCTTTCACTATAGGAAGGAAGTTTTCTTTGATAACACACACATACACAGATGTACATAATCAAACATTACACGTTGTTTGGCCACAATAAAGAGTTACTGTTTCTGGGCAAAGCAGCTCAGAAGACCATGAAATACTGTCCAAAGTTTACCATGGAATAGGACTGAAGTCTGATTTATGCCCCATGTTTTGATATTAGAGATTATTCAAATATGTCATTATGATTTGTTCATTGTTTTCCTACCCTGGAATAAATGTGAACTGTGTTGTTCTTCTGTGTTGTGTGACAGAGCATTAATCACTATCAGTTCTCACTGGGACTGCTCCTCAGTGAGATGTGAATATTTCCCTGGAAACTGACAGTCATATGCTGAATGATAGCATGCCTTTTGTTTGAATAGGGGATAATACACAGGAGTTTTACTTACTGAAAAAAAGTTTCAGGCCATGTGCCTGATCCTGAAGTGTGTGGAGAGCTTTCATAGATTCATAGATGTTAGGGTCAGAAGGGACCTCAATAGATCATCAAGTCTCACCCCCTCCATAGGCAGGAAACAGTGCTGGGTCTAGATGACCCCAGCTAGATGCATTTCTTACCTTCTGAAAATCAAGGTTATGGGATAACTGGGCTAGAGGCTTATGTATACCAAAGAGGGAGAAGAGATCTGCTCTTTAATCTAGCCAGCAAAGGTACACAATTTACCATCTATAAGTTAAGGTCCTCAAAGTTTGACAGGAAGCTAAGAAGAGGCTTTCAGAGGCACAAAGTACAGATAAATACCCAACTCTCACTAAATCCATGAGTGCTGAGCTAGTGAAAATAGAACTGGTTACAAGGAAGTGTGGTAAATTTGACAACACTTGGACTCTGCAAATCATGACCAGACATTTTCTACTGCTACTGTAGATATACATTCTACTTCAGGCATTATTAGGCTTGAGGCTGGCATTGCTGGATACTATTTTAGGACTTGGGCTATGTAAAAAGTGATCAAAATGATCCCTGCTGAGGTGCCTTTCAAATTGGTGAATCTCTCATGGAAGTGAATAGGAATTGAGGGTATCTTGTAGTATTAAGCCCTTTATTAACTTTGGATTATTTTAATGGGAGATACTCATACATAGCTCATGGCAGAAAGTGACATTAAAAACCAAGTCCTGCTCCAAATGAAATGAATACTAAAACTGCCAAAGTGACTAGGGAAATTTTGACAAAATATTAATAAAATAAACTCATAATTATTAAGGAGAATCTCTTTGTGCTTCAGACTAGCACTGTAACATGGAGATAAGTGTATTGCCTTTCTTCATCAGGATGTTGCAAAGTTGAATTAATCAATGAAAGAACAGCACTTTGAGAGCATTGAATAGAAAATGCAGACGTATGAAATATTATTACTGTGATTACTGTTCTGTGATCCTTCTTTTAGACATATCTTTATGGAACTCAGGACTGAGCTTATTGTTAGTAGTATTAGTAATAGTATTTATGTGGATGGCTTCCATATCTTTTGTATTAATAGGAATGACAGTTCAAGGCCAACTGTATGCATTGGTAGGACTGTAACATTTTTAGCAGACTCAAGAGATTTCTTTGATTTTCTTTAAGAGTGGCCTAATTGTATCGCAGCAAAAGGATGGAGTTATGTTAGTTTGGTGAAATTCACTTAGTGAGCAGAGGGCCAAAACTTTTTATACCATTTACGGCTTTTCTGAAGACTTGTTTAAGGGCTCAGCACTGACTGACATTTCGAAATGGAGCTACAGCTTCTGTGGAATATTTTATATGATGCAGACTGTCATCAGTGACGAGTAGTTAATCACTAACTTCCCCACAAATTGCTTCTTAGCAGTAAGATTAGTTAACAATGTTTTGGCATGGTTTTATGCTGAGTGGTTTTATAAGATGGAAGCAGAGAACACTTTGTATTTGCATATGCACTGGAGATAAATGGTCTATGAGATATAAAGCACATAGTCTCAGCTCATTCATAGCAACCTTTAGAAATTATTCTTGGTGTAATCCTAGTTGGCTTATTCAAGAGCTCGTTTGCTATAGAGGCTATATTACAGTATCCTCACACAGGAAAAGCATACTAGAAGATAAAGAGTACTTCAACTTCATGACACCAATAATGCCACAACTGATCATTTTTCCAGGTGAGGACCTGGCCAAATACTTTGTTTGTAATAGTTTCTTTTTTTCTAAGCAACTTATCTTAGAATGCCATTTAATTCATGCAGTGAAAGGCAATATATTTTCAATCACTTCCATAAGGATCTAACATCAGTGCAGTGTCAATACATGTGAATGGAAGAATTCTGGTTGGTGTACCTGGAAGGAGTTTTGGTGTCTGTCAGAGCTTAACTTGAGGTGGCAGGTAATTAAATACATAACTCATAAATGAACTAAAGTTCAGTGAAATGGATCAAACACAATAAATAGAAAGTTCTACTTGGAGAAAATATGGAGTGCTTATCAGTAACTACATCTACAGCTGGTCAGCATTTCAGAAAGAACAATGCATGTGTTAGCTTCTGTTGAGCTAGCTCTAGAAAGTGCATTGCTAAAACAAGGGCAAATTGTGCATGAATAAGAAGTTTACTCAGTCACACATTACCCACACGTTTGGAGTTGCTTGAACAACTTGGAGAACTTTGAAGTATCTGTCCTGGAATAACAGAACAAGCTCATTTTGACACTAGTCATGTTTAATGATTAAATCCATGCTAAACTGTTAGTATCAAATATTCTCTTTGTTTAAAAGAAACTATAAATGCTCTGGTTTATTTGGGGAAAAGAGCAAGTTGCATGCCAGATGTTGAAGTCCTTAGGCAATTTGTCATTTCTGTTGAGAAAAACCAGTAACCTCATAACCAGGCTGACCACCTAGGGCTCAAGCATGCTGAGGATAGTATGTTTTTCTTGGGTGATGGAAGGAATTTGCATTTGATCTGGTGAAATAAAGAACAAAGGCTTCCTATGTACATGCTCGGGGGGAAGCAGGGAGGGCATTTTAATTAGACCAGTTTCTACTATATTAGAGCCACTCTAATTAAAGTACTGCAGCCATCACATATATCAAGCCCCTGTGCATTTAAAAATGGCTGTGGGACGCTTTAACTAAAATTCATTTGACAAGTTTTAGTTAAAGCACCACAGTGGCCATTTTTACATCTGCAGGGGCTTAAATACATGATGCTGTGGCAATGCTAGATAGAGTATTTTAATTAGAATGCACTAGAGCACATGTATAGGCATTCTTAGAATAAGAATGAAACAATTGCTGTTGAGATGTTGAGAAATCTCTTTAAGACTGAAATTATCTTGGAAGTATGGCCCATTGAGCAATGGACTCAATGCCCAGATAACAGGTTTGTTTAGAGAATCCAGCTTTTATTCTTCAGGCCTTCAGAAGCTGAGTAAGTGGCAAAGAAGTGCTGTGGCACTTTGTCTAGAGCACAGCCTGAGGATGGGAGGTGGGCAGAGCCAGTGCTGCACTCTGATTGGCTCTGCCAACCCCACACAGAGCAGTCTGGTGTCGGGATGCAGGCTGAGCCGGCAGCGTACTCCACCTCCCTTCGCTGGGCTGAGCTCCATGGGACTGGTGCAGCCAATCAGAGTGCAGCCTGGTGGCGAGTGGTGGGCAGAGCTGGGGTTGCACTCTGCCTCCCACTTCTGGGCTGAGCTCCTTGGAGCCCAGTATTGTGTGTGGGTTGCACCCAGCGCTGATCCCAGGTGGCAGCGGCAGCCTCCTGTCATTCAGGTGCAGATCCAGGGGCAAATGATCATATGTTTGACCAAGCTCAGGGACAGAAAGGAAGTTCAGGACACAGAGGCATATGTGAAAAAGAACACATTGAATATGGTGGTCTTAACAGTTAAAAAATAGAAGTGTTTTGAGAGACATGCCAGAGGGAAGTAAAAGAATTAATATTGCACTATTTTCAGGTGGACAAAAGTGAGCCTATAGGAAGGAACACTTCATAGAGAAAGACAGTTTATATGATGACAAAAGAGTAGTATTATCATCATCATTTCTAATACAGTGATGCCAAGTGGCATCCAGGGAATGCCAACAGGAAAATGGCAACAGGGAAAATCCAGGATGTCATAAATGAAATAGTTAAAAAAACATACAGTGGGAGCTTAATTATTTATTTATTTTCTTATGTTTTTGTCAATTGCCAAAAGCCTTTCCCAAACAGTGAAGAGAACTGTGGCTCCAGGAACTGGTCTCTTGGTCACTAATTCATTCAGATCTGTCTCAGTTGTGACCAACAGTCATTTGCAGCAGATTCTGTTTGAGTAATGAGTGAAAGAGTGGTCTCAGTTCAGTCTGTATTCATACATCATAGTCTACAATATCATTAGATCCAATATCACAGAGTACATTAGTACAAAGTCCAAAATCCCTTGGTTCACAGCTGATAAGAGCTACAGTAGTACTGGAACAAATTCATAAAGTAGTAGCAATGAGAAAAATATTTTTTCTTCTGTTTCCTAAAGGTAAAACATTTTATTTTTAATTATTATTTATCAGGGCAAAAAAAATGAGGACGGGCAGCTCTGTTGGCTTAAAATGGTATTTAAAGGTCTGGTTTTTGGGAATTGGCTTATAGATTTAAACATATGTATTAGAAAGGTTCAAGATGGGCAGCAGGAGTTAATTGATTTGTAAGAGTCTGTGTTTCACACACAGCACTCCACAGCCCTGGAGACACACAGGCTGTCTTCTAGCACAACAATGGACACAGCTTGAGAATTGAGGGGGGCATGCCATAACATGAGATCACAGACTTCAAGGCAGACAGGTTGTCTAACACAACAAGCCTGGGAACCGAGGGAGTATGTACTATATTTTCACATAACATGAGATAAGTGTCACCAGCTACAAGGCCCCAGAGTAGCAGGGGGGCCTGAGTCCTGGTTTTGGTGGAACAGACCAAATTAGGAGAAGGCCCAGAAGGCCATGTAGATGTGTAAACACAAACCTAGCCATGGATGAAGAGGCACTAGGAGTCATCAAGGGGGAAGGAGAATACAAAAGTAGAGACTTGAAAGTAACAAAGGGTCCTTCCTTCTCTTCCTTTCTGTCCTTCCCCACTCCTCCTCCTCCTCCTCCCTGAGAGGGGTCCCAAGGCCACCATGGAGTGAGGGCATACCAGCAGCCCAGCTCATACACCCCACTGGAAGGGGTCTGTGGGCCTTGGCATCCCACCTCCAGAATGCTGACATGCCATGCTGACATGTGACACCCAAGAGACAGCCACAGAGTGAAGCCTGCATCCTGACCAAATGTACTTTGACTTCAGTGACAGCCCTAGGATTGGTAAACATAGAATTCCTTGATTGCCTGCATTGTTGCTTCTTTTTTGTTATCACTGTGTATCAATACATTTGCCTATTATTGAATGGAAAAGTCGTGGTCAGTTTGAGGGTTGTGCTAGCCTGGAACAAAGGTATACGTGCTGGATCCTAAATCCAGTGCCAACCACTCCAATGTCAACCTCAAAAAGTTATGTGCCAGTGTGACAGCCAGAACCAGAGGGATTAATAAGCAATGATGTGTGCTTCTTGGAGGCATTTGGTATTCTGCCTAAATAGATAATATTAGTTAATATTA
>JAGPOW010003316.1:64728791-64742312 GCA_030014935.1 Caiman crocodilus
ATACCCTCACAGTGCCCAGTTGGCCTGTGACAGATTGATCTATCTGTCTATCTGTTATTATTATCTGTTGTTATTATTTTACTACTAGCTCTTTTATATATTATCTGCTTATCACATTTATCTTTCTGTTAACTGTTGTGTGTGTGTAGGCTATAGTAAATTTGCCTTTATTCCACTCCCTACTTGCCTCCTTGATCCAAATGAATACACTCACAGTGCCCAGCTGGCCTGTGACAGCCAGATAACAGAATAACCCAGCTGGAAAGTAGATGAAACAAGTAAAAGGAAAAAAGCAACCAGGGCGGGAAAAGACACAATAGTGAAGTTAAAGTTTTTTCTAATATGGTTTGGAGCCAGATCAAGTTTCCACTGAAGTCAGTAGGAGAGTTGTCATCACCCATACTAGGAAAAAGATTTAGCCATTCCTAAACAGAACCATCATTGACCACCCTACTTCAATCCAAAATGCAAATATATATATGCAGCTACAAAGCATTCAATTCCACAACCAAAAACTATTACTATATATGCAGCTACAGAGCATTGTGTGAAAGTACAAGTGAACACACACAGCTATGTAGGCAAGTGCCTGTTTTTCATCATACAGGGGTGTAGGTTGTAGCCATGTGGGTCTAAGGATATGTCAAGGTAGACAAGGTTCTTTGGGTGAAACTGATATCTTTTATTAGACCAGCTAAATAGTTGGAGAACACTTTTTAAGAAAGCTTTCAGGTTCAAAAACCCTTCGTCAGGCCAAGGAAATTTCAGCAGTTGGTGTGTGCTCTTTCTGGATGGAATGAAAAGTAAAAAAGTCAGGGGCTGTGCTGGTACACATACAAGACCAAAAAAGCTGTGTTATACAGTTAAGCCCTCAGATACCACCGAATCTGCACCGAAGAGAACACTTGGGATCGCCACCTCACCACTCTTAAAAAGGCTCTCACGCAACATAGACACTCCTCCAGAGAGATAGATTGCATGTTTGAAAGAGCCACCCAGATACCACGTGAAGAACTGCTGCAGTACAGAAGAACCCCACCACACAAATCGTACACTGCTGGTTATGACGTATCACCCCTCCCTTGAACCCGTATGGAAAATCCTCAAACAACTGCAACCCGTACTAGAAAGAGACCCTATTCTTAAAGAGATCTTCCCAGAGCCGCCCATCCTAGCTTTCAAACAAGCACTGAACTTTGCCAACCTCATCTCCAGAAGCAAACTTCCTCAAGCCCAGAACACACCAAAAGGATCCAGACCGTGCCATGACCAGAAATGCAAAACCTGCCAACACTTCTCCACTATCCCCATTACTACACCCTACAACAGAGCCATCAGCATTCCTGGATCTTATAGCTGCACCTCCAGAAATGTAATATACCTCATCCAATGCACCAAATCCCTGATGGAAAATACATAGGAGAGACCAAACAACAACTGTGCACCAGAATGAATGCACACTGGAAATCTAGCAAAGACAGAAACACTCAATTTCCGGTGGGGGCACATTTCTGACAAGAAAACCACTCTCTCTCCAATCTCTCAGTCCTGATCCTCAAAGTGAATTTACAAAACACTTCCCAGAGACGAGCCCATGAACTCCATCCAGTTCATCAACTTCCTGGATACTAAAAATCATGGACTAAATATAGATATTGGATTTATGACACACAACCTGTCTGACAGCTGACTTCCCAGGTACTTCTCCACTATTCATTTTTGTGACCTGATCGTAGAAAGCAATCAGGTTGGTCTGACAGGACCTGCCCCTAATGAAACCATATGCTGGTTGCCCTTGAGCATCATCCCCCGTGCTGGTCCTTCACAGTTGTGCTCCTGGATAATCTCAAAGAGCTTCCCCAGGATTGAAATAAGACTAACGGGCCTATAGTTGCCCGGGTCCTCCTTTTTTTAAAGATGGGGACCACATTGGCCTTCTTCCAGTTGTCCAGCACCTGGCCAGAGCGCCATGAGTGCTCGTAAAGTCATGCCAGGGGCCCCATGATAACCCCTGCCAATTACCTCAACACCCTGGGGTGGAGAGCGTCTGGACACATCAACTGCTGAAACTTCCTTAGCCTGACAAAGGGTTTTTGAACCCAAAAACGTGCATAAAAATTGTTCTCCAACTATTTAGTTGCTCTAATAAAAAATATCATATTCACCCAAAGAACCTTGTCTGTTTTTCATCATAACACTTGACATTTCAACTTTCTTTTTATTTGAACATGACTATGTTCAGACTTTAACATTAAGTGGGTATAAATAACAGTGCAAATATCTGTATCAATTAACAACTGTCTAGCAGTTTAGAAAGCTGGAATATAATTCAGTGGTGAAATCCCTGATTATACATCACATTGTCTCTTTTAAAGGGAATAAAACAATCTAGAGGCAAATTAGCACAGTTCAGAGAAAACAGAATACAGCCTGTTCACTGCTGACAGGGCAGGGAGAGCTGATCAATGGATTTTCTAAGTATACCTGGCACATAAAGCAGTTTACCTCGTGAGCAACAAGTTAGTGTAGTGGAGAACGGACTAAACATCTTAAACCTATTGCCCATGGGCTACTGATCAAGTCAAGTCAAATCAGTCCTGAGGCTGCTGCAACTATTGGGGCACATTAGATCAGGGATAGGCAAACCCCAATGCATGTGCTAATTAGTGGCATGTGGACACATTTTTCCCTGGCATGCCAGGAGATGTACAAGGGACTTGTTTAAAAAAAAATTAAGTTGCTGTGGAGCAGCCACAGGTCCCAGCGCCATGGCACTAGGGGTGGAGTCAGGAGAACACAGGCAGAGAGGCTGTCCCCTACTCCTTGTGACCAGGCTCCACCCTCCAGCCCAGCCTGGCCCCTGGAGGGAGCTGTGGGGGGGCGGGGACTGGGGCCCAGGCAGATGGATACCCCATACCACCTGGATGAGGGCAGGGGCAGCACTGGGGTGCCGAGCGCTGGAGTTGGGTGCTCGGGACAGGGTCTGGGCAGCACAGAAGGAGCAGGTCCAGGGGGATGGGATGTGGGCAGGCCAGCCCAGCTGATCCCTTGGGAAGGTGGGGCTGGGCAGGAAGGAGGGCTGCCCCAGGGCTCTGCAGGCTCAGGGTGCAGCAGGTGGGCAGGCCAGTGGGTGGGGGTGCCCAGTGGCACCTGAGGTGGGGCCTGGCTTGTCCTGGCTTGTGAAGCTCTGCAGGCATGAGGTGCAGCCCCCCTGCACATGTAGGGATGCTGCCTATCTGGGGTAAGATGCTGGGCTTGGGGGGCTCCCAGGTATGAGCTCGGGCACCCTGCAGGCCAGGCACAATACAAGTAGAGCAGTCACCCCCAGTGCAAGGGCCCAGCCACAGGAGTCCCCTGGGCCACAGATGGTGCTCAGGGCCAAGCCAGCTGGGAGCCTATAGAGCAGCTCCTGCCCTGACCCCAGCTCCTGGAGGGGAGCTATGGAGTACAAGGCCAGGGTCTGGGCATGACAGGCCAGCCACAGTGGTTGTTCCTGGGAGGCTGGGGCCTTGCACCACAAGTGGCTTTACTTTTCTCACACTATACTCAGCATGCAGGGAGGCTGAGCTGGAAGCCTTCTCAACCCAGAGTCCTGCCCTGGCCCAGTGGTGTCCCTCCATGGTCAGGGTGGCTGTGCCCAATCCCTGATGTACGGGCTGGGCCCCACCTTGGGTACTGCTGCACACCCCCGCCCACTTGCCCACCATGGTCCAAGCCCATGGAGCCCTGGGGCAGCCCCGCTTGTCACCTGGTCCCCACCTTCCCAAGGGCCCAGACAGGCCGGCCTGCCTGTGGCACCTCCCCCAACACCTGCTTCTTCCCGTGCCACCCAGCCCTGCCCTGAGCACTCAGCCCCAGCGCTTGGCATCCTTGATGCTGCCCTTGCCCCCGTGGCCTTCTTCCCAGCCCTGGGCCCAGGCTTCTCCCATTCCAGGACTGTCAGGGAGGCCTGAGTGTCCTGGCCCTGATGGCTGCTGCTGGGGTATTCCTGCCTCCCTCCACCAGACACTGCCCTGATCCAGTGGGCTGTAGCCACAGCTGGTGGCAGTGGGACATGCTGGCGAGGAGGGACGCACCGTCTTTCTCTTTTTCCTTTTTTCTCTCTTCTTTGTCTTTATCTCCTCTTTTTCTCTCTCTTTTTTCTTTTCTTTTTCTTCTCCCTTTTTTTTCTTTCTCTTTTCTTTCTCTTTCTTTTCTTTTTCTCTCTTCTTTTTTCTCTCTCCCCTCTTTTTTGTTTCATTTTCTCTTCTCTTTTCTTTGTTTCTGTTTCTTCTTT
The DNA here is from genome assembly GCA_030014935.1 of Caiman crocodilus. Taxonomy (NCBI): domain Eukaryota; kingdom Metazoa; phylum Chordata; order Crocodylia; family Alligatoridae; genus Caiman; species Caiman crocodilus. The sequence goes on from JAGPOW010003316.1 coordinate 64,733,068, forward strand.
TTCCTTTTCTTTTTTCTTTCCCTCTTTTTGAGTCGAGGCAGGGTGCCTGCTCCACGCCCTGTAACACCCCCGGCTGCTCCAGCTGCGGCAATGCGTCCAGCGGGCCGAGGCCTCAGACTGTGCTTCACGTGGGTCGACCGCTGAGAACCCCCTGTGGGGGTCTCCGCTGGCTGAACTCTAAATGTGTAAATATGTAAATAGTCTGTTGGCTCGCTAGGGTGGTTTTTACTCGAGAATGTATGGGCAGGCCTTGCAGGCCGTGAGCCTAGGACCATGTCTGTGAAGCCGAGGTGTTCGGGCCAGCCTGTAACTACCCTCTACTGGTCCGGATGGGTCACCCTCCCTGGAATAAATGCCTCTTAAAAGTCAAAAGTCTGTCTCTCCTCTTTTCTTTCTTTTCTTTACCTCTTTTTCTTTCTTTCCTTTTTTCTCTTCTCTCCTTTTTTCCCTTTCTTCTTCGTCTTTCCCCTCTCTTTTCTCTCTCTCACTCCTCTTTTTCTCTTCTTTCTCTTTTTCTCTTCTTTATTTTCTCTCTGATCACAACATGCTTAACAAAAAAGAATATACCAGAACAAAGGTAGTATATGAAGTTTTATTTATTGTCACCAGGTTTAGAATGTTTAGAAAACCTGGTATTAACTGTTAAAAAGCAACATTTATGATTATTAACTATATTAATATACAATGGTCTTGCCATATACCCCCTGCACCAGTTTTGTTTTTCTGGCATGCCAGCAAAACAGCACTCCAGGATCTTACAAGGTAGACATTGAGGTTTTTTTCAGCACCCCAGCCAAAAATGTTGCTTACCCTTGCTTTAGATACTGTAACAACTCTTCTCCACAGAGAGCTACTGGTATGCCAGGGAATTTGGAGGCGGGGCTGGTGGGGAGTAGGACCTGCCACAGAATCCCAGACCTCCAGCTTTTTTGGACATACCTGTTGGCAGCAATGGGTGAGCAAGAGCTGTGCTGACACAGCCCTACTTGCCCTGTAGCTGCTTTCCCTGCTGCCACCACTGCTTGTGTTGCCTCTGCCACAGCAAACAGCTACTTCTCCACTACCTCTGCCACTGCTACTCATTGCAGCCACCATTTCTTCCATCACCCCTGGCCCCACTCCAGCCATTAGCTCTGGGAATGCATCTAGCTCAGGGCATGGAGTGAGTTTCATGGCCCTGTCCTAGGAACTTTTGTCCAAACAGTGAAAAGAACTCCAGTAACTGTGTCTGGGAATTATTTTTATTCTTCATAGTGTTCGTATGCACACCTTTTAAGTGCATGTTCTTTTCTGTTCCCATGTATGGGCAGTTACTTGTGAACACCCTTCCACTCCTCCCCATAAATATGAATATATTGCAGTATACTGAGGCAGCACCCTGGTGAGATCTGGGGTGCTAACAATTTGAGCAGCACTGCAGGCAGAAACGCTGCTACCATGATCAGAGCCATAGCTCTGGTTGAAGTGGCTGGGCTTCTGGTAGCAGCCAGTTCCCCAACAGCACTGTGGTCAGAGGCTCCACCACTGTGGCTAAACTACAGTTCTGGCCACTGTGGTGGGGCTTCCCATAGGGACAGCTAGTGCTCCAGTGATAGCCTGGCACTAGCAACACAAATTGTGCTGCAGATTCTCACAGCAGCATCCCGGGCCAGAACCAGGGCACTAGCAGCTCTAGCAGCACTGTGGGCAAATCCCACTATAGCTAGAAGCAGGAATTTGGAGAGGTGGTGGGGCTTCCTAGGATGGTAGCCAGCACTCTAGTGACTGCCAGGAGTATAGGGAGCTCCAGCAACACAGTCAGAAGCTGTTGTACTGTAGACAGCGCCCTTGGAGCCAGGTCTTTTGCCCTGGCTTTGTCCATAACACCAGGGCTTCTTCCCTTAGTGTTGTTCAGTGTTGTTCTCCTCAGGGTGCTGGCTACTACTTCAGGAAGATCTATCACTGCAGCCGGAGCCAAGGCAAAAGTCCATGGGCTGGATGACCTGGGTCAGTGGGCTGGATATTTGACAGCACTGGGTCAGAACAACATAGTGGAACAACATTCTTTAAGGATAGATGAGCTAGATGTAGTTATCCTGCTCCAGATCAGGGGAATTGACTAGAATGATTTCTTTAGATTCTTGACAGCCTAATGGGTGCTTGTAGATGTGCTGTGAGGCTGCTCAAATGCACTGCAATTACCAGTGTGTGATAATTACCATGCTTCAGCCAGCTTCCTTGTTGTATATCAATGTCCCTGTACTTCAAAGTGGTGGTGGAGGAGCTTGAACTAAAGTTCATTGCCCATGCCACCATTTTGAAGCATGGGAATGCTGATACGTGAGATGCTGCAGTTCCTTAATTAGAGTGGCTCTTAGACCCACTCTGTTTAAACCTCCCCCCACCTCTGGAACTGTAAAAGTGTTTTATATGTCTATGATTTCTATTAATACTTGTTTGGCTGGAGTGCCCACTATGTGCTAAGCATTTCTCAAATAGAAAGTTCAGGTTCCAGCCCCAACAGCTTACCATCCCAAATCCCAACCTTTTACTTGCACCATTGTAAACTGGCCGCTATTGATTTCTGTGGGGACCTGGTGGCTTAAGGATGCAACATCTGAGATATCATTATGGGACTAGGGCCTGAAAGAGACTTTTCAGTCTAAAAGAGCTTAAAGAATAGCTCTGGGTCTCTGACGGTTCTCTAATTACCCAATCCAGCTCACCAATGGAGCTCGAGTTTAGCCTGACCCTTCACCTCCTTAATCTGACTCCTGATTTGATCTCTTGGATATGTGACCCTGCTGGTCTTTGACTCCATACACTGCCCAACCCTCTGGATCTCTTACTTTCTTCTCAGATGGATCTCCTGGCTTCTGGCTTCCTGGCTTCCTTACACTCAGTTGCTGCACACTATTTCTGATCTTGGTTGCTTCTGTATACCCTGGGTGACTCCTAGACCTGGCCACCCACAACCTGGCATGACAGAATACAGGCATTTTTCCAAACAAGGAAGCAAGGCCTAAATAACTGAGGCGTCTACATCTCATATTCAAAAGAGAGTCGTGTAATTATTAGCCTCTGTCCAAAGTATTTTCAAGACTAGTTAGGCTCCTAAGAACCAGATTTTCCAAGATATTTAGGTCTCTAAAGATGCCAAATGAAATTTATAAAACACCTAAGCAGGTGAATTTCTCAATTCCTATTAAGTGTATTAAAAATTAGGTGCCTAGCCTTCCAAGATGTTTTTGAAAGCCCACCACATGCTTCTCTGCACCATTAGGTATTGAAATACCTCTGCACATCTCATCCTAAGTGCCTAAATCACTTTGAAAATAGGACCTGGGCTCCAAAGTCATTGAAGCCCTGACTTGCAAGGATTAACAGCTACACTTAAATACTAAAAAAAAAAGTATTTTTACTTTTTACCGGATGAAGCAGGTGCATCTCATCAGTGGAGTTTCCCACTGAAATAAGATACATAATGAAATTCATCCAGCTAATTGTCTGAATGTTTCCATAGATTGCTGCCATTCTGTTAAAGGATTCATATGTTTTGGGTTTTCACAGACCCTGTTAGTCTATAGATAATGATCAGCTATATCACTGATAGCACACTGGGGAAATATTAACTAAAAGTAAAAGCCTTTTATAAGAAGGTCATAAAATGCTACTAGTAATTATGTTTCTTCAAAGTTAATCATTTACTTCTGTTTATTTGAGTTTTTATTCTTTTTCTTTTCTGTCCTCCCCCAGCTGAAAACTATAAAAAAGTCCAGCAAATTGGGTTCTTCCCTTTTAAGTGGTGCAAACCTATGCATAAAGGTGGATGGGATAGTAGTCGATTAAAACAGTTGCTTCAGGAAACCATCTGGAGACTCTTGGCTCAGGAGGAACTATGTTGGGCTACATTTGGCTTTTTTGTGGTCTGTTTGCAGTTGCTGTGCCACAGAATGTGACAATCTTTTTGAATCAATTCAATCAGGATGCAGAAGACCTGTATTATAAAAGTTCACTTGCTTCGTGGGACTACAACACCAACATTACAGAAGAGAATGCCAAGAAGATGGTAAGTATTCAGGACTGTCTGTGAATATTACTAGTATTTCAGAAACTAAATAGATATATTCATAGTTCAGTTTATTACTGTACATAAATCAGAACTGTTAATAGAAGAAGGAACTGTGCCTTTCTGAAGATTGGATCAATTGTGGATTCTAGGTCAGTGGTTACTGAGCAGTAGATTAACAAAGAACATTTAGGTTTAAGGTAACAATACCTAACCCTTAGGCATCTTGCCATCTATTGGAATGTGCAGTGCCAAGCTAGCCACCCAGCAACAGCATATGATGAGGGGATATCCAGGGCTGCCAGGAGAGGTGACACCAGAAGAGAGCCTGTGGGGGCCTCACCCTCCCATCCTCCCCAATATCCTGCACCTCCTGTTTAGTGGTAGTACACAGTGTTGAAGGTGAAGATGAAGATTCGCTATTGCAGCCGAAAAAGGAGTACCAAAGGAACATCATCATCCTGCCACACCACACTTCCATCTGTAGGAGCCCAGGGCACAGTAATGGCCAGTGATGTCTCTGCCACAAAATGCATCAGAAAAAGTTGGCACCTAGGAATGGGATTTGTGAAAGCAGGCTCTCTAAGAAACTTAAACTAACCTGTCTGAGTAGGGTGTCACTTGTCTATCACAGAGACTTAAGAGCCTAGATCTGGGTGACAGTGTGATTCTACTCACAAGTTACAGCCAAGACCCTCTCCTGAAGTTACTTGTCTACACAACACTTCAGTGCTGGTGGACTTCATTTTACTTTTCTAAAGTCTATGTGCTGCATCTGGAAGGAGGCTGTTATCTTGGAGAAGCCACCACAGTAAGAGTTATTAGTCTCTACCACTAGCTGGTGGGCAAGAACTCAATAGCCTATTTGCACAAGCAATTGGCTACCCCAGAATAACTGAAGACACACAACACCCACACCCAGGCGATGTACCATGTATTTTGACTGCGTCTTTTTCATGGGGCAACTTTATATTGGATTCAGATAAATTAGAGTGATGTAGGCATGCATTTATTTGTTTATTAGCTGGGTTCTACTGCAGGGAAACTTATAGTCCTTATAAAACCTGTAGGCTGCCAGGACCCTTCCGCTTTCTAGTTTGGGTGGTTGTGCAGTACCTGGTGTCCCTGCTCTACCCCAGTCTGGGTTCAACTGAGACTAGCTGTGTCCACTCCCTGGAAGCATGTTTTGTGTTCAGTCCCTACACCAACTAGTCTAAGTACAGATAGTCAAAAAGTCCGAGGCTGAATCAATTCAGTCTTTGCAAGTTAGTTGAAGATGCAGAGATTAAACTGAGAAACAACTAGACAGGCATTCACTTTTGATTCAGGTAATGCAGCCACATTCCTGCAGTGGCTCAGGCCAGAAACCAGGGGGCGCTAGAGCACAGCTCTCTGGCATGTAGCCAGCATGGGCTGTATGTTCACTTTCTCTTCCTGCTGCTCTCAAGATCTCTGCAATTTGCAGTCCACAATCACAAAAGCAGGACTTTGCAAGGTTGCTCATTGTTTCCTGTTTCCAGGTGCCTCTGGAATTCGTAATTCACAGTTGTAGCCAGCAGTATGTTTTTAGCAGGACAGGGCAGAAGGGAAATTTAAACCCCCTCCCTGCCCCCAAACCACAGACAGGGTTTGCTTTGGGGGTAGGTGCAGGGGGCAGGTAGGCACAGTACCTGCCTCTCCCCTACTCCCCCCAAACCCTTCTGTGATGGAGCAGCCCAGCTCAGGGCTGGAAAACATGCTGGGATGCTGGGAGACTGTAATTTCACTTGAACTGGGAAGGGATCTGAGACAGAAGATTCATAAACTGGTTTAACTCAAATCAGTTAAGTCTGATACTACATTCAACCAGGTTTATCTTAAACCACTTTCAGCCATTTTGAAACTGATTTATGTGCATTGGACTTCTGTTCTGCTACAGGTTTAAACCAATTTCTGATTACTTTAACCAGTTTATGTGTAACTTCTGTCCCTATCCCTAATGTCTTTTTTGTACAAACACAGCCATCAACACATCCAGAAAGGGTACCACTCTCCCTTTTGCCCCAAGAGATTCCAGCACTTACCAGAGATGTGGAAATCTGGGGTTCTAATCTCACCTCTGGCTGACAGATTTCCCACTTTCCCTGAGAATGCTTAACCCTAATTAAGTTCACAGGGTTTTCTGGCTTGGGACACATTCAATTTCTCCTGTTTAATCTATTTAGCCTTGTATGGCATAATTAAACATTTATTGTGCCCGAGTTATCATCTGAGACTGTAAAAAGTAGCTTGGGCATTAGCTTGGGAGGTGCAAGAGTCAACTTCCAGTTACTGTTCCTGTGCATACTTGTCCTTTTAGAACAAATTTTGTAAACTCTTTCTGGGCTTACGTTTGAAAGTGGTGCCAAGCTGCTCAGTACTGTCAAGACTCCAGTAACTCTGAATGCCAAGTGGTGGAAATTTAGACACCTACCAGACTTCATTGGTGGAAACTGAGGAATTAGAGAACTTAGGTGCCTCCAGGATTAGCTAGGAACGGTGAATGTCTACATTTGGGACTTAGACATACACAGGGAAATCTAGATCTGAATCCTCTTTCATCATCATTTGGTAGCTTATCAGAAATGACTTGATGGCCTAAAATCACATCAGGGTGGATGGGAGTTCTTACCAAGAAGCAATATCCCCATTCCTATAAATTAGCACTCCTAGGACAGAAACAGGCATTGCCAAAACAAAGTAGATCACCGGAGGCAAAGCTTATCCACTTCATTGGGTGACATACATATGTTGCCCCTTGTCCCACACTGGGCAGGGGCCTGATGTGGGACAAGGAGTCACATATTACCCTTGCCAGGGGATTCCCTTCCTCCTTTACTGCCCCTCACTTCCTTGTTGACACACCTGTGTTGATGTGTCCTTCCACATGAAGCATGGGTAGGTGCAAGTCCTGACAAGGAGGCATGGGATGGCCTGGTAGCCAAGAAATTCCTGGTGCCCTGTACCTCCACACACCAGTCCTGCACTGATTCATCCTTCATCTGGAGGGATGCAGGCATGGAGCAGCATGGAAGGCAGGGATTCCCAGGCTCCCATGCCTCTGTATCACTCTGAACATGTGCCTCTGAATGAAGCATGTAACTTCCCCAGCTCCTGCACTGCCCTTTTCCTCTCAGGGGCCCACGGCTCCCTGCTTAAGAAGACATGCTCTGGATATTCCAGGAATGCATCTTCATAAGTGGAGCACCTCTGGCTTTTCCCACATAACCTAGTCTTTCCCTGGTTAAGGAGATGTGCCTGGGAGATCCTAGGTGTGCATTTCTGTAAGTGGGGAAACCTTAGGTGCCACAAGATTCCCCCAAGACTCCAGAGACTTGAGGGACCTGATCCTGCCTGGGAATGTTAGGTGTGTGGAGGATCAGGCTCTCCAGACCTCTGGTGTACCTACCCAGGGTGGCTGGAGAACACAGGCAGCTCCAGCTACTCATGCTCTCCTGGCATCAGGCAAACAGAGATGCATTAAAGAGTAACACTCTATTACCACCTTTGTCACAGCCACACACACCGGGCATTTGTGGCAGGACAAGAGGTATGGACATCTGTTTGCTTGGCCTTTGTACTGCCATAAACATTTTTATGGTGGAACAAACACGAGGAAAGGCAATGTCTGTTTCCACTCCTAGATATCAATAGTAGACTAGTGAGAAGAATTGTTCTCTGAGAAAATTTAAGTATTGATGCAAATTTCCAGACTCCCAAATCGTAGTGTCATGACTGGAAGTCAATGGTATATATCCACAGTAATAAGGCTAACAGTTATGGCTGTATTATTTAACTATAACATTCATTTTAGCTTTCAACCTGTAGATACACAGTACAATCGCTTGGTTCTAGGTAGTCATTGCATTTTGTAACAGCTATCAACTATAGACTGACTTATTAAATGATTCTTCATGACTGCAGCTGCATTGCAAAACATCCTGTAACCTTGGAGACTTGAAAACCTAACAGAAAATATTGTGATTTTTGTGGCTATTTTTCTTTTTTTATCCAAGGCTACAGATTAAAAATAAACACATTTTAGTGCAATGAGGATGTAGTCTAAGCTTCATAGTCTCAAAAACTACAAGCCAGAATCACTGTACCCTGTGAAAGCTTCCAGCTTAACTAAAACATGGATACCTTTCTTATTTAAAGTGTGCATGTCGATTGTCAGGAGAAATGCAAATGGCTAATCATTGTCTTTCTGTAAAGTTGTTCCCAGGCATCCTCATCTAAGGAAAATATTATAACATTTACAAATGCATAAAGTCAGACTCCATCTAGCAGCTCTCATCAGGAGCAGCATGATAATAAAGAACGCGCTGTGGTTTCAACAATGAGACCAGTCACCACTGTACTCAGATGCTTTTCTCTAGTGTATAGAGTATTCTGATAACCAGGGATCCTGGTTTTTTCTGTTCAAAAATTGCAAATTCTCTGATACCCCCAAATCAGTGATTAAAATGAAACACCATTATATATATAGGTATCAGTTGAATACAGTGTTTTATTGATATAGTTACAATTTTAAAGCAATTTGGAAGTTTACCAGTGCTTCGGTTACTGTAATGAAATAAATTCTAAATACCTATATATTTTGGTATTTAATTTTGGGTTTCTTATCATGGAAAATCAGAGCTCCCTCTGCCTCCTTTGCTCAACAGAACTCAAGTCCAGGACCCCACTCACAAGCCACAGCCCAACAGCCCCGCGGGTGTCCCTCACTCCCCAACCACAGCCCCCTGACCCTGCTGGTGACCCTTGATCCCCACCCACAGCCCCCTGCCCCTCCCCCCTAGCTCTGCTAGAGGGTTCCCCCAGCTGCAGGGGCAGATCTACTATGAAGCTTAAGCTTCAGGGCCCCTAATCCCAGAGGGGCCCCAGAAGCGACTTTAGTCCACATTGCTTAAAAATTTTGGGTCTACTGTATGAGAAAGGGTTTTTAAAAAATAATAATATTAATACTATAGTGTAATTCAATACAAAATAATAGTTAAAATAAAAATTAAAAGGTTATTAAAGTATCATGTAGGCTATGGTGCATCATGCATGTCTATAACATTTCCCTAATTTTCATCCCCCCATAACTCAAAAACTATAAGGCATAGGAAATTATTATTCACATCAGTGACTTTGACATGTGAGATAATCCAGTACAGCAATTTTAATCAAAATC
>JAGPOW010003316.1:64742412-64754447 GCA_030014935.1 Caiman crocodilus
AAGAAGATAACAGTGGTTACCCAGACCTCGTTGCTGGTTGCAAAGGGGCCCCCATAACAGTTCAAGCTTCAGGGCCCCAAAAATGTAGGTCCGCCACTGCCCAGCTGCTAGGGCTATGGGAACAAGGACTCAGGTTCATAGTCTCTTGCCCCCAGTAGCAGACCCAAGCCCCAGCTGCCACCTTCAGGAGGAAGGAGCAGCTATGGTGGAGCAGTGCACAAAGCATGGAGCCCAGGTCCCCTTCCCTCGCTGGCGGCACAGCAGGAGTGGAGCCCATGGTGGGGTGGGCTACTTGCTGTGGGCTCTGGTGCCTCACCCTATTCTGTAGGGCCTCTGTGGCCCAGTGGGTGAGACCCAACATGGCAGGGCAGAGAGGGGCCAGCTTCCTTTCCTAGCCGTGCTCTGTGGTGACACTGAGGAAACCAAGCATGCCTCACCTATACTGTAATCACTCATACCCACAGACTTACTCTAAACACAGTAGTGCATCAGTAGAACATCTCTGGGCTCATTCCCAGAAGCTACAGTCAAGCACCTTGAAGACTGGGGGCTTGAAAGAAAGTGCAGAGAGACATGTCCAGAGCTTCTAGGTCTGGTGCATGCCTGAGGCAGAGGTTGGGGGAGTGAGTAGGGCCTTCCTGAGGCCCGGGGACCACCACCCTTGTGCTATAGACAGTCCTCAAAAGCTGCAACTTGTCTCACTCATGGTTGAAGAGTCACCTGCTGTGTCATGTCTCGTATGCAAGGGACTACGTGCACTGCTGGAAGAAATGTGAGCAGCCCTTTGTAAGCAGCAGCGCAGTGCATTGAGCTTGCTATAGTAGGAGTGAGGGACAGAATTCTGTTACCATTTGTGCACCTAAATGGCCTTTTCCAGCCACACAAATGGTCTTTCTGGCCCTTCAGCACAGGTAGCAATTTTATTACTTATGCAGTGTGAACATACAAGTATATGTGTATATACTGAGTGTGCTCAGCAGGTCCAGGGTTCAGCCTGGACCTTCACAAGCTGGCTTAGCAGCTATGTGGCTCTGCACACAGAGGTCACTAAATTGTAGCTGGCAAGAGCCCATGACTAGTGGACAGAGGCATAACTGGACTCTAGAGCACCCAGAGCAGCAGCCATGCACAAGGCAGTGGCTGGGTTGGCAGTGCAGCTGCTCCTATTTTTGTGCCCCCCTCAAGGGTCTCCAATCACACCCCCTTTATAATGCCACTGCTAGCTAGAGATAATGTTTTAGTCTTAATAGTTGAGTGGTTAGGGCTCCTTCACACCCAGAAGAGGCTTGAACTTGTATCTCTATGACTTTTTACCACAGCTGGGCCCGTGGACATCCAGGAGCAGAAAATATATGGGACCAGGGGAAAAGAACAAGATAGAGGCTCAGTGGGCATGTCTACATTTGCAGCAGACTGCACAGTTGTTACTGTGCAGTGAAGTCATTGCACAGTTATATCTAGCTGCTACTGTGCCATAGCAATGACCTACAACGCAGTAGCTGGTTGCCACAACAACATAGCGTCTCATGTAAATGCACCCAGTGAGATGGTTTCTACTCTATAAGGGAGTAGGCTCTAGGTTCAGCTTGGACTTTTACCTCTCCATTCATTAACTATGCAAAGTGCGGGAATTCAACTTCAAAAGGATTATTGCTCCATTGTGTGATTAATGGCACAAATGCATTGGAAGGCATCCTGCAAGGTGTTACATCTAATTTAATACAATAGCCAGTGCATAAGTTAAACTAACATAGGAGGAAAAGAGGTGAGGCAGTGATAAGTGTGCATGGTAGCATAAATCAGCTATGAGTTCAGCTCGGCTATTCTGAATCATATAGAAGCTGTTTTTGGTGCAGAGATATTGGATATTATATTCATATTTTGAAATAAAAATAATTTGACAATCAATATAGTTGTAAAAGAATAGACTCAATGTGTTTTGAAAATTTTACACAGTATAGGATAAGTATTATTAACATTACTGAGAGAATGAGGAAAATCCACAAAATTAATTCTTCAAGGAAAGAATGTTTTCTCTCCAGAAACATTGTCTTGCTAGATTTCTTACAAGTGAGTAACATATTTAAATGAATCTGTTTTAGAATGAAGCAGATGCCAGATGGTCTGAGTTTTACCATAAAGCATCTAACAATGCCAGTAAGTACACAATAGTTGAGAATATGGATCCTCTTATCAGACTCCAGCTTCAGTCTCTTCAAGACAAAGGATCATCAGCATTACCAGCAGCAAAATACCAAAGAGTAAGTTGCTAAATGTGTATAGACTGCGCAAAGAATTGCACTGCATTCCAAAATGCCTCTGGCAGTGATAAAGCACATTATTCCTGTTCTTTATTTATCATATTAAGATACTGAACCACCATGTTGCTGTCAAGGATATCATACCTTTCAACTAGCTAATAATAGGAACCTAGTACTGTGAGAGATCCCCTGAGTCATTGTGCTGTCTTCACCCCTATAAGCGCAGGCAACCATGTCATTAATCCATTTTATAAATCTACCCAGTCACGATGTACCTGTGATCTTGCAGTATATGTATACTATTTTTTCATTACATATGCTCCTCAAGTAGCCTAACCCTGCAGTCTATTTGTTCAGTTGCATAATGCACCTATAACTTGTATTTATGTCATATATCTCATATTTATGTCAGAGGATACTCAGTGGAACTATTTATGTCACAGGATATTCAATGAAACTATTTACACGAGGAAAATTATACACATTCTTTTGTGCTTTTCCGTATTGGGCTCTAGGGGAATAAATAGAAATATAAGGACAAGGGGACATCCATGAAAGTAAAAGATGATAAATTCAAAGGCAATACCTTTTATTGCGTGATGCACAGGTAGCCTGTGGAACGCACTGTCATGGGAAGCTGAGTTCAAGAATATAGCAAGATTCAAAAGGGTATAGACATTTATGTGGATCAGAAGAATATTGGAAATTATAAGAGTTGATTACAAAAATTCAAAAGAAATATTGAATGAAACGGTTCAAGGTGTAAACTTGTCAAAGTAATAGAGAAAATTTTTAATAAAGAAGGTTTAACACTGAAGTAGATTATTTTACATCTGCTTATTACAGAGCTCTTATACTTTCCTCTGACGTAACTAGGGCTGTGCATTGTATATAAGCCAGTACAAGCAGATCAACACAGAAGGCTTTGCAGAATTTAAAGAATACAGATAACAATCAGCCTGCCAGCACCAAAAGGACCTTTTATCTCCTCATTCAAAATTATGTATTATATGCTTACCTAGAAACCTCCTGTGTGGGCCCCAAAATATAACTTATCGCTACTGCTGCAGCTGATGCTACCATTACGAATAGTCTTGTAGGACAGTGATAGTCTGGCCAATCCATAACTCTTTTGGATTTTAAGGACATGTAATGATCCTTAATACCCACTCCAAGATATTGCATTATTTGTCTTGTCCTGTTAGCAAAGCATTTAAGCATATGCTTAAAATAAACTTTTCTTAGCAAAGTGCTTACATACATGTTTAATAGGGCTGTGAGAAGTTATGGGTGCTGATTCGATTCGGGGGGAGATTCAGCCCGATCCAGTCGCTGACTCTCCAAATCCAAATTGAATCAAGGGACCAATAAAAGGTCTGAATCCGTATGAAGCTCTCCGAATCTTTGGAAAAGATTTGGAGAGCTTCGATGGTTTGGGCAATCCCCACCTACTGCAGCAGGGAGCTGGAGCAGGACTTGGAGCTGGTAAATAGGGGGTGGCAGAGGGGACCATGGGGGGACTCCTGCCAGGCCCCATCCCTTGCCCGCTCCCCCATCTCCCCCCCATGGCTGCCTTGCCTGACCCAGCTCCAGGTGCTTTAATAAAAGCCCAGACTCACCAGGTGACCCCTGCTGTCCCCCACTGCCCCACACTGCATGGGCAGCTCTGCCATGGGTCCCCCAACCCTTCCCACTCCCCTCAGCCCCCCCCACCCCCATGGCTGCTTTGCCTGCCCCAGCCCTTTAAAAAAAAAAACCTGAAAAAAACCCTCACCAGCTCCTGCAGTGGCCTTGGGACTTGGGCGGGGGTGGGCGGCTCATGGAAGAGCCCCCATGCAGTGCAGGGCAGCAGGGGGCAGCAGGGGGCCGTGGGAATTGCCCCCACCAGGCAAGAACAGGTGAGTAAGGGTTTTTTTTTTCTTAAAGGGCCAGAGTTGGGGCGGGTGGGGCACCCATGGCAGGGCTGGGGGAAGTGGAGGGTCGGGGGGCTCATGGCAGAGCCCCCATGCAGTGTGGAGTAGTGAGGGGCAGTGGGGATCATCCCCTGCCTACCAGCACCTGGTGAGTGGGGGCTTTTTTTTTTGAAAGTGCTAGGACTGGGACAGCAGGTGGGGGATAGGTCAGGGTGATTCATAGATTCGGATGAATTGATTCAGGACAGTGATTTGAATCACCAAATCAAATCACTGTTCCCTAAATCGGCCAAATCGAAAGCGAATACTAGCCACTTTGCACAGGCCTAATGTTTAACTGCTTGGCTGATAGGGATAGATTATTGACCTGAGGTTTTAAGAAGTAATGTTAACTAAATGATTGCTACTTTGTATATAATAAGTGTTTTAAATGGGATTTCTGGTATCTCAATTTCAGCTGAACTCTATTTTAAGTAAGATGAGCACGATCTACAGTACTGGGACTGTCTGTAAACCTGGAGATCCTTTTAACTGTTTACTGCTAGAGCCAGGTACAGTATTAATTAGTAGTGTTTATATAATGGTCTTCATATTGCAGGTTTTAGAAGTCAAACGGAGCACAGAGAAGATTTTTAATAGTGAAAGATGATCTTTCTTCAAATGACCTTGCTTTGGATATCTTGATCTATTTATTGTTGTTATTTCATGTTCAGTACAATTTTGCTGGGACTTTTTATAGGTGGAATAATTTAGTGAAATAGCACATATTGCAGAATTTATAGATCCTTCACCTGGCCAGTTCAAAGGCCTGTGAACACTTCCTGAGGACTGTGGTAGGCAATGTTACAGTGAAGCTGCAGTAAAGCTCTGCACACAAATATTCCCTGAAAGAGATGTAATGTAGATGCCTTAGTGCAATACTGTACGGTTGCCAACATATTCACTCTCTTGGGTGCAGAATAAGAACATAAGGACTGTCATTTAGTTCATCAAACCATAGGTCCATCTTGCCTAGTATCCTGTGTCACACAGTGGCAGAGAGTGGATGCTGAAAGGGAGAGTGAACTGAGTATGACCAGGGTGTTTCCCCTTTTCCTCTCCCACTTGCAATCTTAAGCACTGTAGATACTAAAACCTCACCTTAGTATTTTGCGTGTTCTGATGACAGGCTTGGATGTTGTTATGGCTAGTGGAACTGATTATTCAGAGAAACTCTGGGCTTGGCAAGGTTGGAGAGCAGACATTGGTAAGAAGATGAGGCCACTGTATGAAGAATATGTTGAATTGAAAAATGAAGCTGCAAGGAGTAATAGTAAGTTGCGATTACATTTATTTTTCCTTTCAGAAATGCAGAGAAGAGGCTTTGCTGCAGCTTATTTAAAGTTTTGCCCAGTCATTGAACAGTTTATTCTTAAGTAAAATCATGATTCATCACTTTCCACATAAGGGTGGATAGAATTGTACACACAGTTTACACTTCCTCCACACATGTAACTTGCTGCATAAAGTGCAAGGGGAGTAGATATTCAGGCCAGGAATCAGATCAGACCAGGTACCATACTGAAGAGACTATATTGTTATTTTCTTTAATAGTGACACAGCAGCGTCTTTTACAACTTAAATCTAAAAAAACAGAGCTGCATGTGTCCTATGTACAAACTTCTGAGTCAGTAATTATGTACTTGGCTTGGTTTTTCAGTTTCCAATGAGCTACACTTTGTATCAGAGGGAGAACACCCTTCTTCAGTGGTGCTCAACTTGCTGGTATTGAGGGCCAGAAGAGTGGTGCAGGGTCGATCTGTGGGCTGATTCCCACAGGCAGGGTCAGTCTTTAGGTCAGATTCTGCATAGAAGTGGCACATGTGGTCAGTCTATGAGTGTCATCCAGCATGCTGGATCCAGCCATGGCCCTGGCAAGTATGCTGGCTTGACTCCATACTCTGGATTCAGCCATGGAGTGACCCCGCACACTGGCATGATCTGGTATATGGAGTCATGTCATCCAGCTGGCAAGGCTCCCCCTGGTTCTGCAAATGTGGTGGTGAAGAAACTGCTGCTATTATTGCTGACACCATTCCCCTGTTGCCAAACTTTTAGATCTGTGGGGTGGATGTTGCTGCCCCTCAGGGTAGAAGTTGAACACCACTGGCCTTGTGTAGATTTCAGTCTAGACTGTATCAGTACTGCCTCAGGGGATTGAAACACCTACATCACCCTCTCCTCATGTGAGTAAGAATATGGTTTTGTTTTACAGATTATAATGACTATGGAGATTACTGGAGAGGAAATTATGAAACAGATTTTCCTCCAGAATATAGATACAGTCGTAACCAGCTCATTGATGATGTTGAACGGACATTTGAGCAGGTACAGATTCAGTGCCAAGTCTTGTGGGATAGTTCTTTATTGTGGGGAAATGAGCTTCTTTTGCTATTTCTGCAGGTTTGTTTTTCATGAGGAGAATCAATAGCTCCAACATGAGCTCTTGATGCTGTGGGAAAGTGGTAAAATTCTGGCAAGTCTGGTGGTTTTGGTTTGTGGAGGCACAGACTGGTTTGGCTCATAATAGTTATGGTGAAAAGTAGGGTTGCTGTGCACCTTATCGACTGAATCAGATAAGGTGCAACTCTACCCTGTCTTTCTGCCTGACTTCACACTAACATGGCTGATTACTTCTCTCATAATATTATTTTCACAATGTTTTCACTTTCATTTGGAGCTCTACATTTGCATGAATATAAAATTTCAAGGCTAATCTGGGGCAAGCCCCAAATTTATGTGAATTTTGGGCCCCTTTGCTAAAATTAGCTTCCGTCCTTGGTCCAACAGTCCTCAATTTATTCCAAAGTCTATTTATCCCATTTCCAAGGGGCTACAGTGGGAAGATAGCTACGCATCAGAACCTATGCTTTCTTGCTGCATAGAAGGAAAGATAATCAGGGGTAGATCCAGGGTAGGTGCACTGGTGCTCTTGAACCCCTCTTTGATTCCTGCTCCATCTAGAGTTTGAAACTGGCTGTTTGGAAGTGGCAGCAGCATTTCTAGTCAGGCAATGCTGAGGGAGCTACTTGACTTCATGGCTTATTGTCATCTACCTCATCCTTCTAAGCTCTTCATTCCACAGGTGTTAACGGCTCTCTCTACTTTTTAATGCTCTTGATGTTCCACCAACCAAGCTATCCTCAGTTCTGAAATTTTGCTATCTGTTTGCTGCTCCTGCTAATGATGCTCCTATTTCACAGCCCTGCAGACTGTTTTGAAATCATTCCAGGAAGTTCTATTAATTTTTTCTTCAAACTAAAAGGGAATAATATAGCCCTAGGCCCCTCACATATTAGTAAAACTTCTATTTTATTTTTTACTGGAGAAAAATATACGTTGTGATGAAGCACTTCCCCCTTTTTGAAATTCTAAATCCAACCATAGAGATAACTCAGGTAATTTGGGGTCCTTCTCTTGTATGGAGGTTGCATCTGGCCTTACAGGGCACATCCCCATGAGTGGGAACATACAATTCCCTGGGAACAAACAGCAGCAGCACAATATATGCCCCTGCAGCTTGTTCCTAGGAAAAGCCTGTGCATGCACACTCTGGCGCATGGCATGTTGCCCCAGGTGGGGTAGGGGAGATTGGGGCTAGCACCTGGGCTGGCCCCAGCAGCCTTAGCTAGGGCCCCAAGGGCCTCTGCAGGCTGCAGCCATGGCGATCCAGCAACATGGAGCCTGGCTGGCTGCCGGAGTGTGGCTCTGGCTAGGCAAGCTCCAGTTTCCAGTGGCACACACTGCTGACATGTGCACTGCATTGCTATTTTAAGGCATGGGGTTTTTTGACACCAGGATCTCCCAGTGCTAACCTGCCCCCAATGCAGCACCACATACCATATAGCCACACTCATCAGGACATGCCCACAGAGTATATCTGAGCCATGGGTCTGTAGTGACCTCTGTTAAGTGGCACTATATAGCTAACATATGACTTGTTCCTGAGCAGTATCAATAGGGTCAGGTACTAGAGTCCCCCCTTTACTGTGGAAGAAAATGAATGATATGTTCTGGAGTGCATCATCACCTGATCCAATAACAAGGAGTACAGAATCCACGGTGTATTCACCTGCAAGTCTACCAACATCATAAACACCATTATCTGTTCACAATCCCCCTCTGCTGTCTACTTTGGACCGACAGGATGATCTCTATGTGTAAAAATGAATGAACACTGGTCTGACATCAGCTGCTGCAGAACGACACAAAAGCCTGAGGGAGAACACTTCGGCTTCCCTGGATACTCCATCCCTGACCTCAGGATTGCTGTTCTCAGGCAGAAAAAAAAAATAAAACCAGTTTGAATGGGGAATTGCAGAACAAGAAATCATGCACAAACTGGACTGTTAAGTATAGTTTAAACAGGGGCTATAGATTCTTATCCCATTATCTGGATTAGCTTCTGTAACCCATTTGTTCCTATGGGTTCTTTGTGTGTATGCCTCTCACAGCACTGTCCCAATACCTCTTCCCCCTCACTCTCCCGCTTGCTTTTCCACCTATTGTGTTCTAATCATTCACCCTACTTTATACTCAACTTTATGCTATTCTTTTACAGCATATGAACTTGGATTTACAAAA
Source organism: Caiman crocodilus (assembly GCA_030014935.1). Lineage (NCBI taxonomy): Eukaryota > Metazoa > Chordata > Crocodylia > Alligatoridae > Caiman > Caiman crocodilus. Next base: position 64,751,210 of record JAGPOW010003316.1, read on the forward strand.
GCTTGGGCTCTCTCTATATTTATTTAGTTAGTTTATAAAGATGCATACTGACCCTAGGTTCTGACTAACCTCAGACTAACACAGCTATCTTCCTCTTTTTGAAATATAATCACTGAACGTTGTATTCATGTACTCAGATTATTTAACAGGTATATTACAATAGCCCCACCCCCCAGTTGGTTTAAATTTCTAGGATCTACATTCAGGATGTAGATTTAGATAAATTAATTCCTCTGTACTATATCTCTTTTCTGTCTTTTTAGATAAAACCTTTATATCAGCAACTGCATGCTTACGTGAGATACAAGTTGGAACAGGTCTATGGCTCAGATCGCATCAGCAAAACAGGATGTCTTCCTGCCCATTTACTTGGTATAAAAATGAAGCTTTACTATATAAGCTTGTTTTCATAAATGTTTCATAAATATTTATGGGGTGGAGGACATAAACAGCTACATATACAGTAAGACGTATAATGTACAGCCTGAGTACATGTGTAAGAAAATGCTAACATATGCAATTAAACAAATTTAATAACTCACTACTGATTGTAAGCATGATATAGTATGCACTTAAATTTTTGTAACTTTTCCCTTTCCATTGAAGGTGACATGTGGGGGAGATTCTGGACAAATTTGTATCCCTTGACAGTTCCCTATCCAGACAAACCAAACATTGATGTAACTAATACAATGGTCGAAAAGGTAAAGCTTTTGGTGAGACTTAAAATGGGTTGCATTGAAAATTCGGTTTTGCTGTGATTCATGTGGTTCTGTACATGACATTTTTAGATAGCATTTAAAATACATCAAATGTTTCAGCTTGCACCTGGAATACTGTGGCTGGCCTGAGGTGAAGTCATGTCCTAGGCATTGAATTATTGTCTGCACATCCTTTCATAGTTTCCTTTATTTTTCCCCTGTGTTTGTCTGAATCTCATCTAATCTACTCTTCCTAGACCCCTCTTACTCTTTCTATCCTCTTGTACGGTTCAGTCTCAGTTTTGAATCAATTCCCCTCTTCTGCATCTGTTCCACAGATTGATATTTTATGAGTACAGAGAGTCCAATAAAATAGAATCCCACCCAACATAGTCTGAACTGAACAGTCATTACCAGGCATCATTCTGGTCAATCTATTTGGATGTTGCCTCCTGTTTTCCTCCCATTTTCCTGTCTTATCTCATGCTGCTAACTCTAAGAACAGGGACTGTAACGTCCTAGTACAATAAGGCTGCATTGGAATTTGTAGCCTGAAATTTTGCAACCTGGTACTCTTATGAGAAGCAAGAGATATGGGCTTGAATCCCATCAGGCTGAGGAGAGGTTTCCTGGAGGCGTGCTCTAATACTAGCCTTAAAGAATTATATAGTTAGGGGCCTGTCCTGACAAAGGAAGGTAGGCAGTGTGGGTTCCAAGTGAATGGAGATGCCAGTGTCCAGCCTTGATCAGACTTTAAGCTTTGGAGAGGGATGAAGATAAAGAAAAACCTCTGTGTTCGAGTGGCTGCCTATATACCTGCTCAGAGGTGGGGGATCTGGTTCTAAGTGACTTTGCCCAGAAGAAGAGCAGAGTAGAGACAGGAATTGCATCTGCTCTGCTACATCTCAGGCTTACACCCTAACCACTGAACTCTGCTTCCTGTCTTCATGCTCTAGTATCTGATGTTAAGGCAGCAGTAAGTCATTGCTAATGAAATTTGGAGGAAGATTTAGAATTTGTAGTGTAGCTATGGCCTGATAAATGACTCCTACATTGTACTCTTATTTATTTATTATTTTTACTGAGATATACTGTTTCTTTGAATTCTTGGTTACAGGCCCAATTCTCTCCTCACACTCATGTTGCATCCCCATCTTTGACAAGTTTATAAATCCTCTAGATTACTGACAATAATAAGTGTTTGCTATCTTATCTTCCTGTTAACATTTTCTATTTTGGCTCCTGGGTTTTGAACAGGGATCCTAGTTTTCTCTGATTTAAAAAAAATCTCCAATGTTTGGATTAAAAGTAACCCCAAATCTACATTTTTCCATTATTAAAATGAAATGCCACTAATATACGGATATACATATAGTGGTATTTCATTTAAATCACAGAAAAAATGTGGGTTTGGGATTACTTTTTTAAGCAAAAATTGGGAACTTTTTTAAATCAGAGAAAACAAGGATCCCTGGTTATCAGAGTGAGTTGTCAGGTCTGGCCATTAGAGAAAACTAATACCATATTTGAAAACAGACTTTGATTTGAAGTTGTTGAAAAGCAATACATGTACAGTCCTTTGGTCTGGTTTTTGGCATTATGGGATTGGACTACCGACAGAGAGATTGGTTAATATTATAACCAAATTATCATCGTGTGTTTCAGAACTGGAATGCTTCAAAAATATTTAAAGCAGCTGAGAACTTTTTTGTTTCCATTGGCCTCCCTCCAATGACTCCAGGTTTCTGGATCAACTCTATGCTTACTGAGCCTAATGATAGAAAGGTGGTTTGCCATCCTACAGCTTGGGATATGGGAATGAAGGATTACAGGTACTGAAACTACTGTGAATCATTCTTACAAGTATTCACAGAGTGTACACATCTGTATAGTCTGCACAGAATCAAACTGCTACTTTAATTTTATCACTTTTTCCTTAATTTTATCTTTTTAAAAATAAAATTAAAGGTTTAGAGAAGTTCAAGGATTTTAAGTCTGTAATTGCAACCTGTTCTGTAGGGATCAGTGGATTACTCCCTTGTATAAACTGGAGGAGTTTATTTGTACTCTTGTAAGTTAGGGAAAGCGACAGTTTCACATAACTTAAAAAAAAATCACAAATTAACAATGATTTCCTGAGACCTTCTAAGATGTAAGTCAGTGAAAAAATATATCCTTGGGCATGTCTACATGGTCATTAATGCACAGTGGTTACTGCATTTTTAATTTAGTACTCGTATAATCAAATAATAAATATTCAGTAACTGGAATTACTGCACTGTAGTGCCGACGAATGCCTTTTTAGTGCCACTATTGCACAGTAGCCTAATAATACTGTGCAGTAGCATATTAGCACTGCCCATGCTGTGACATGCTACTCTGCAACATTATTAGGCTACTGTCTAATTAACGTCTTGTGTAGATGAACCGCATGTACTTAGTATCATAGTATCTAGGGTCAGAAGGGGCCTAGAGCAGGCCATCTAGTCTGAACCCCTGCCAATGGCAGGAACGAGTGCCAGGGTCACAGGACCCCA